>VYXB01007193.1:262490-333661 GCA_013397135.1 Pachyramphus minor | reverse complement strand
CCATGATCTAGTAAATGGACTGGAATTGGACCAAGGGTTGGACTCGATGATCTCTGAGGTCTTTTCCAACCCAATAGATTCTATGATTCTATTCTATGACAAACTCTGGATTGCATGGACATAGCAACACACCCTCTGGCAACACAGAATCCACTTTCAGGCTTTGCAAGTATTGGGGGGAGGAGGCAAAGGATGACTGGTCCTGGTTAAATAAAGTAGTAGCAACAGAAATATCACACGGCTTCTCCTAAAAGATGAGTTTAAATGTTACTGATCATTTATCATGGGGCTTTCTTACCCAAAAAGGTGGCATGTGGCAGAGAGATCAGTATGAAATGCAGTAGTTGAGGCCGGATCACATCAGCAGCACAGCTACCCATATAAAGCCTGAGTCAAATCTCTTCCCCAGAAAATACCTAAGTCCTGTATGTAAGAAGTCCTACAATTCCAAAAATGCCCAGCATTTTAGGTGCCTGACTTTTGGAAAGCCTATTTTAATCTATGTCTAAACACTCAGAGAAGGTTGCACAATGATTTAAAATGTATACATATTGATGGCAATTATATGGATTCTTCACCCAATTTTGCCTATTCAAAAACTAGGTACCTAGCCTAAATAAGTTATTCAGGTTTCCTCTGTAGTGAAATGTGAGCAACAGATATCGTCAGAGTGCAATTCCCTCTGTCATGGGAAATGATTCACACTCCAGAGATGCCTGACTTTATACAGCTGGATATATTTTGCCTCCATTTAGCTCTCATCTATTTCTTTAAACTGAGTTTCAAAGGAAGCTACACTCCAAAAATTGTTGAGTAAAATGTTTATCTTCCAGAAATGAGTGATTTTTGTTTGCTTTCCTACATGAAAACAAATGTGTAAATTTTTAGTAGAGAAAATCTTTGACTAATGTGATAGCAAATCCATCAACATAACTTCACACAAAATGAGTCCTGGAAAGAACAAAGATTGCCAGAAATACTCCCGCCCACACCATGTAGATTTTATGGAGTGTTTCAAAGGGTCTGGAAGGTCACAGTGAAATACTAAATTTTCAGAAACAGCACTATGAAATCAAACATAAAACTTCTGAATATTTCAGTGTCAGAAAACAATCAAATCAAACCTGAAATGATACAGGAACATCATATGCTTTAGGTCTGTCTCTGCCTGCAAAAGAAGAAAGGAATGTACTTAAAAAGGAATAGAGGAGAGAAAAAATTATAAATATCTCTCTACATGCCACATTTGGGATAGGGGAAAATAACTTTGCAATATGTCTTTAGAAAATATTTTCTGCATTCTCTTTCCTTTACTGGAAGATACAGAATTGAACATTTCTATGTCTAGATCATCCCTCCTGCAGTATCTCAAGGTTTGCAGTCATGAATGAATTTACCTTCCCTGCATCCCTGTTGATGTAGGAAATTATAATTATCCTTCTTTTATGATGGAGAACTGTGACACAGGAAAGATTTAAGTATCTTCCCTGAAGTCACAAAAAAAAGTCCGAAGTTAAGCCAAGAGTTGAGCAGTGGTCCGTTGCATTGCAAGGCAGTAATCTACTCATTAGACCATAATTTCTATTCAACTTGCCCTAACCTGAGTTGTATAGCCAGTAAATTGTGCCTGTTCTTTTGCCAGGGACTCCAGGAATGTTTTGCATTGTTATTGTCGCTGGTCCAACAGACTGCAGACAATGCTTTGTAGATATTACTTCGCTTGTTGGTAAAGCTGCACCTCTGACCAGAGTGGGCTTAATACCTAATATAAAGCAGTTCAGGAATTTTTCCATGAATCTTTGGGAAAAAATGATTTGTTATAACCAAGATTTTCCTTACTATCTTGCCATGTTCAACACAAGTTTTCTGCAGAAGAGTTTGGGAATCTTAAGAAGAAAGAATTTTTCAGAGAGATTGCTCAATTCACAGCTTGATAGGGCACTCTCCCAGGGTGCAATAGACTTGGTTTATGCCCCTTCGTTTACATCTCATAGAGAGAAAGTATATTTTGCAGTCCCCATGAGCTACTGGCAGTTTTGGCATGAGGGTCTCTTATTTCTGAGTAAAAAAATATTAAAAACTAATTAGAGAGTGGACAATGTGGTGGCTTATATCTACCTCCACAATGAGACATGTTTAATTTTGGTCTGTGGGGCATTTAATCTCATGGGCTTAAATAGTTCCTGTTCTGGGAGAGTAAGAGAGTTTGGTAAAGACATATATATACATATAGATTTATTCTCTGTTTTGCTGAAAAGCCCTGATCTTTCCATTATCTGCACTGCATATATGATAGTCTGCTGCCAGACTCCAATTTGTACTAACTAACTAGTCCTTTTGGCCAGGAAAACCCCAGCAGGGAAGAGCAATTACTTTGCTGCAGGGTTGCTCACTACCAGCAGTACAGATATCATGGTGTCAAGCTTCTCTCTCCCTGCACAAGAAGCCAGAAGGAGTCAGTCCTTCAACAGTATCTCAGCAGGACTCACGGTCCTCATCTTGCCCTTGGGGGTCACTGCTTTAGCAGCCTGCTGTAAAATCAGAGCTCTCCCACTGTTCAGCTACCTAGATTATTGTCCCTAATTCAGTTTAAAAAAAAAAAATCCCCAAAAGTCAAGGTTTCTCAGAGCAGAGAAAATGAACAAGGTCCCAGAGGAGACTCAGCCACTTTCTTGTGTAGACCACAAAAGAGCATAAATAAATCTAGTAACAGTATTTCCCTCTGGAGGCACAGGAGTAACACCCAGAGGCAAGGGCTGAGCTCCCTGCTGTGTTGCAAACAGCATGCATGACCTCTCCTCATCTGTAACATGTACACAAACATTATTCCACCCAGACTGACAGTAGCCTCTGCACAGCTTCAAGCAGTATGTTTGCACAGATGAGGGTCAACCCTTGGAGGGTGCTTCTAGCTGTTGCTGTTGCCCCAAGCTCTGAGAAGCAAGCATGAATTCATGACCTGGGTCTGCAGATGAATGGATAGTCTGAACTATTCTTGGGGAAAAAAAAAAAAATCTTTTAGGGCCAGAGCTGAGATGCATTGCAGTTAACCCAGTGGAAGCAGAGGTATTGATGTAAATGTGTGTGTTACACCATAGCAATGGGTTAACATACAGAAATGCACTAAAAATATAATGCAGTAATGAAAGTGGAGGTGCTAAAAAAAAAAAGGTAGTTTAAATTTCTGCCCTACATTGTCTTCAATAGTCAAAATCTATTAAATTTTCCTACGAGATTATTCACTGGCTCCTATCCAACATGAAAAGTAAATACTGGTGTGTATGTGCCATCTCAAAACATGAGGTGCCCTCCCTGCCTTCATGTCAGCATCCGATAGGGAAGTGGACTGGACTCATATTCACACTGTTGATTCAATAATTCAAAACAAGCTGATCTTGCTCCTGCAGGGGCAAAGGACAAACACAGAAGTGCAGTGGCTGGGAGACCACCAACATTCCACGTTTTCCAACCCCTTAACTCCGATTTCTGGCAGGATGCCCTCCCTTATCCTGCATGGCTGGATCTTCCACCAGGTTTGCTAGAAGCACCTTAGCAGCCATAGGAAGGTTCTGTGTTCCCCTTGTTTTATTTGAGAAATCTTGGGAAAATCAGTGACATAGATTTTAGAGGCAGTGAGAGTCCAGATGTCCAGAAGCTCGAGTCTTCCATTGTATGTTTCAATGCACTAAAAAGAATAGGCCTTCAAATGTCAACCATCCATCTCTGACCTTCTGAATTTCAATGTTATTTATAAGTATCCATGTCATTCCTACTAGAAGGATAAAATTTCAATTAGCTTAAACTGCAAATAAACAGAAATTTCAGTCTTAAAAAAAAGTACATTCCCATGTATCTGGCATAGAAGAGATTCTCTCAGAAAGGCATGTTACAGAATCCAGGAGTGTTATACTATCCAGAAGGACTGATATTCAGCCTATATTCTGAGTCAAAGTTGTTTGCTGAAGCCATTTCTTAAAACAGTTCTACCATAGCCATTACACAATGGGCAACTGCAGTCCTGCAGCTCACTCAAAGCTGCAACTGAACAGCAGCCCTTGGAACCACACATATACCTTTTGCGTTCTTTGTGGGGTGGTGCTTTTGCACACAGCTCCCTTCTTTGAGAGAAAGTGAAAATCACCTGTAACATGGGACGCAAAGCTGTATTCTTTTTCATCCCATGCTAGTCCTTTCCAGAGGGCTGGGAATCATATTCACTGTATTGATGAAGAAAATCATTTTCTCCTCTCTCCTTAGTAAGACATGGGAGTAACTCCATATTAGCCTTTTTTGGTTTTCTCATTTTAAGTCCTCTTCATTTATATAAAAATTCCAGTTTTTCAACAGTAAAACTGAGTATAGCTATTAAGGCATAAATCCAGGAGAAAGGACTTTACAGGACTGCTGTTGAAATATAGTGCAGACTCTGATCTGAAACTGTAAAGGTCAGTCTTTAAATAACCAGGTCTTTTGGGATCTGACCTATCCAAGAGCATTTGAGCTTTCACTGGACTTTCTTGTCCAAATTCAGCTCCCTGGAAATAGTGCTGTGTCCAAGAGTACATCAGCAGGGCAGGTCTATTCTTAGAAAAATGAGTCAAAATCCGCTCATCTCAATACTCCTCACATTGTCACCAAAACCGAGGACTGCAGCTGTGGATGTTGCTCCCATTGTGCAGTACTGCAGCACAGCTGGCATTTCACTCTCTACACCCTATGATTTAATCTAACCACATTCAAGACAGAAGGAAGTAATACAATTCCCCGAGCCTTCCCACTCTAAAAACACAGGAGTTGTCATCCTGCATCAAACACTTGAAACTCTGAAACAGGTAGTGGACCATCAATTTTCTTATTGCCCATAGAAATAGGTTCTCATTAACCCTCACTTGGATCCTTTGAGGTCCCACAAAATCTGGGAGTGGAAAGAACCTATACCTGATATGTATGGGCAAGAGGTGAGAAGACAAAGAAGGTAGGGAAATGACATGATGAAGTGTTCGGTGTTCTCAAGTCATTGGAAGCAGTGGATGCAGCAAGAGAGCAGCTCTAGGGGTCTCAGGTCACTCAGCGCATTAGGGCAAACTCACATTAGGGGAGCGAGACACAAAAGGGGCCACTGGGTTGCAGTGTTTTGTTTAGAGAAAAAGGAGGAGACGTTTAAGTCCCGCCCCTATTTCCTCTCACAACATCACAGGTGTGCCTAAGGAGTGGTGTTGACAAGGTAAATGCAGCACAGCAAATGGATGAGCTATAATTATTCCTAGGAAGATTGTAGACTTAATTGACCAGAAAATCATCCAAAAACTCTCTGGGTTGTTCACATCTTAAGTTCTGATTCTGAGGCCCTTTTGTAGCGTCAACCTTAAGGTCATGCATGAAGTCAGTTAATCATGTTGAAGATGAGAAAGCTCTGACTTCCACATTTGTATATTCCACCCCACAGCCTCTAGAACCCCAGAGAGAAGGAAACAAAAAGACTGTATCATTACAAAGCAGAATGTTTTAGTTTGTCATTATTCTAACACTTTTCCCATAGATTTTTGAAAGTTTATTATTGTTCTGTGTGGATTCAGAGCTAAAACACCTGCAAAACATATTCTTGTTTGCAGAGAGAGTCACTTTAGTCATTTTGCTGATTCATCTGAAAAATATATCATTTTTTTTTGCAAGGGTGCTTTTATATCCAATAAGTCTTTGGTAGTTTGTTTAACATACATCCTTTGTAAGGAATTGTTAGTTTGTTCACAAATAGACAGCAAATAAGACATACATAGTCTCAATGGACAGTTTAGAACCCATTTAAGTCTATGGGAAAACTCCTATTGAGTTTCATAAGCTTCGGAAGGGCCCCAGCATTATTCCAGTGAGACTTTCCAAGCTTCATATGTTGTCACCTTGGTCCAATCATTACCAGAGAAAAATGAAGATAACACCAGAAGAATTGCTATTATGTTGTTACCACAGTAAGAAAATAAAAATAGAAAAAGAAACACACTAGAAATACATTTTGCAAAATTGCAGGTCTATCTAGTCCCCATAGAAAGTCTTCAGAGTAATGAGTGCTTTCTTGTCTTTCATTGAAGAATAAGACTTACTCAGCAGTTCTCATTGCTACTAGACCCACAAAATCTAAAGCTTTGCATCATTTTAAACTAAGTTCATCAAAAAACTTAGTATTTTGAAAATCACAAAAAAATTCACAATTGTCATGGTTCACTTGGGTGTTCAAGAACAATGAAAAGATAACCATTGATACAGCTATATTAATTACAGCAGAAAACAAGGAAAAATGAAAGAGATAACTTGCTCAAAACTATAGGCAAAGGTGAGAGCTATCCTGACGTGCCTTCACTTGCAGTTAATGTGCTAACCACAGAACCTCACTTTTTCACAAAGCTATAGCTTTAAATCCTCTCTGTGCTTTAGAAGTTCACAAAACCTCTATAAGGATAAAACGAATGTCGAGGTTTCAAGAAAAGTACCTCAAAGCATTTTCATTATCTCAGAGAGGAAGCATTCATGATGACAAACAAGTGAGCTTCCTGTTGGCCGTGAATTTATATTTGATCACATCTGAAATAGAAGGTCTTTGCTGTGTTTACAAACCTGAAAGTATTTCCAATGGCTTGCAGTAAACTGCAAATGATCCCTGAGTTCTCCAGCCTAACACTGCAGTGTGGCATTGACACATCTGAAACCAAAGCAGGGGTTAAATACTACGCTTTATAAAACAGCCCTCAAATCCTCTAGTAGTGACATTTCAATAATAAACACAACAAAATCCAACACAAAGGGGCAACAAAAAAGGGGAGGTATCATGGCAAGCCCGATATTGTCCTATGGTGATAGCATGAAATTCTCTCTTCCTCCTGTCCATTCAGGATTTACCAGCCAGAGTCACAAGCCACTTGCTTATCTGTGTGCCAGGACTGTGCAGCTGCCAAAGCAAGTGGAAAACTCAGCCCAGAAGCTCTTCACAGGGTACTGCGACATATTCTAGACTCATGAGTGTGGTCTTTCAGACCAGACAAAAACACAGAGATAGCCTTTGCATATTGCAGCCAGCAGCACACTCTGAAGGCTTCCTGGTACAAAAGATGATGAAAAGTAAAGCACTGCAAACGTCATCAATGCATCAAGACTTTCTGATCACCATAGTTTATATTTGTTAATGTTATCTATGAATGATAACTGAGACCTGAAAAAGATCAGAGCTACATTATTCCCTGTTATTCAGTCAGACACATGCAAATGAAAGAAAAAGAGTTAAAAATCCTGCGGTTTTTTCCATGGCTATAACTGTCAGTCTGAGAAAGATCCTATTTTAGTTACACACTCATGAAGCAGTATTATGGTGGAATTTCCAGAGTTTATGAATGGGACTGTGGTTGCTCACCATACCCAGCAAGTCCCTTTGCCCAAGTCAGTTCAGTGTAATCATCCCTGTTCCTCTTCTCTTCCACCTTCACATGATATCTGGTCTCTTTAAGAATTTTCTGATTTCCTTTCTGATTCTTGTTGCTCCTTCAACTCACAGTGAATTACTCTCCCATACACTTTTCCACATATTTTAAGCTATCACAGGCACCGGTTATACTTCTCCAGAAGAAATACCATTCTCAACAAACAATCTGTAATGATGGTTTACTGCAAGTGATGTAATACCAAAAGTCATATACTATAATATAGACAGCAGTTTGTCTCCTTATGATAACCATCTTAATATATACTTACAGTCATGGATAGTTTGGGTTTGAGTGAGGAAGACCAGGTTGGAATGAAAGAAGGGATAATGAAGATTTCTGGACCTTGAAAACCTAGTAAGGATTTTTACTAACCCCAGTTTGTTTTTCTAATGTTAGTGAAACATAATTGAGTGTGAGAACTTGAACATGATCCTTTCCTATAATCACCTGTAATCAGAAGACTTAGCTGTACATGATGCAGTGTGGACTGAGGCCAATATCTCTAAATAAGGCTTCCTGCTAAGTACCCTAAATCCTATTCTAAGCAGTTAAATAAACTAACCCTTTCTAGAGGTGCCAATTCCTGCATATTCAGGTAATAAACAATCAGCTGTATATATATTGAGAGAGAGAATTTTTAGCTCTGTGTGCATGTTGACTTTATCCTCCCTAATGAGTTAGCATCAAAACAATCTTTCTCATAGAAACCCTGCTGAATCACTGACTTCAGAGAACATTTAAGTCTTCTGGCAGTAACATAACACGATTGACTAGAATGATTTGGTTAAAACGAGGTAAGTGATAATACATACCATGAAATTTCCAATTCTTGTTATGATTCATAGTCATCATCTTTTCAGGGTTTTTTCCCCATTAGGAAGCCAAAGGTAGAGAAAGCCAAGATATTATTTCAATGATATAAGTGAATCTATCAGATCAGATGCCAGAATATCCTGCTATGGACATACTGCCCATTGCTGACACTAAAAATAAGTATATTGATATGTGTTTCAAGTCAAGGACCTATTGAAAACCTGTCGGGTAGTTTTTTCAAGGTCTGAGCATCTTATATGCTCAGGGCACGGAACTCCTTACAGGTATACTGTGGGTTTATCTAACTTTCTCCAAAACAAAACTTCTGCATCTTGATTCTGACACCACTTCTCATGGTGAGCTGTACTTTGTTTTGCAAGCTCAGTGTGACTGAATGACAGAATTGAAGCAGTGCAGTGTGTATTTTGAAACCTTTCCCAGTGAGGCTAACAAACATGTTTTAAAATGAACAAGTGACATCATCTAACTTTCAGGAACCTCTTTCTCTTTCTTTTGGCTTCTGTAGCAACTAGTCTTAGTCTTCTTGTTTCTCATCAGATTCAGGGTTTGGCAAATACTTATTTTGTATAGTTGCTGCTGCCACACATATATCTGATGTTTCATACATATATATGATGCTTACAAGCACATGGAAAGCCATATACATCTCTATTTTTCAATATTATCGTCTTCATGTATTCAAATAAAGTTTATTGCTGAATTCTCTAATGTGTGACTGGGATTCTTCAGAGTGTTTTTGAAGTGCTCAAAGGTGTATATAATTTCTTCCATTTTATTAGAGAAGAATTATTATTTAAATTGTTTGTTTTACCATTGGAAATCTATAAAATCAGGCACCCTACTGCATGCTCAAGTTTCATATGGTGATATCTCAATTTCATATGACTTTACAAGTATAAGTTATACATATATCAGTACACATACATTAGTGTGTGTATATATATAACACCAGATAACTCAAGGTTGTTTCTACACAGAAGAGCCTTAAAGGATAACTCAGAAGCTTTTACCAGAAGCATCTCAATTTGCCCTTTACTCTGTCTTGCTTATAGCTTATACATATGTATGTGGTTAAGAAACATTTAACATAAATATTAGGATATGCATACATATAAAATAAATGGGTTAATCTTACACATTATACATGCTTTTTAAATCCTCAACATGTAACGCATGCAGCTGCGTGATGGCATGAGCAAAGCCTTCATTACAAACCATTTAAACATTCTCCTTTCTTCTAGAAAACAGAAGAGTTCACATAAGCCAGGCAAACAACAAGGGCCACTAACACAATCTGTTAACATGACGTCACACTTATCTAATGTCACCATCCATCTACTTCTGTGTTTAATCTGTCAGGTCTCCAGGATGGAGAGTGTCTGGATCTCCTGTGGCAAGTGCTGCGTGCAGTGAGCCCCTGCACTGTCCCGTTGTTGGCAAGTACTGCGATGCACAAGAGAACTGTCTTCAATTTCTGCTAAGTGCCTACATGGGAGACATGGGATGGCATTCACTCCTGTCCCATTGTTCCCTAGACACAGTCTTAAATTGTTAACACACTCAAAAGATTAGGTTTCACATCATAGTTATCGTTTCCTAGGATAGGTTGCTACAACACATCTCTCAGTGGTATGAGGTTATCTTGCATTGTCACTTCTCAGTCAGCGACTCATTGCATTTGGCAAATCTCATTTGTTATCATTGTACATGGCTCCAGGTAGCCCAAGTCCTGCTAATCACACTGGGAGGAGAGTAGCGAAGGTTCTTCATTTGTAAAGAGAAGAGATCTTCATTTGGTGAAGAGAAGAGGTACTACTCAAAAGAGAATTAACTTTCTTGAACCAGTAACCTGATGACCGCTCTGAACAGACTATCACTTATTTTAACGTCTAATGCCAGTGCAGGCTTTCCCAAGTGGGCAAGTGCCAGCACTTTTTTCTGATCCTTGCTATTACCCAGGGTAACTCCCAGATATTCTCCACCACCATCCCCCAAAATAAAAATCCCCTTAAAAATACATTCAAACACTGAATGCAATAAACTAAGGTGTAGGATATCTTCAGTTTATCTCTGTAATCCATGTTGAAAATATTTCTTCTTCCTTTTATTATACTTTACAGGTTCAACATTTTTTTAAATATATTCCTTCATTCAAAATAATAGATACTAGGGTTGGTGATGGTAAAAAATGTTTACTCCCATTTTTACTATAAAATATTAGGTAGAATAAATATGTATGCCTCCTTATTTAAGAGCAGGCTCGTATATGTTTCACACTGCACTGGTATATGCAATGCTGAGAAACAATCATTGTCACCAAGGGCAGGTTCATTTTATTGCAAGCTTTTCTTCATTTCTCATTAGATTTAAAATAGCTTGCAGTACCACACACCATGATTTTTGTTGAAAATACTGACCTATGGCCTATGTACAAAGTATTTTTTCCAGGGTTGGGTGAATATCACTGGTTTCCCTTAAAAAAAAAAAAGGTAGCTAGTGTCACTACTAAAAAAATGCTTAAGAGCAAGAAGACAATTTAAATGGAAGAAGAGAGGAAAGGAAAGGAAGAAGGAAAGAATACAGGTATTTCTGACACAACTTGCTCATAGGTCTCAGCTGAGGATTATGGCTGTCTCTGAGCTGCACTGTGGGACATGAAGAACTCCAGCCACGTTTGCACAGCAGGAGCCCATCTCGCTCCGCTGCTGACACCCGGTACCCTGAGCGGAGGCAGAAAAACTCATGCTGTGCTGACCCAGCCATGACTCTGATCTTTCCACTTCAAAGAAGGAGGACTCTGCAGAAGGCAGGCTGAGATTCCTAAGCTGTTTTTCACACAACAGATGAGCAGTGTTTGATAAACCAGAACATATATTATAATTAGACCTCAAACAGCATATACCAATTACAAGTACAGAATTATGCACATTCCTAATGAGAGTGCCAGAGAGGGGCATAGGGAGAGGAACTCCAGCAAGAACAGGCAATCCCTAGCAGTCGCAGCCACTGTGCAGAGTGCTGTGCCTGGAGGCACAGGGGAAAGGATGTTGAGGAGAAGCAGGACAATTGAATTGTTTAAAACAAAATTTTACAGTGTTTAGGCATTGCTGCTACTAGGAACAGGCAAGGTGGAAGGTTAGCCAGAGCATCAAGCAACACAGGTAATGGAGGATCCAGGTCTTTCCAACAACCTCCCACTTCATCAGCTGGAGGTGGCAGAATGGCTTGCACTTGAGGACACAGACAGGACACCTTCAGTGTAGCCTGTATCAATAGATAATGTGGTCTGCTGAACCAGCTGTGGGTTTTCCAGGCACACCACAGAGCCTGCTTGCCCCAGAAATCAAAGTGTGGGGCCTGTGAAGTGCCAGCACATGCACAAGAAAGATGTATTCAGGGTTGTTCATACCCAACAGTTCTTGTACCAGCCACAGCATGATGGATTTCACTGTGGCTCTACCACACCTGTTGAACAGCACTGAATATCAGCTCGAGCAGGGGCTCTCTGCTGGATTCCAGAGTGGGACAGGGACCCTCAAAAACCTCCCAACATACCCACTGTAGAACAAAAAAAGGTGAAGACCAGCAAAATTGAGCCCAAACAAAAAGCTGATTCCCCAGAATCCCTCTGAATAGTGTTACTCCATCCAGATCAAGTTGCTCAAAGGGACCTACCTGCTTTCAGGAAACCGTTAAGGTCTCACAACGAATTGTCCAACATGAGATATCACTGTCACCCCTTTGTCACATCTGCCCCATGTACTAGGAGCAGAGATTGACATAAGAATGCTTTTCCCCCAACCCTTCATCACTTTCAGATAGAGAACTAAAACTGGTATTTCAGTTTGTGCACAGCCTTACTCTTTTCTTTCCTTACCCATTAACCTGCTTTTCTGAAAGTCCATTTGCAACCTGTCCTGAGGTCAGCCAGTCATGTCTTGCTCTAGCGTTGACATAAATCCTATGTGTGCACATGCGAATGTAACGTCCTGTTATAACCCTCAGAAGCGAGTTTACCCTCACAATGTGAGGAATGAAACACAGAAACACCCACTGAGAAGATGGAGATTGAAGTTAGTGGAAAGATTACCAGATTTTACAATGACTGTTCTTCTGGAGTATACAGGGAAATAAATAACATGTATTTTTTTAACCGAGGACATAAAATTTGAGACTATAATACAGGAAATCCCATATCACATGGCATGTCTGGCAACCATAACGCTATTCTAGGAAAAGCAAATTTTATGCTTGAACTTACCACTGACTTCTTCTGTGATGCTGAGTAAACCGCTCTGAGCAGATTTTCCCTCATCCTGTGTTCCTCGATTTTACATCCTTCCCATTCCCCTCAGATTGCCTCTATCTCTTCATTGCTAAGGCAGCAGAAGGAAGAACAGCAGGAGCAGAGGATATTAGACCTTGGTATTAGATGCTGTGCCATAGCCATACATGGTAGCAGGAGGAGAAATTACAGGGAAAGCTACGTTCATCTCCTGTAGCCTTGGGACAGAGGATACCCAGTGCAGATGGTATCCTCAGAAACCTAAATGCCAATTTCTGTCAGGTCACTGCTGAGAAAATAAGAACTAAGGTTTCAAGAAACGCGTAACTCAGCCAAATCTGGGCACCTCTTTACAAATAGGAAGAAAAATGCACACCATTTGTGATGAAATTTCCAAAAGACCTGAGGCTGAAGTTCCTACCCTCCATGGAAAACATAAGTGCGCTCAGGCCATTTGACGGAAGTAACTGAAAAATGGAGTCCTGTAATGGAAAACCTTAAACAAAAGAGACTTTTATTTGCCTTGCTCATAATAATTATATTAAAATAGAGGCCTTATACAGTGCTTATTATTTCTACTTAAGGTTGTGGTCAACTTTTAAGTACCATTAGAGTAAATTTAGAGGGGGGAGAAGAAGTTTTTGTATGAAGTAGTGAACTAACTTACACAAGGTGCCATGTGAGGTTGATGACAAAACCAGACACAGAAATGATAAGTGGAATTCTACACTAAGGAAATAAAAGGAAATTCTGCCACTGCTTTCCACAGAAACAACCTTTCTATACATGGTGACACATTAATAGACTGGATTTGGTTTACCCATCCACATAATACAGCTGACTCTCACATGAAATGCAGAGGTTTTTTTATTAGTATTGCTCAGTTTAAGATCAGTTGGGATAAATAATGTTTTTGTTAAATTGAAATGTCAAAGGATATTTTTTTTAAGCATGTGTAATTATTCAAATTGGAATTTGGCCAGGTCACTGTAGTTAGTGTCCCACTGTCATTATACAAAGACATTTTTCCCTATTTACTGCTGAGTCTGACAACTCCAAATCTCCAGCCTCTTTTCATGGGATAAGTGCCCCAAGATCCAAACAGGTAAAAAAGAGCAGCATCCCAGGTGCAATCCTGAGTGCCTTTTCTTCTTCTCCTATGTCTTGAGTATCCAGAACTACACCTATTCAGAACAAATAGCTTACACATCTCTGTGGACATATGTAGACTGAAGGCTTCCTAATTTTCCAAAAAAAATTATAAAATATTTTAAGTTACTTAATCACATAGTCCCTATCAAAAATAACTGCATCACTACTTTGCCTGTCTTCCCGTCTTCATAACCATGTTGATCAACACCATGTCAGTGTTACACTGGCTACCAGATCCCAAAAGATCCATGAGGTTTCTCTTGCCTGCTTTCAACTACAGTATGCTGTATGAATGTAGACGAACCTTAACTTTATCTTCTGGAAAGCAATCCCTCTGTGTGACCCTGTTGCTCTGCCTTTTCAGTCAAGCTGCCTCCTGCAGACAGTAAGAAGTATAATTATCCAACTTATCCAAATTATGAGTGAAGAAATTAAGCAGTAGAAAAGGGTTTGTTACCATTACAAAAGGTCATAGGGGCATTTGCTGCATCACATTAGGCTCTTTACCTCCAAATAGTCCTGGTCAGTCTATTTCCTCTTTCACTAGCAGTAATTACGTCTGTGTCTTTGGATGCAGATGGTCAATGCAATTCACTGTGGAAGAAATGAGAGTGACTCACCTTCTCTTTTCATATCAAGTAATAATTGAATTTTTCCATTCAACCTTCTGGCCAAAGGGAAAGTTTTCCTCATGTTCAGAAGTTTCTGACCATATGGAAGGGCCATATCCACAGAAGTTCAGCATCAGTTTCTCACAAATCTTGCTCAGTTTGTGATAGGTTATCAAAATTAAGAGATAAGCTAACATCCCCAGTGAATTTCTCTCTCCCAAAAAAAGGTCAGAAATCCTCACTACAGCTGCCATATCTCAGTGAAGTATTCAAAAATAGGTATCAGAAGCTTCCACAGTGTACAATGAGCAGACTAAATCAAGGTAGTTTCTTTTACTATAAAATATATTTTTAAAAATAAGAAATGTCTCTTTAGATTTTTTTTTCCTCCAGTCAGTTTGGCCTGTTGTAAAAGGCTGGCTCCATATAGACCAACATTATGTCATCGTCGTGTCTGTAGGCCAAGTCTGCACGGTATACAAGGTGTTTTGGACACAAATTTTCTTCTCATCCTTTCTTATAGTGAAATCTCATTATAGTTTATGATCTGTGATTTACAAGTTTGAAATGAGCTAAGATCAATCTCAGCATATTATTTCTGATCCAAACTAGGTACTCTGGTTCATGTAAGTCTCCATTTTCATGAGGCCAAGGTATGCAATCATTCGTTACCTATGCCATTGCCCCACTGATGGATTACTATGAAAGAAGTTGGCTTCCAGGATCCTAAGGCAACTCCTGTGTTAGGGCACCAGGAGGGCTGGGGACTCCCTGAAGGTTGTGAGAGGTGGGGCTCCCTAGGGTGGAGGCAGAGCCTGTCCCACCATCTCAGCCAGGAGAAGGGCAGATGGTGAGCAGCCAAGGGGCTGATGTAGGATCCTGCATTGTGGGCAGGTGGGGAAAGCTGTGAGGGTGTCTGGGTAGGACTGACAGAGCTGATGGGGCCCTCCAGACTGTAACACTCTCATACCATCAGAAAAGTTTGTCTACAGTTCAGCTACTTGTTTTTTCTCTTTTAATTAACATCTCTCAGGAGCACAGAAATTACAGAAATCTCTGCACTGCGCAAAGCTGTAACTGATAAAAGGTCATGGTGTTCAACAGTGGAGCTGTACACAGCTTTCAGATGGCAGATGCTGATTTCACAAACTTTACCTACACTGTTTCTTGGCTGATTTAATTCCCGAACTACATCTTCTATGGCTGGCACTGGACTTCCTTTACTGAATCCTAAAAGAAAAGCCTCTTGCAAATATCTTACTTGGACATTTCCATCTCCTTCTCCATATCACACCTATAAGGATCTATAATTCATTTCCTTCCTATCTAGATAAAAATGGAATGATAAATACAGGCTTTTTGCTCTCCAGAGAAATGGATTGCAGAATCTCCCAGAAATGGACTGCGCTGAAGACGCCTGTGCCCTAATGCCTCAGAGCTGATAGAGCAGATCTAACCGCCCTTCAACCATCCTGCTTTGCAGAAAACATGGCAGGAGACTCTTCAGAGGTTGCTTCCATTTCCACCAACACATGGACCTGATGAATTATCAGTGTACCTTGACAATGACCATTTCTTCCTTCTTAAACCACTCCCACAATATAACCTTTCCTTATCTGTACTACACTAAAGATCAGACCTGAAGGGCAAGTACTATCACCCTTATGACTACACTGCAACCCACAGCAGACATCTATCTGAATCCAGAGAGAAGTGAATGGCATTTCTCATCCATTCAATTATCTCAATTTAAAGCAACCCAAAAGGAGTGAAGAGGAATTATTTCTGATCTAGCTCTTAAGCCGAAGGACAAGTTAAAAGACTAATGGATTCACCAAGAAACTTATTCTTTCACAGAGCAGAGCTGCTGTGTGCTTAAAGTTAAGATGTTAAAATGACAAATAGACTAAGTTAATACAAACAGAACGAAAGGAAGTAAATATTTCACCAGTATTTAACTTCGCTGTCCTTATTGACTGGATACATGCTTCTGAGTGACCATAAGATACAATCATTAAACCTTGGAAAAAACATGAGAGCATAACATCAAAGCAAAGGAAGCAGAATGCAATGTCCTATGGAATAATGTAGTAAAATTGCTCACAAACATCAGAATAAAAAAATGCTGGGCCTGCTTACATGCACTGATGCGAAGTGGGAATAAGTCTGTCAAGACAGTGGTAATTATTAACACTTTGATATACATGTGTTTTGAATGACTAGAAATGGGCTGTTATTAGGTTCACAGAGTTCACCTATCCCTTAGTATTAGAAACATAGGACAATGTAATAGGAACCAGCAAGGACTGCTGTTGTGTCAACTAGAGATGAATGGGAAGAAGATAAGGTTTGAACTTCACAAAATTATACTGTCCCTATTAAACTTTTGATGAGAAATGGTAATTTTGATCTGGCAAGTTCCTCAATTGAGCATTAAATACTCAAAACTACAGATGGTTTTATCTATGTCCCAATTTACCCAAATCCTCAATTTCAGGGAAATTTGATATGTATGACTTTGTCTTTTGGTTTTATTTTGATATCATCTGTATCACTTTAACCCATGCATATGCAATGGTTCTAAAAGAGTGACCTTTCAAATTAAAGAAGTCTATGGTATCCATGTATCTACACTCCAGAATTTCATCACAGAACTCCCACTGAAGTCCAGGTTCCCAAAGTGAACTCTAGCTGAAGTTCAAGTCAGTTTCTAAATCCAAAAACATCCTCACCAACCAGGTGTACAAACGCCCCATATATTTGCAGAATTTCAGGGCCCAGGATTTAAATAATACTCCATGGAAAGTTCCCCTTTGTTCTTGCTTCCATGAAAACTTACCTTTCTCTCAGCATCCCTGGGGTGAAATCTTGTAGTAGATGAGAGAACAGTAGCATTGATTAGGTCAATATTCTTATAATAGTGTCTCTGATTCTGCTGCTTTCATGTAATAAACTGAGTAAGAAGACTATTAAATCCTCTAAACATCTTATATTTCATTTGGTCTTTGACCAGTTACCCCTCTGTTGAGATTAATATCTTTACTAATGTTTATCTTTCAGAAAAACAGGCAGTTTTAAACCCCCTTAGTTTGGTTTTGTTCGGCGTCCAGCTGAGAGTCCTTCTCTCCATCCAAAATGAAAGTGTTCTCTCCTTTTGAAGGTGCTAGCACATTGACATTGGGGTCAATAATGACTATTTTGGCAAACGCACGGCTTCCACTCTCTCCCCAGGAGGTCCTTTTCCCTATCACTCTTTGCTCCAGCCTCTGCAGTCTCACCTTTTTGAATGCAGACATGCCGAGATAGTACACACTGTGCAATTCAGTTAATTATCTAGCTGTAGAGAAGTAAATTCATCTTCTCTTTCTTACTCAATCATCACTTCACTATTCATATGGGAAAAACTCACACTACGCCATGCGAGATCTCATTCTGAGCTTCTTCATGGATCTGGCCCAAAAAACTTATCCAGGATGGCAGTTTATAAAGAGACAGTCTTTTTCCTGCAGGTGTAGGGAATAAAGAGGTTATTGACCTGCTTATTCCCCTGCTCTCAACCATACCAAAACACCTCTTCTGACTGAAATTACTAGTGGATTAAAGCCACTTTATGTGACTGCAATCTGCAATTTTTAAGAATCCTGTATCTTTGCATCATTTGTAAAATTTAGCAGGATTTCAGAGTCCTGACTAATGTCCATTGTGTTACTGCAGGATAACAGTTTTTAATGCAACAAGATAACCATTGTAATCATTTGATGGACTGATATCCACAATAAAAGCAGATACCATGAAATATACCCAATAATTCTTGAACTTGACCATAAGTTTCTTCTTAGTAATATATTCCAGTTAGAGGTTTTCATTCATGGAACATCTGCCATATAATTTGCTAAGTTGTTCCAACATTTTCTTAGGATCATACTCTTTGGCTAACATTTTGTTAGGCTCCAAACAGTGTCTGACTGCTATTTTGAAAAAAACATCTATCTTCATCTCTGAGCTGCTTGACATTATAATTCTATGTTCATGATGCAGCCTCACATTTCATTTTAGAAATATCATGTAATTCTTCATCAGTGATGATCATATTGAAGACCATAAGTGAACACAAAATTGAGAGAGAAGATATAGAGTGCTGTAATATGTTTATTGTTGATGGAAACATCACAAGGAAAAAAAAATCATTCATGTATATACTTAGCATTATATAAAACCATAAACCTAGGCAAAAGCCATTTTTTTGTCTTACATTTAGACCAAAGCTCTGTAGCTCATTTTGCAGAAAACAGGATGTTTCTTTATAATGGTAAGGAAAAATGATTTCCTTTTTTTTTTTTTTAAGCTGCAAATGATGGTACATGCTTTTTTAGGGTATTTTTAAATGAAAAAAATCTGAGATTTGGAGATACAAGTGCATGTTTCTTAATTTAGTGTTTCCGTGTCAAGCCAAGGGAGCTGACAGTATATTGTGGAAGTACTCCTGCACAACAGAAGTGAATGGAAACTGAGTTCTATTTACATGCATGGAGGATCAGATGCTTTGTGTAAAACCAAGACAGTGGTTGCTATCCCAGAACAATGAGGAAAGGAAAGATCTGAAATTAGAGGCTGGCAACCTAACCATTCTGGCACTTTGACATCAATACATCAACTAGAAAGAAAAATTATAGCAGCTTATTGAAAAAAACTCATCAACTAAATCCCTGATGCAAGAAACACTAATTTAAATTCATTATTTAAGCACATGCTTAGTTTGAAACATAGGCCAGAAGCTCTGTAGGCTCTGATAGGATTTAACCAGATACTTAAGGGCCACTTAAAACCCAGGTTGGAATAAAGTTATGACTCAGAATAAAGTTATGACTCAGAATAAACGTTTTCAAGAAAAGTCTTTGCTCCAAAAATAGCTTAGGAATCACACTGCCTTGACCATGGTCATCAGAAAGGTAATGGGAGATTTCAAATTATCAGTCTTAAAGACGGAAATGTTTAGCTAAACCACAGGCTACAATAAATATGGACTGAAACATGAGACAGATGTCATAAAAAGAGAGCTTTGAAAATATTTCACAGACATGCTCCCAGTCAGACTCAAAACAGTCTTCTTCTCCAGCTGCACTTATTTTGTGAGTCTTCCTGCATATACAAACAAGCGAGGTTCTTGGAAAGATAGTATATGGAATATTTCAAGACTTTGGTTTCTTGCTCCATTGCTAACAAGAGAGGAGGTATTTACAGAAGTAGGTTTTACCCCATCGAAGAGGAAGCTGCAGAGTTGAAGCACTGGCAGGCTGTGGACAACCAGCTCAGCAGCTCAGGCTAGAGTGTGTGTGGACACAGCCTTTGGGATTTTGGGACTCAGGAGGCGGAGATAATAGAAGGAACTGCCTTGAGATGCTGCAGCAAGGAGAGCTTTGGAGGTGTGGTTTACAATACCAAGGAAAGGTACTGGCTCTAATTTTAACTGATAACTATCCCAGTCCTTCCAACACTGCACATCCTCTGTAAAAATAGATATATTTGCTTTTTTTGTCTCAAGACATACCTCTGTTCTGAGGCTTAACACCCACTTACGTGGGTTCATTTACTTTTGTAACACTCCAGCCATGAAGAAAGACATTAAAAAGGGCATTAAATATTGCAACTAAAGGGTTATTGACTCTTCAGAAGATCCCTTTCACACTGCTGTTGTGGTTTAGGAATGGTCCCCAATTCAGCGCCACCACTAAGACTCTTTCAAACCAGCCACTGCTCTCTTGCTCCCTGCTTCCCCTTCTCGCTCTGGGGATGGGTTTGAGAACTGGAGACACAAAAGCCAAAGATCATGGGTCGAGATAAGTGCAATTTACAGGAAACAGCCATGATATAAGAAAACTAACAGTAAGAGCAACAACATTAATAATAAAAGGTATAAGACAAAGAAAAGATTTAGATGGAAAGCCTGCAACAAACACCCACCAGCCTTTCCCAACCAGGCTTTCCATAATGGAAGTAATGCCCTTCTTCTCAGAAGCGAGAGAGTCCCTTTGCTCCCTCCCAGCAATGACATGAGGTGGTATTGAACAATACTAGGTTCTTTGCCATGCCCTTTCACGCTGATCAGGGCTGAAACCAGGACAACTGCAAATCTCTGTTAAAGGCTTTCCTATAAACACCAGTCAGGCTCGTATTTTGATGAAATAGAACTGATCTGCTAAAATTTATAGATATTATAGTCAAACCATTTCAAAGTACTACAGTATAGTTGCAAGCCTTTGCTATACCATCTATGTAGTCTGTCCCTCATCCTATTCTTAACTAAAATGTTAAATACGTATCTTTCACCTCCTATGAAACTTTCCATTTAAGAACAGAGATGATGTTGAACCTCTTACTAGAATCAAGGTTAAAATTCAATTTCCTCTGGAGCATTCATAGTAGCGTAATACTTTGATCCTGGAATTGGATGAGACCATAATTTCAGGGAAACAAAGGAAAAAAATTAGCATTAGAAATTCATGAGCCATCTCTATGATCTTTACAGCTGTGCTTTGCGCCATGGTACTAAATAATAATCATTGAAATGAAATATGTACATGTCGCTTAATATTTTCCTACTGTTATCCATTAAAATGGTAAATTTTATTTTATTTAGCAAATTATATTGATCCAAAATATTTCTGTGGGTCAGCTTTAAATTTTTGGGTGTTGTGATTTAATCCTAGCCAGAAGTTAAGCACCATGCTGCCACGTGCTCACTCCTGCTCCCCACAGTGAAAATGAGAAGCAGAAAAGAAAAAATAAAACTCGTGGGTTGTGATAAAAAGAGCTGAATAATTGAAACAAGAATAGCAACAAAATACAGCAGCAATAACAATTATAATGAAAAGGAGAGAGGACTAAAACCCAAGAAAGGCCAGTAATGCACAACAAAATTGCTTGCCACCCACAGACCAATCCCCAGCCTGTCCCTGAGCAGCGATCAGCCCTTCCAGTCCAATTCACCTCAGTTTCTATACAGAACATGGTGTACTGTGGTATGGAATAGCCCTTTGGCCAGTTTGGGTCAGCTGTCCTAAACACACTTCTTCCCGGTTTCTTGTGCACCCTCTCTCTGGTAAAGGACTGGAAATTGAAAAATACTTGATTTAGAGTAAGTACTACTTAGCAACAACTACAACATCAGTGTGTTATCAACATGATTCTCACACTAAATCCAAAACCCAGCACTGTGCCAACTACTAAGAAAAAATTTAACTCTATCCTAGCTGAAACAAGGATACTAGGTCAGGCATCTCATTTTAAAATAAAACAAAGATTCATCTGACTTTCCTTTTTAGAAACATGATGCATTTTTCCCCCATTGCCTTGCATTTCTAAATATTCATCTTCCACCATTATGATTAAACTGTTACTGAATGCATCTTGAGATTTTCATCATTTCGTTGTTTCAGGCCTTCAACAATTGTGTGCAACCCACTCTCTAGCTAAACCAACTTTATTTTATCTCTGTTGTATGCTGGTCTCACAAAGGCTCTTATACTGCCTTGCACCTGTAGTGCATCTGTTCACTTCCTAATGATATGTTAGTCAAAGCAAATTAATACCCTTGCATATGGCTTGCCCTCTTTGTCTTCCCAAGAAGAAATTTTCTGGTAGAAGAAGTCTCTTTCTGATGCTCTGCTCAATTTTTTGTTTGACGGCTCAGCTTTTCATCTTCTAAGGTGAATGCTATTTTGGGTGGGATTCACATCACCTAAAATCAGGCTTACAACATAGGTATCTAGATGAGAGATAGTACGCCAAGGTTCCCTTTGTAGGCTGTGAGAAAAGCATGTATTTTAGGGTCATGAATAATCCTACCTGTACTACTTACCTATACACTATTTTACATAAAGATTTCATTGGCCATTGCCTCTATTGACCAGAACTGTGACCAGTTCAGTAGCAGACACTTATAGATATCTGTACTGCCTAAGAATCCACTCTTTGGGACATATGGAGAAGACGAGGTTAGAAAACATACCTGATGCAGGAACAAGAACGCAATTTGCCGTAGTCCCTGATATCAAAGATGATCCTTTTGACAGCATTCAGCAGGTCCCTGAGGGGCACTTTTTTCTCTCCTGCCTAGAAAAGGTTTTGTGCTATGAGTGTTTTTCTCATCGTGTCACAGGGATTAAGTTTTTGATTCCAATCTTTACCTTTCACCAGCTGATTTTTGGATGAGCTGACCGAAGTCCACTGAGCTGTTGAAGGTACAGCCAAGGCCCTCAGTGTAACCTGCTGTTTCCTAAAAATTATATGTATAGAACAGGAAAGGAATCCATGTGGTCACAGAGTCACATGTTGGAGAAGAAAAATGCTTTTGCTTTGCAAGGTTCCCTGTGGGCTGATGGATTTGTAAGAACAAGGATCAGTGATCATCTATTTGTAGCTCACAGTCCTCACTTGTAAGTTTAGGATTTGATTTTGTGTAATTGCTAGTTTGCATTATTAGTAGTTATCTCAGTTTTCCCTACAGGGATCTGATTATTTTGCTGCCTCTCGTGTGCTTTTTCTATACTGCAGCTTGAGTTGACAGAAATATTCTGTAAAGCTGGCAGGGCCAAACTCAGCTTTTTCCTTCTCTGCTGCACTCTTTGTGGGGGATTGCCACTATATCAACTTGTTGCCAACTTTAAGAAATTCCTCCAACATGCATGAGATGCTCTGAATGTCCAATCCATTTCAGTGGAAAAAAATAGAGGGAGAAAGGATAAGAGGAAGAATGATGACAAAATTTGACAGCATTTAATGGGCCATGGTAGCTGTTCTTAAATGTGGATATAAGAACTTTTTTTTCTGTCTGCTGTAGCAGGAGTCAAGCAGGGGTAAACACAGCATTTTATATAACTGACATTCAGCAATCTCCAGGAAATATTTGTTTGTTTCTAAAAAAAGTAACACATTAGGTGACACATGCACTTTTGGAAAACACTTCTGACATGAAAAGTACAGAGCAGCAATTTAATAGTCTTGAATTAAGGCTTTCAGAGCTGGTGCAATTTTCTGACCTGTTGTTCTGGACAAAAGAAAAAAAAAGGGTTTGTTGATATTCAGTAACCAACAGTTACTACCCGGAGTACCATGTCAGAAGCTTATTCAGCACCCAAGGTAAGATGCACCCAAAAAAAAAGATGACCAGTTACCTTTATGGCCATTAGAAAAATCTGAGAAATAGCCTCAAATTTCTCCTTGCCCTGCAAAGGGCTGTACTCTTTGTGATCTTTAGGTTGTGCTGGCAAAACTGCAAACCACTGGGTGACTCAGCCTGGCTTCAGCTGGAAATTTCACAAGAACATCTTCTTTCCTCTTGAGGATACTACTGTAAGGCCAGAAAAATAGAAAGTATGGTCTTTCCAGTGGTATTTTGGCATTGCTGCATGTAGTTTCAGCTGCAAGTCACAAGAGGACAAGCCAATGGTAATGAAAATTAAAAAAAAAAACAAAAACACCTGCAACATTATAGAAGCTTTCTCAAACATCAGGAAAGGATTTGGTTTAAAGATAAACCATTGTTTTGGTAATTTTTTTATCTTGTCTATTCTCCACTCTCTCTTTTTTATATCTTTGCATGGAGTGGACCCATGGCTGTGACTGGAAAGTTCTTTTGCTGAAGTTTCTTGCCAAAACAAACTGCTTTGCTCAGGCTGACAGGCTTTACAAAAAAGTGACCATGTTGACTTGAGGGAGAGAAGGAGGTTTGCAAGACTGGAGGAAAAGAGAAAGAGTAGACAGAAATGATCCAAAATTTTTGATCCAAAAATATATTTTTCCTTTTAATTACGTTCTGACAAAGTGCTTAGAAGGTTTTGTTTTCATTCCAACATAGGAAAAATACCAATTTTGCAACGTTCAAAGTTATCATGAAGCAAAACAGCTTTTCTCCAGCCAGCTCTAAATGCATCATTAATGTCCTTAGTTTTGATCTCACTGCACAGGTGCAAAGTTGGCAAGACTCCACTGTCATTAGCAAGTTACCCCAGGCTAACACCTGGCTGAAATGAGAATAAAGCCACTGCCCTTAGACTTTCTCCAATGCATGGCATGTGTTAGAGCACACAGGGCCTCCCTCTTGTTTGCAAAACAGAAACCAAATATATACTGTATACCGCACCTCCTAACCTGTACCTAAAATTTAGGTGTATAAGTAACTTGTGCCCTGAGATAGAGTGTCAAATTTCCCATATAATGGGTGGAGAGAAGTATGTGTTTGTGAATGCTTCCAGAGGGCAAATGTGTCTGCCTCTGCCTGGAAATTTTGCAGGCTTTCGGACTGTTTCCATTGACTATGAGAGAATTCAGACACTAAACTTCAGAATAACTGCTTCACTTGGGTGCCTAAAATTCTTCAGAATCAATTCTTGTTTTCAGTAAAGTGGACTGTATCTTCTATGAATATGAGGAGAGCAGTACCTTTGCATGATACATCCATTACTAACAGTCATTAAAAGTATCACTGAAGTAAACAGCACAAAAGCAGTGTAAAATGATCCAATTCCAAAGCCTGCTTAACTGCAGAAGTTTGTTTAAGCACTGGACCTGTTTCAAAGCTTCTATAACTCATGATATCATGCCAATGTTCATACCTCTGCCTAGGGTGGATTTATGTCATTATAAGAGGACAATGAGTTTAGCATAATGCTAAAAAATCTCTGTAGCTTACAAATGTGTGTTCTTGATATTGGCTGATGAGCAATTAAATCTTCCACAACATGAACAAAGAAAAGAAAATCCATAAAGCCAGAGGAGCAGCAATTCCATGTCCTTTGTTGGTTTTTTGATCCAAGGAAGCTCCAGCCTCAGAAGGACCAATAGACCAAATAATCAATAGCCACCTCCTAAAGTACACTGTTTCTTGAAGATCACAAATCTTTCAGGATTATTTACACAGTAAAGGAAAAAAAAAAAAAAAAAGACTGCTATGAAGGGGATGTTTTCATATGGAAAAATGTGAAAAATCCTTTTATTTCACATTTACCTGTAATCCTAGTCCACTTGGTGCATCGTAACTGCATGTTTCTTTCTGTCTTCCAGTAACCTGGACTATTGAGTAATGGCCCATAGTGCACCATCTGGTTGGCCTGACAGGTGTTACTTGTAAGAGATATCCTGTATCAGTCAATACTGGTGACTTCTCCATTACTATTTCTGCACCATTCATCATAAAATATTTTCCTCTTTTACCAATATCATACAACTTCATCCAACCTATTCCAGCAGAACCATGTTATTATCTATAAATAAAGATGCACAGTCTGCATAGGCTTTGAATATTATTTGCCAGATGATTTTTTTTCCTCCTCATCATCTAGGTTTTGATCAGAACTGTGTTTAACCTGACAAAATACTTCAAACCAAAGCTAATTTTAAGAAGTTACATGTAACAATGTCAAGCTGTGTTACACAAACACCAACTGCATATTGAAACACACCGAATTAAGACTAGCAGTAATACTACCTAACTACTTGCTCCTTAATACAATCTTTCTTGAGTCCTACTGGCAATTCAAGCTATTATAAAATTTTCAAAGCATACCAGAAAGGGAATAAATTAAATCCCCATCAGCAGTGTTCATTTCTGTGGTTTCTGAGTTCTGAATGTTTGGTTTTGCAACATTCACAGATTTATTTGATGGTTTGGGGTTTTTTAAATTTTTTACAGTAAAATAACCTCTCCAGTTTCCCATTCACAACACATAACAGCAACCTGAGACTCCAGCTCCACCACCCCTTTGACCCCTGATGCTGAGCTAACACGATCTGTTTCAAGAACCTGTTCTCCTCTGTGGCAGGTTGTAGGTTTGCTTGCCAGGGCAGATGGTTGAGTCCTGCTACCTGAAGCATCTGCACAGGCACAAGTTTAAAGTGTGCCATGGTTCTAAACCAGCCTTTCTGCCTCTCACAGGTTGTCTCTGCTCCCTGTTCTTCCCTGCTCCCTTTGTTTCCCCTCACATGCCCACAATAGCTGCCACTTCTCTTCCTAGGGAGCTTCACTGCACAAGCCCAGCAGTAGCAGACAGGTGGATTTCTGGGCCAGGAATTTTGCCTTATGCTTTCTGCTTTTGATATTCTCATTGCTACTGAAAAGAGAAGCATGTAAATATGTAGGTCACACACGCACCAAGGGTGTGTAGAAAGTAATTTTGCTACTTAATATTCTGCTGGGGAGGAATTTGAAGTGTGATCCTACCAGATTCTGTAATGTTTAGTCTATCTGATATTTTTGTTAATGATTTGGATAATGGAAAGGAGAGAAAATGTGTAGAATTTGCAGACAATGTAAAGCTGGAGGGAGCTGAAAGCTTTTAAGAGGGTAGGATAAGAACTGAAACTGACCTTGATAAATTGGAGGCATTGTCTAAAATTAACCAAATAAAATGCAGTGAAGACAAATATATTGCCCCATATTTACAAAGAAGAAGTGAAGTGCTAGTAAAACTAGAAGAAAAGGAGCAGGAAGCAACACTGAGAGAGAAGTCAGAGTGCAGGACAAATCAAACATGCATATAAGAATTGATGTTGACACCAAAAAAAAAAAAAAGGTAATTTAATTCTGTGTGATATTATAAGGTATGTTGTATATGAAGCAGGAGGGGTAATTATCCTGTGTTACTGCTATTGTGTCCAGTTTGGGGCATTGTACAGTAAAAAAGACCCACGTAGATACATTGGAAAGCAGCCAGAGTGGGAGCAATGAGAATGATAAGAGGTTTAGAAAACTGGAACTATGAGAAAAGGCTGAAGGAATGGGATTTGTTTAGTCTAGAAATGAAAAGACTGAGCAGGGCCATGATAATGGTCTTCCAATACATAAAAGGTTATTCTGAAGAGGGCAGTAATCAGTTGTTCTTTATGTCCACTCTCTGTTGTACAAGAAGAATTTAGCTCACTTTACAGCAAGGCAGATTTTAGCCAGATATTAGGAAAACCCCTTTCACTTTAGCAAGAGTTAAGTACTAGGACAGTCTACTTTCAGAGGCTGCAGAACAGCAGCAGAGGTTTTTAACTGAAGGTTAAGCAAACATCTGTGACCTTGTGATTTGCAGGGGTTCCAAAGACAGCCAAATTTGAAGAGAGTTTCTCAGGGATAGTACAAGGCACGCCCCTGGCAGCAGTGCCTGTTTCCTGACAAAGCCCTGATCTCTGGTGCATAGCAGGCATATTGTCAGTGAAACCATTCAACTCTTTTCATGCAAACTATTTTCACATAAGCTTTTTCCCCTAGATTTGTTCTAAGAAGCAGTAAAAACTTCAGATGAAACTTTACTCAGAAAAAGATTCCATCCATCCCGTGCAAACACCTCAGTAATTTCAATTTAAATAGTTAATATGGCAAATTATATGCAACAAAACCAGGATCTGAAAATACAGAGGGTTAGGAAACCTTAATTATAGGTGGTATTACCAAGCTCCACACATAATTTTTATCACAGTATCAACCTGGCCAAGGTCACCATCCTGAGAATGCGGTGAAGGACTGAGATGAAGGATATTAAAATAGCTACATAAGCCAATAACAGTTAATGAAATCACAATTTTTTGTCTTTAGCTTGGTTAGATTATTCTGTCTCTTGACATGACCAGTCCTTTCTTCTGGAAATGGGCTTAGTTCATAAGCTTAGTTCAAAAGTCTTATTTTTTTATTAATTTTCTTACATATTTTTCTTTGCCTCTTGATCCTGCTGGATCAAAATGAAATTTTAAACATTCTCTTTATAAATTTAGGATCCAGGAATATCTCCTTTAAAATAAAAAAAAAAAAAAAAAAAGGAAAAGGGGAAAAAGAATGAAAGCTGAGACCTGCACCCAAGCACCTGCCCTAAGGAGTTGACTTCAAGCAAAATACTGTGAGACTCATAATAATAGTGTGAGAGCTGGCAATCCTACTTTAGGGTGTAATTTCTATTTATTCTAAACCCTCCTTTTTACTAGCAAAGTGGTCATACTGTAAAGAAGACTAGACCCTTAATATTAGGAGTAGTCCACATGTAGGGTAACAGTTGGAGCTCCATTCCTAAGCAAAAGAATGGTTACAGTCATTGAAAAAATTACATAGGTTCTTCCTTAAGATATTGGGGGGCTGTAATTAGGGGAAACATATCTTTGTACACCAGAGAAAGGAAAAATGTGTAATTGTTCAACATTCTAAATTAAAAGGGTGAAATAAGACAAGGGAGTATTAGAAAGATGTTGATTAAAGAGTAGGAAGAGCTGGAATACATGGGGTATGCTTCATTTTGTATGTTTGAACTCTGGCCATGAAAAGCCAGTTAGTGTTGGAGGCTTGTTAGAGCTTGTACTGCAGCAAGACAGTAAACAAGAGTAAGTGGATTTCCATGAGGAGAGGCTGGCAGCAGGTGCACACCTGAGCAGGGAACTGCACCCTTCCAGCACGGAGCTGGGCATGGCAGCAAGGTCCCTGCAAGGGACTAACGCCTGTCATTGACTTCTGCAGTCTTTTGTTTAGGCCCTAGCAAGGTTGTTTGCTTAAGCTGGGCTACTTTGCAAGGTAAGTGTTGTCAGGCAAAATACAGCCTTTGGTTTTTATGTATGTTCTGCCCAACATAAGGGAACAGAGCACCAGGCAGCACACAATGTATTTCACCGCAAAAACTTCTGTTCAAACATCATGCCAAAATTTTGCTCTAAGCGTTGCAGAGGCGGTTGTTCTGCCAAGCCACTCCCTTCCTCTTATATTCCTTTGTTATCAAGTCATCTCCTGAATGAAGGTGTGAAATGAACTTAAATTTGTTTTCTTGCCATGTTTGCAAAATATCCCTTGAAGATTTAGAGCATTTGTTTTCACTTAAAGTTATGCTTAGCATGCTTAGAGGTACAATCTGTCATCAAAACTCACAGCCACGTGCCTCTGTAGTTACAAAGCAGGATGAGATCAAGGAAATCCAGCCTCCATCTGAAGGATACTTCTACAGCCAACAGCTTGAAGCAGAAGGTAACTGCCCTGTCACACAACCCATCCCAGGGGAATCAAAGGGCATGAAATCAAGTCATTTTGGAGTTTGATTCTCCCTGGACTCCACAGCATTTTATGCAATATGCTTCTAGAACTAAAGCATCTAACAAGGCAAAGCAGAAGAATCAGGCAATACTTTGATCCCAGTCTGAGTGGAACAGTCAGTTCTCCAACTATAAGCAAAGGAGTTTTCTTCAGCTGGAAAGCTTTGCCTCTCCCACAGAGTCAGGTTTTGGGGTGGGATGAGGCCCCATATCTATCCTATATCTAAGTAGAGCACCCCAAATGGGATTCTACATAAATCAATCAAATTGCTGCTAAAATTTTCAACATAATGGCTATCTTTTCTTGGTAAGTAATTTTTTATCTTTCATTCATGAGCGGAGACCTGGAATTTTGCAGGATTTCATATACCACTCCTCTAGAATTCTCTCTCAAGTCAGTGTTGTGCCTCATCTTCACACTGATGCCATGGGATATGACACATTTGCATGGGGAACTGTATCTAATTCCTGATGGTGTGCAGCTTTATTTTACTTTTAAGACCATATGTCTTTAGTTCTATATTAGTGTTGTCTAAGATTTACCAGCTATCTGCATCGTAACAAATTACTTTTTGATAGGAGAGGAAATTTTTTTGGAAGCACATGTTCCTCCCATAGTGACACTCCATGTTTTCATGCTAGCAGCAAAACTCACCTCGTAACCCACCCTTGCACTTGCAGGCCAGTTGTACAAGACTTTAGCTTAGGACATCTTGTATTGAGTGCTCTGTTCTGTACGTAATTCAGTACAACTCTCTAAGTATTTTGTAGCTATGAAGCTTTTGTTATGTAAAATAACATCATGGCAAGACTATATTGCAGAGGCAAACTATTACTAAGCTATCCCTGCAGGATTGGTAAAATCTGCTGATGTCCATTGAGATTCTTTAGTGCTTGGAAGTCAAATCCATCTTCTCTCTCAATAAGCCACTCTATAGATTAAATGTTGTGTTTAGAAAAATGACCTTCAGTCAGATATTTGCTGTGAAATCATGGGCACCTTTGGGTTAAAGGAAACTTTCTGGATTTGGTCATGACCTACTGAAAAAGTAGAGTGCCTTTTTCATCCTCTTCTCCTTCACAAAATTTCCTTCCTTGTTCTCCAGCTCATAGACAGAAATCTAAATGATAAGAATCACCTTCCAAATTCCAGTAGAATATCTATATATAGCAAGAGAATAGATTCATATTTGGAAAAAAGTATATAAGGGAAATCAAATGCCATAAATATATTGGTCATTCAGTATCCTCAAAAACACCAAATGCTTAACCATCAGAAGCAAAAAAAAGCTTTGCCATGAGTTCAGATTCATACAAATTGGTGTAGATTAACTGAACAGGGCTAACACCACCTCTAGACCAGGAGGTTCTAGCTTCTACCTTCACTTCTTGAATTCTTCAAACAGAGTGTGTATGTCCTGTAAGAGTCAACTGGGAACTCTGCTGTTAACTTGTCATGAGATCCTGTTCAGCCTATTTAAAACATAGACAAAAGAATTCAGAACATGGAAGAGCCTCCAGTACATCAAGTGGGGAAATATCTCCCCGAGCAGACACCATGGGAACAGGAACATAGTTTCTTCCTGTTGGCTCCTTCAGAAGCCCTCAGACAAAGATCATAGAATAGGGCTATTGAAAGGAGAAGGCACCTATTGAAGGAAGAGAAGATGTGCAGCACCTACCTCAGAAAGTAGCTTCAGAGACCATGCTGACTGGTGACACATACAGGCCATCTGTGTTTTCTTACGTCTAAAATAATGGGGTTTCCATGACCTGGAGCAGTCCAAGATCTCTAATATGCAGAGTAATATGCAGAGTATTACAATACTTTTATTTAGCCAAGCATATAACTGCTGTGCAAGTCTTGCACCTGCAGCATAAGCACCTTGCTTTTCTGGGTAGAAAAATGAAATATAGCAGAATATGAGAATTGAACAAGTTTAGCTGATGAGCTGTATACAAAATTAACAGTGGAAATGAAAAGTAGTTTCTTTATCTCTATTTCACAAGCTCATGCCTTAAAAGCTCTCTCATTTGTTGTTATACTGACCTCTTAAAGTCTCCAGAGTGATTTCTCATTGACTTCCATCCAGGAACACTACATGCAACACAAGATCTCATCCCAGGTCTCTCTGAAATGAATTACTTACTTTCAGTTACTTTGCATACCCTCCCTTTAGTTTCCTTCTAGTGTGGGACTAGGACTTAAAATTACTTTACTAATTAATAATGGGAATTAACAACAATTGTGAACAAAAAAGATCTGATGCTGTACGACATACCTGGCTGAGGTGTTTCCTACCTCATCCCTACAGCAAGTGTAAGACGTGTAGAAAGGATGAGGTAATGTGGTAGGCTTTTTTAATTCCTCTCCTCTCAGTACAACATCCTGGGAAAGCATTATGTAATAATACTATATTTTATATATATATATCTCCCAAAGCTGTGAATATTCCCTCCTCTACCAAGCTTCTGGGAAATTTCTCTAACTAGGAAAAAAAAGCAACTAACCCCTCCCCAGAAAAAATCCTGTTAACAGGCTACCGTATTTCCCAGTGGCATTGCTGAGAAAGTATCAAGTCTTCATTCTGCCTCCTCAAGGACTGGCTCTTCCTGCTCTCTCTCCTTGTATTCTGCATTAATGAATGTGCCCTTCTGTTTGACTCCCTCGTTACAACCTTTCAACTCATCCGTCTGTCACTTGGCAGTAGCTTCGGAAGGGCTCTTCCCAGGGACATTTCATGTTTATTCAAGTGTTGCTGTACTGTGAGACTAAAGAAGCAGATCTGTTGCTACCAGCTAGATCTGTTTATTTCTCAACCCACAGCACCACATATTCCCATAAAAAAGGCAGGAAGGCAGATACCATATTGAAAACAAATCAGAGGACTGTTTTCCTTTCTCATATTCCTTTTGATTACATATAGACTTTCTATTCAGATAATGAATTCAAACAGGGTTTGCAGAACCCTTGTGAAAACAGCTTCTTTTTCTCCATGCATTTGTGATTCATTTGCTTTTACCACGAGACTTGGATGAGCTTAAATGTATAGCAAGAAAGTACAAATGCATGGAGGGAGGCCAGCTCTTAGCCCTTTAATGGAGCCTTTAGGGACCTGGTAGATCCACTGACCTCTGTTTGTAATGAGCTGGACGTGGTCCTCACCAGTAGACTTAGCTGAGGTCCAGATGGAGTAGGAGGAGCTGAATGTGGATAGTGTGGGTACTATGGGGTTATCTTGGGATAGAACAGCTCTTTCACCCATGTATGTGGTGGTGGTTACTGCAGCATGATCCGAGGTAGGACACAGGCTCCTCGAGCCAGGTTCCTCAACCTGGCTTATCCTATTTCCCTTGTGCTTGAAATGAAGCCTAGGTTGGAAGCCACTTTGAAGTCAGGTGTTACTTCCTATCCTGGCCAGGCAGGAGAAAAAATGAGTAGATAGCTTAAGAAATTGCTTTGGAGTTCTCACTTTTTCAGGGGAATGTACTCAACCCAGCACTGGCTAAGCAGCAGCTGTGCTAGGGGGCATGCAAAGGCTGCTTTTGGCTACAGAGTAAACAACCTTGACTTGTGTTCTGTACTCCATAACAGAGGTGCTTGTGCAGAAACACCTACTGAAGAGTAGTTCATGTGCTGTGACATGCTGAAACAGCAGTTCCTGCTCTCTCTGAGCCCGTAAAAAACAAACAAAAAAAAGCTGTGTGTGGAATAGCTCATGGTGGCAAATACAGGAAATTAAGATAATGCTTGATATTCAGAGTAACCTACAAGAATAGCAAAAGGTTGTAGGTCTCTACACACATACAGTCCTAGGTTAATGTGGTATGCGTACAACAGGATAACCATGGAACTACCATCAAGAAAAATGGTAAAACCTTCAATAAAAAATTTACTTCTATTAAAATCAATCTTTAAAAAGGTGCACATGCTAAAAGATGCCAGAAACCGTTTCATTAGCTTTACAAGAAAACCCACGGGTTAAATAGGTGAAATTCAAAGCTTGCAATAGTGAGCTACTCTGCATTGTGGGAATAAATGAATTAAAGATTTATGTAAATACATTAGAAAAGACAGACCAAAAGGAAAACTGCAAGAAGAGGGAATAGCCCTTGTTCCCTGCAGTGCACAGTGAACAAGGTTACAGGCTGATTGCAGAGGATTGTGATCATCAGAGAATGAAACTCTGAAGCAGTCCTTGGAACGAAGAGCTTCACCCAGCAGCAAGGACCAGCAACCTGCTAGGGCTGTCCTGCCAGCAACCCAGTGGCAATGGGATGCAAAAAAACTTTGAGAATTTATGGGAGCTGAAGAATCTCTGGATCTGAAGTACCAACACAGTAGTCTCAAAAACTGCTCCAGAATGGATCTAGGTCTAGACTAGTAAAGACTGGGAATCAGAATATAAAGTCTGAGATCCAAAAATGCAAATGCCAGCAAAAATGCAAATATTCTGTTTTTGAATGCTTGATTCATATAAAGGAATCAAAATATTGGAGTGGGACAGAGAATGTCAGGCGCTTGTGAATGGCTTATCATCAGGTCTAGCTAAAAGGGCTGGATAAACATTGTTTTTTCCTGTGTCTCAAAAACATGAAAACCAACTTTCAAAATGGAAATTTTTAAAAGGAATAAAAGCCCGAAAGATCTACTGATTGCAGACATAGTCCCTCAAGTTTGTGACACAGAGGTATATTGTATACCTCCACATCTAATTAAGAAAAACCTGTTTGCAAGCAAAACTTGGTTTCCAGAACTACCACTGACACCATGGCAAATTATCTGACAATTAGTACAGGGCAACCCACAAGGCACACTTCCTACCCCATCATCAGCTAAAGAAGGAGCTCTGAATATTAGATGCAATGTTGTGTACAGGGTAAAGGATAGCGTATTCCCCAGTATAACAGTATAACACCCTTACACACAATTATTCAGATATTAGAAAACAACTGAGGATGCTTTATATTGGCCCAAGTGAACAGTGGCATGGGAAAACTAGCATATTGCAGATGCCAAAACTATAACCAAGTCAAAGAAAATGAATAAGCTTAGTAATTGGTTGAAGTACCATCCAAGCAAACAAAAATGTTAACAGTATGATTAGCTACAGTAGCCTGTGTTGAAGAAAGCACCAGGCAAACTTAATTCTTAACACTAGCAAATAATCTAGATGAACCCAGGTGGCTGTGTGGGTTTGTTGTTTTTTTTTTGCTTACAAGAATAGGCAATGTATTATCACAGAATATGAAGGTGTGCAAGTCAGTCAAATGAATAATTATTGTCCCAGTTAGACAGGGTAAAAATGTTGCTCGTTCCCATTCTTTTATTTCCCATATTGTATTCCTTGTATTCTGCAACTATCCTGCTGCCTGGAATCCACTACGGGCTACTGAGGACTGCTTGGAGTTGAATGTGAGAGCTGCTTTTTGCCACCTTTACTGTCAGGAAGATAAAGTTCAAACATGTAGCCACACTAAGTAAGAACAGATATACTGATGCACATCACAGGTCAATCTAGCGTATTGCTTAGTTCCAGGAACTGATGTATAGGGCAGAGTACAAGAACAAGGCAAGCCTGGACTAAGACTTAATACTCCCTAGGTCTCAACAACTTGGGGTTTCCTTGGCTGAAAATATCTGCCCCTTTAACAGCTTATGATAGACCTTTTTCTCCAATTCATGTGCTCATGTTAACATGCCATGTTAAAAGTCGTGGTATTTTTCATCCCAGTATTCCACAGCTTAACTCCATTTCTCAATGAAACCTTCTCCTTTTGTTTGCTTTGAAACTGACCCTACTAGTTTCATTTAACAATTCCTTGTCCTTATATTGTAAAAGAAAGCAAACACTTGCTACTGATAGAATACGTTTTGGTCTATCATATGACACACCCACTGACTAATATTTTTGACATCAATCAATAGCTTAGTATCCTCATTACTAAAAGATCTATAAGCAATGGAAAAAACCCACACAAAAAAAAAAAAAAACAAACCCTCTGACTAGTGCAGAAAAGCTCAGTAAGAGAATATTTGGTATCAGAACTAAATTTACTTCTATTCAATTCCCCCATAATTGAAGGAGAAGCAGTAACTCTTACCATGTCCTTAGAGGGCTCAGTTCTTGTTGAACTCAGTGTCTTTCAAGACTAAGCTTTGAGATGAAGAATTATCTTCCTCACTGGGTCTCACCAGGCTCAATATCTACCAGGTACAGTTCGGTCTGACCATGGTCACTAGATCTTGGACCATCAAACAGTAACAGTCAGTCTGATCTGCAGGGAAAAACATTTTCCCATATTCTTTGTTATATTGGTAGTCAGGGACTATAGTAAAGTAATATCTATGAGTCCTATAATAGATACCTTAATGTGTCATCTGATTTGCAACAAAAATAAGTAAATGAAAAGAAAAAGCTTTAAATGAAAATACGTCTCTTATCTGAAAATAGTATTACACAAGTTTCTCTTTTTGGAAATTATCCATTCATTTTCTTCATAAACATTTACTAAGGAGAAAAGTATTTTATGAACATATGGCACTTGTCTCTTTCTTGGATGTAAAAACGTCTGGTATTTTGCTGACTTCATTTCATTGTGAGTCACTGTGTAGGTTTGTATAAACACCAGGATATTTTCATCAATTAGAAATAACTGAGATTTTCAACATAACATTCCCATATTTACTTGTGCTTGAATAGTTCTGTTAATACCCTAGACAATACATATATAGATGTATTTACTGCACACACAGTATCCCTGTTCCTAAAAAATTCCAGTCAAAGCCTGAGGACCCATGAACCTTCACTAAAACCCCACTGTATCCATTAGCAAAAACCCTATGAAGTTTCCCTGTTAAGTGGGTGTTCTTCATCAGTTAGGATACTGTGGTCAAGAAATATAAAGCTTTTGAAAATCACATTCTAATGGAAAAAAACCACTATTATCAAGTGAGTGAGCTGTTTCTCAAGATAATTAGAGCATATACAGAATCTCATCTGATTGTTTCAGATCACTCTTTCATTATAATGTATTCCTGCATGATGTTGGTAGCTGGATACCCAGAGTGAGCAAATCAATTGCCCTATCAATACTCAAGAAGTAGATTGATCCTCTCTGGTTTTGGAGTACTGCAGGAGAAAGAGGACACCAGAAGTCCTGCCTGCCTCAGGAAGCTTGTAAAAAGACTCACTTCAGTCATGATTCAAATTACTAGCATGGTGCAGAACCAAGGCAGGAATCTAAGTTGCCGTGGTGGCATCTCTAGAAGTGACAAAGATGCAATCAAACATGGCAGGACAAGAAAAAGGTTAGAAACAGAAAGTGCTTATCCTATTACTGAGGGCCCTTGCATTGGAAATAAATGATGTGGGTTCAAATCCCTACAGAAGAAAAAAGTGTCTCTAGAACAAGCCTCCTGGATAACTGTTCTAGCCTTTGAACTAATGGGTAAAATAGAGATAAGAGCTGTGTGAAGCTAGCCTGTCCCATGGCTGAAATCACACTTTGTGGTAAATTTGCTTCAGAAGGCAAAAGGGAAGCAACTTCCCTGACCTCACAACAGTGAAAACGGGCACAACCTTTGCTGTTTGTCCTCCTACAAGGTGACACTAGATGGCAGCAATTGAAGTGGCAGCAGGAGCTGCAGATCTTGCTGGCCTAGAAGGCACTCGAGCAACCACATAGTCAAAAATACAGGAACCATTTGATAGTCACTGCTTCTCTCTCAACCTATTGCTGCAGAGGTTGTTACATTACTCAGACAACTCATGAGATGGGGTACAGACATGAAAATGAAGTCATCTGTGCCTTGACTTTCCTGCTTATTGTACCTGATCTAGTTGAAGATGTTCCTGCTCATTGCAGGGCAGTTGGACTCATTGAGTTTCAAAGGTCCCTTCCAACCCAAACTATTCTGTGATTCTATGATTCTAAAGCATGCTTTTCTCTACACTGACTTGCCCATATCTGGTTGGTCTGGTTTGTGTCTGAGGCCTCTTTGGCTGCATTAAAATGGCAACTTTTCCCAAAGTATTATGATAGAAGGTATTAACCAGTCTACTGTTATGATTGCTTCTTTGGAGTCAAATGGGTTAGGTTTTGCATAGCATTGTAGAAAGACTCATAAAAATGACTTTGTTAATAGTAAGTGCAGAATCAATAAGCATGGTAATAGATTGATAATGTCATAACTGCTGTTCTGACAAGTAACTTCTGAAAGAAAGTGATGGAGGGAAAACTGACTCCCCAACACAAAAACAGTGCCAATTTAGCATATGTTCCTCTTGTTTTAGTAAGACAAGACTTCACTGCCAACAAAATTACAGGCCATTCAAAGTTTAACAAAGATGCATCAAAAGACAGTGACCAGCAACAGCTTTAGTATTGCCTTTGGAATATTCATGTGCTTCCTGTCTTCCACATGCCCATTTTGTTCAATATCTCTGCCACAGTTAAAGCTGCCTCTCTTCTTCATTACACTTGCCAAGTTCTGAAAATGTGTTTAGGGTTTAAATCTGGATTTCAAGCCATTAGCATGGGAAAAGAGCATGCTTTACACAGTAATTCATTCTTGACTTTGAGCTAGTGAACACAAAATCCATTGCTTAGTCGCATTGCGAACTGCAGTAATTTTACTCAAGACCTCGAAACTCAATTGCTGGCTGCAACTTCTGCTGCTGCAGTGTGGGGTAGTCACCTAAAGATAAGTGCCTTATATGACAGCCAAACCATTTACATCTTTGTTTTACCAATTCTGGCACTGGCCATGCTATCTACCTGCCAAGCGGTAGGGAAGGAGAAGGGAGGGGTGGAGACATGAATTGTCATTGTGCATAAACATACACAAGGTGGAAGCACTGGCAGGTAACTCAGGATTACAGAGGTACTGTCTGGATATGCAAGAACAGCACTTTAGAAGCCAAAGATAGAAGTTGAATTTGAGGAGAGACATAAAGGGTGGCTAGAAAGGCTTCTAAAGGTAAAAGAGCAGCTAAAGAAAGACTAGGGAAAATGTGGTCCTACTGTTGAAGGGGGCAGGAGACCTGGAGACAAAGTATCTGGAAGTTCTCAATGACTCCTTCACATTGATCTTTACTGATTAGAACAGCCTTCAGCAATCCCATGCCCTGAGACCAGAAGGAAAGTCTGGAACAAGGAAGACTTAACCTCAGTAGAGAAGGATCAGGTTAGGGAACATTTGAGCAAACTGGATATGAAACTTGATAGGACAAACACACAAGTACCGAGGGAGATGGCNAGGATCAGGTTAGGGAACATTTAAGCAAACTGGATATGAAACTTGAAACTGGATATGAAACTGGATATGAAACTCCAAATTCAATGTCACTTCACAGTCAATCTCAATGATCTTTGAAAGGTCATGACAAGCGATGGAAGTTCCTGACAACTGAAGAGAGTTTGTGTCGCTCCTATCTTCAAGAAGGGCAGGGAGATCTGTGACAGTGCAGCCCTGCCAGACTCACCTCAGTCCCTGGGAAGGTGAAGCATCTAATCCTTCTGCAAGCCATTTACAAACATGATGGACAAGAAGGTGATTAGAAGTAGTCAGCACGGATTTACAAACTGGAAAACATGCCTGACCAACCTGATAGCCTTGTATGATGAAATGGCTGGCTTGGTGAATAAGGGGAAAGCAGTAGATGATTTTTATCTTGATTTTATCAAGGATTTCAACATTGTCTCACATAACATCCTCTTTGACAAACTGCAGTACTGGCTAAATAAGTGGATAGTGAGATGAACAGAAAACTGGCTGGACTGCCATGCTCAAACATTAGTGATCAGGGGCATAAAATTCAGATGGAGGTTAGTCACTAGCAGAGTACGTCAGGGGTTGGTACTGAGGCAAATACCATTTAATGTCTTCATTTATGACCTGGATAATAGGACACATTCAGTAGGTTTTCAGACAATACCAAACTGGGAGTAGTGTTTGATGTACCAGACGAGCTTGACATGTGTTGCCATTCAGAGGGTCCTTGTAGGGTGGAGAAATGCGCCGACAGGAGTATCACAAAGTGTAACAAAGATAAATCCCAAGTCCTGTCCCTGGGGAAGAATAACCCCAGGCCCCAGTACAAGTGGGGTCTGACTAACTGGAAAGCAGATTTCCAGATAGAAATAAATAGAAAAATAGAAATAGAAATAGAAAAATTACAAATAGAAAAAAACTTGGACATCCTGGTGGCACCAAGTTGAACGTAGGCCAGCAATGTGTCTTTGAAGCCAGTGGCGTCTTGCACTGCATTAGTGAAATATTGTGAGCAGACTGAAGGAGGTGACCCTTCCCCTTCCCTCAGCATGGGTGAGACTCAGCTGGAATGCTGGATCCAGGTCGGAGCTCCCTGTACAAGAGAGTCCCTTACATGCTGGAGCAACTCCAAGGAAGGACCACAGAGATGATTAAGGCACAGGAGCATCTGTCATACAAGGAGAGGATGGGAGAGCTGGGACTGTTTAGCCTAGAAAAGAGAAGGCTCAGGGGAACTTGTCAGTGGCAGGGGAGGTGAAGAAGATGGAGCCAGGCTCTACTCATCAGCATCCGGCAAAAGGACAGAGGCAATGGACACGAACTGAAATACAAGAAATTTTGCTTAAAAATGAGAAATGCCTTTTTTATTGTGAGACTGGTCAAACATTTGTGCGGAGTGGCTTCTCAGCAAAGTTCTGGAGTCTCCATATTTGGAAATATTCAAAATCCAACTAGACACAGTCCTGGGTAACCTCCTATAAGTGACCCTGTTCTGACAGAGGAGTTGGAGAGGTGAGCTCCAGAGATCCCACCTAACATCAACAATTCTGTGGCAGTGCAAATCTGATTCTGTGTCAAAAGCAGATGTCCCTTATTGCCTTCTGCACTGCAGAGGCCCCCCAAATTCTGTGAGACAAGCATTGATAGGCTAAAGTTATTCCTGGGATGCTGCCTACAGAAATCTCAATCTACAGTCTTCCCCCTATTGTGCATGTCAGAATTGTTCATGTTGTGATCATTGCACCAAATAGACAAGGCCCAACAATAAGTTTGTGCAGAGATATAATTTTTTTAACAGAAGCAGGAAATGAAAAATCATCTTCACCAACCAGGGATAAAGCATCTTTTCTGGCAACTCCCTGGGGATCTGGTTTTGGCTCACTGTCTCATTTCCTCAGCAGTATAAGACACTGTAGGATCAAGAAAATTACAGGAAAAGATTATCAGGCACCTTCTGGACTCCTATCTTAGGATATCTTGTGCTCTGTTGGAGTCGTACATTATGACTTTTTTAAAGGAATAATTGTGGTTCTGAGAAAACAATTACTCAAAACTTGCTAAAAATGAAAGAAAATTGAGATTAGTCTGGATTTGGAGCTCTCTGCCAGTAAAACATGTTTCAGCATGAATAAACATTTGCTAAACTGACAGAACCTATGGGCAAAACTAATTATCACCTGCATTCTATTATTAATGGCAGAGAGTATCTTGGTGTTGACACTGTGCTACTTGAGACTGACGGGGCCCAATTGTGCCAACTGACACACTTTAATCAGAAATAGTGCAATATTTGGTGTTATCCCTCAAAACCACCACCACTTCTAAAAATCTAAGAGTGCTGTGAATGCAGGAAAGCCTCACTGAAAGCATACAAACCTTAAAACTACCAGCAGAATCTTGAAAACTTTTCTGAAAGTACAAAAGTCAAAGTGGCAACAATAGTCTGGGTTATTGATGATTTCAGAGAGCCTAATTCATATCACTGGTGCATGAGACCAGCAGTGTTCCTTACAGTGCCTCCTCTCAGGCACAGAAGAGAAATCACCCTACCACTGTAGGGTTCAGTTATCTGAGCATGGCCTCTATCTTCTGGTTTTTTGACAGTCAGGTAAGGGGTGTTCTTTACTAGTAGAGAGGTGAAATTTTGTGGAGGGCCAGGGTGTTGAGAAACCTCTTTTGACTGCGTCTCAAAGCCATTTTATCCTTAAATCAGTGTCTGTTGTCATACACTGTTTAGATTTATAAACTTATTTTCATTGTTACTGATAAATACCCAGTAAGATTTAGTAGCAAATTCAATGGCTCCACGTGTTACAACTAGAAAGATTTATAGCTTTTTGTAAACTCTTCACTCATGGTACCTTGTTCAACTTCTTAAGGTTTTAATAAAAATCAGTCTGTGCTAAAAATATTATTTGTCAGATGACATTTTTTTAAAATGTTTTGGATAGAGCTCTCAAACCCTATTGAAATGTTTTGAGAATATTTTTGACTGCCGATGCACTATGAACAGCAGGAGACCTTGCTGACCTCACCAGAGATTAATGGGTCAGAATCTGTGTCTTTCTGAGGAATGGAAGACGTCAACACTAAAAGCTCCCTTACCCCACAGATAGCTGGTCCCAGTCTTGTTGTTTTTTCCAGTCTTCAGAAAAATCCTTGGCAAGAACTGTCATTTTTCCAGTCATCAAATTTCCAAGAATCTTCTCTTCACATCTCTCTCTTTTCCTTTGATGGATTCTCTCATCGTAGTATATGCAGACCTCTTGCAGGAACGTGGGTCAGACGTGCGTGGAAGCCAAATGGTTTATGCCTGGAACAGCAGCAAATGAACAATGAAATCCAGCAATGAGATGAAAAAGAAAAAAAAGAAAGAATATTTCTAATATAGATATTTTTCTCATTTTTGAATCAACTGTACAATTAATTTTGGCTCACTGAATGGCCATCTGATCATGTGGGGACACCACGTCCAGTGCCACCTTATACACATTTGAAATTAAATTGTCAAAACTGGCAGCACTGCAGAAAATTTTTCACAATTTAACATAAGACAGAGCATTTCTTTTTCCTTTTTCTCAATACAGATATACAAAAAAGGCTTGTTTCTTTGAAATGACCACATGACTTCCTGTAAATGAGTGAGCATGTTGTTGCCTTTTGCTACCTGACCCATTTACAACAACATGGACCTATTACTAGGTTCTTTCAATAGCATTGATCCTGTTAAAATGAGAGAGTTTGGGGTTTTGGCTGTCCTGCAGGTGACAGGCTCTGATTTGTAAAATTATATGCACACTTTTAGTTTTAAGTCCATCAAAATGCCATGAAAATGGTTAATTTTAAATCAGCTGCACTGTAAAAATTGTTACATTTGAAAACACATTTAAATGTCTTAATAGTTAGTGACTTCGTTTAGGGTGTACACATTTAAGCAACTGTATTCTGATTTTCAGATATACTCATTAATTTTGACCTACATTAGTATTTTCAATTTTTTTCCACTCCTGTGATGCTATCCGGCCTCTGGTAAACAAAGAAATGGAAAACTATCTTCTTCTACATAAAGTTGTATCTTGCCAAACACCCAAAAAGTATAAGTGGCAGGGTTTTTGTGAATGTGGATGACTCTAAGGAATTGTTCACAATTTAACATAAGACAGAATCCCTCCCTTAAGAGGGATTTAAGAGATCCGTCATATTTACATCTTAGTCCAGACTACTACAAATTAAGGATTCCCATATATGGAGAATATTATAGTTGGGAAAAAATAACTTCAAAATATCTGAGAGGTAGGGTACTACCTCTCAGTCACCTGAGTCAGCATCACCTTAGTTCCTCTAAAGATTATGGAGAAATCCTCAGAGGAGCCATTTTCAGGAGGGAGAGGAAGGTTACTGGGAACAACCAGCATAGATTTACCAATGATAAACTGTGCCTGGCCAACCCCGTTGCCCTCTCCAATAGGAGGACTGGTTTTGTGGAGAAACAAAGCAATGCATGTCAATTCCCTCAGCATTAGCAGGGCTGTTGACACAGTCTCATACAGCATCACCCCTGGAGATAAAGGGGGAGATGTGGACCATGGTCAGATTCCAAGGTGGGTGAAAGACTTGCTAGGCTGGTGGGCTAAGAGAGCAACAGTCAACACTTCAAAGCAATGATATTGAAGAGCAATGTTCCTCAGAGATTCATACTAGAGCTGATATTGTCTATCAACTTCAACAACTTTGGTGATGTCATGGACTGCACCCTCAGCAGGTTAACATCAATTTGGGTGGGGAGCAACTGATGCACAGGAGACCAGGACATCTGTTAGACTGTGCTCAGCAGGCTGGAGGAGTGGTTCAACAAGAACTTCTCAAAATGTGACAGACAAATGAAAAGTGTTGTACCTGGGAAGAATAAAAGCTGATGCAGGTGAACAGACTGAGGACAGCAGCTTTTCTCTGCATGAGAGTGCTGGGCTGGTCTTGGTCAAATAAGAACAATCAGTGCACCCTTCAAAGACTAACCATGCATTGGCTGCATTAGTAAGGGGGTAGCACAAAGACTGAAGGAGGTTGCGCACTGTATTTGGCACTTGTGTGGCTCCATCTGGAGTACTGAGTCCATCTGGGCGGTCCCTGATATGAGAGGGGTTTCTCCACCTGGGAATATCTCCAGCAGAGGTGTGGAGGCTGCAGCAGTTGATATTTGAGGAGAGACTGAAGGAGGTGAGTTTTTCAATTTGGAGAAGACTAAGGAAGGGTCTAATTGCTGTCTTGAACTACACAGGTGGAGGTTTTAGGGAAGACAGACTCACAGTCTTCTCAGAGGAACACGGGAAGGTACAAGCAACAGTAGTAACAGGTTGCAACAAGGGGAAATCTGACAGGATCTGGTAACAGTGGTGCAAAAATGGAACAAAGGCATCCCCATCCCTTGAGGCATTCAAAATGCATCTGAACTCCTGTCAATCAGACCTAGCTGTTAGAATCACCAAATCATAGAATACCTAAAGTTGGAAGAGACCCATCAGGATGATCAAATTCAATTCCCTCCTCCTAGCAGAACTACCTTAAAGTAAACCATATGATTAAGAGCACTGTCCAGGCACTCTTCGTATTCTGACAGACTTGATGCTGTGACTGCTTCCCTGGGGAGCCTGTTGCAGTGCCTGACCACCCTCTGTGTGAAGAACCTTTTCCTAATATTCAAACTGAACTTACCCTGACACAGCTTCATTCCATTTCCTCATGTCCTTGTTAGCCCTGACTTGAGCAGAAGTTTTGTCTGGATGACCACCAAGGTCCCTTGCAGCTTCAGTTATCCTGTGTACATGTGTCTAAGAATATTTCAGGTCCTGTTTCTCATCGTGCACTGTGGAGCAGCAGTTGTCACAGCCAGTGCCCCAAAGACTATTAATACATGGGACCTAACTTCTTTCCTATCTACAGAAATGCCTCTGTAGTCATATTTGAAAATACAGCTTCTTTACTGCTCTTGGAAAGTATCCAAAATCCAGTTTAACAGCCTAACTGGGGAGGACTGGAAGAGAGAATTCATCAGGGTAGGAGAAAGGAGCCTGGGATGCCACAGAGCCAGTAAAATTACCTTTTTCTCGTCCCTGGTCTCTCACAGAAGAGGATGTAAGTGTGGTGGAGTGTGGAAGGCATGGGCTGCCCCTGGACCCAGGGGCTGGCACATCAATCAGGCCACAGAAGGGCCTCTTCTGCGAAGCCACCCGGTGTCACACCATCCACAGACATGAGCAGGTGATTTAGGTCAACCCAGCCCCTTTCCACCATCACTATGCTTGCTCCCAACGCAATAAATAGAAAGGCTATTTTGTCAAGCCCAGCTGTTTTTGTTCAAGAACTTCTCAGAGGAAGCCTGAGTGCGTAAACAGGAAAGCAGGGGCTGTTTTTACTTCACCCATCTATAGCCAGTACATGCGGGTTGACATCACCAGCATTGACACCAGCTGCACTGAGTGCACCCAACAATTTGCTCCCTAGGCAGCTGTAGCAGTACCAGGGCTGGCACAGCTGGAGGTAAGTGCAAACAAACCCAATGTCCCTCCAGAGCCACTGCTGCCCCAATACCCCTGTGCCTGCTCCAGCTGCCCCCCAGGTCCTTGTCCATGCTTGGAGAAGCGGGGAGGCAAAGAGGTGCCTGGAGGATCATCCTTACTCCTGAAATTCACAAACAAGATATTTTTTTCCTGCAAGAGTGTCAGCCTCTTAGTGTAACTTGCTGATCATGAGGGGCCTCACCACAGTCCCCCAGCACCCCCCTGCTGTGTGATGTGAAGTGCTGCATTTGGGGAGTGCTGGGCATCTATTTTTATCCCTTGTGGACTGGAATTGCAGGCTGCATTGCAGATCTCACTACAGAAACACTGGTGGGAAGGAAAAGCGGCACCGCGCTGTAATTTTGTCTCTAGCGATGGGGTTTTCTTTCTAAATGCTGAGTGTCAGTTTCATTCACTACTCTAGGCTACAAGAAATACACTTCATCTACAGCTATAGTCTTTTCTCCTGCCTATATGTCACTGCATAATAAAATGTGCAGCAGTTTTATAGTCACTGTAGAGTTATTATATGACATAAGTGTACAAATCACTCTGGCTTATGTGACCACCCAAGCTATTAATAAAACTGGTTGTCTGCTAGAAGTGATCTAACTAAAGGTTGAACAAAATTGGTCTGGAAACATTGAGAATAATTTGGAGTTATTGCTTAAATCACAGAGACATAAAGTCTGCAGGAGGTGGACCTTAATGCAGCTTTCATCGCTAGTGGTTTTTTTCTCCATGGTCTCAACACCTTCAAATAGAACATCCTAACAAATAATATTTATGTTAATTTGTTTATTTGCTACCATAGGAAAAAAACAACAGCAACAACAGTGCTAAGGGAAGAAGTGTGAATAGTAGTGGAGAAGTGCCTTGGTTATGAGTAATTTCTCTCTCTATTTTAAACATAGAGAGCAAATTCTGCTCAGTTACACCAGCCTAAATCAGAAGAAAGTGAATTCTCTGAGAACTGGGGACAAAATTTAGCCCACAAGTTCAAATTACCACTTCAGAAAGTAACAAAATCAGTTATTAATTTTGTTAATCACTCTCAGTTTATTTTATACTTTCCTTGTAAAATTTTTCTTGCATATAACTAAGTTACATGCATAAACTGAACATAAATTAATTTCCTCGTGTGTTTTACTAGTTGTTAATAACTTGAAAGCCACAATAGTAGAGATCTTAACTTATATCATAGAGTAAAACATCCATTAGCTCTGCAACAGAAAGAATAGGAGGTGTAGAAACAGTAAGTCTGTTCTATCAGGTGAGAACCACCTTATGCTTGGTTTTTATCATACAAATCGGGTTGTAGTGTGGAGTACCTGAGAGAAAGATCTCAGACAAACAGATTAACTCCATGGTTTTCTGAATCTTCAGTTCACTATAAATAGAACCACACTAAGACTTTCTGGGAGACATTTTTTGTTCTGCATTATCCTATCATTAAGTGGGCTTACTCATTTTCTACCATGTCTTTAATCTGGAAAAGATAAAAATTAGAAAAACAGTAAGTTTGGGCTAGATACTTCTCTGCTGTTGACCAGCTGAGATCACGTCATACTGTCTCCCAGTTAGTGCCCAGCTGCCATTTCTAAACTCTCCTTCTGCTTCAATTCCACACAGTCCATCTCCCAGGCAGAAGTCATATACAACGTCTACAGAGTCCCTGGATAGACTTCAGCATTTACTAACTTAATTTAAACTCACCAGGTTAAAAAGTTCTACACAACTAACATAAGTCTTGGGTTTTTGATTCAGGGTTTAATGTTACAGTTCCCAGTAAATGCAGAGGTTTTGGGAGTTATATTTACAGTAAAAAGGCAGAAATTTCTGACAATGTCAGTTAAATAGGTGACAATAGGCACTGAGTGTTCCAGATGAGTTTGAATTTGTTGAATTTATATCATATTAATAAGCATCCTAAGACACCTTCTCCTATGGTGTTCAAATGGTGTAGACCAAGTATAAACCACAAAAAATCAGTGGAGTTACTTTGATAAAAATGAGAGCAGAGCCAGACTCTACATGTCTCACAGGCAGTGCAGCAGTGTTGTTCAACATTTCAACAGTATGTAAAGGAGATGGCTCTGTCCATTCATACTGACATCCACTGAGTCTCTGATAAGTGGTTCTCAGGGCAAGTGCTACTTCATGGTACTCTCAAGTCAAGACAGAGTGATTTTACAGATTTTCTACTTAGCCTTGTGCATGTGTCAGAGTGCAGATGAAGAAAGCAAATAAGTCCATGCCTGCCTGTGTTGCAGCATTTTTTCCAGCCTCCCACATCAGCCTGTTAGAAGTTCAGTTATGGAGCCTTTTCTCTTCCCAGCACAGGGAGATGTACTGTAGTGACCAAACTCTCATTTTCCTGTCTTTCAACACAGCATGATAAAAGATTTCAAGAGTGTCTGCCTTTTTCTCCCCCTGACCTCCAAAAGCCTCTCATGCCTCTTTTCTCTAAATATAGAAGGGAGGTAGAAAGTGCCATTTTACTGTGAAATGTCAATATTTCATTTTAAAAAGAAAAACAGTAAGGCAGATCTATAGATCTTACCTAGTGCACATTTATGGAGGCAATCAGTTTGTTTAGGAGAATTTGGGAGGTTGAGCAGTGAAACCACAGACTAAGAAAGGGGACCCCAGGATGGAGCCTTTTGTTCTGCCAGCATGTAAATGTTAAGATTTCATAAAATCCTGCCCCTCCAGAAAAATCATCTCCTACACAGATAAATAAGAACACATCAGCACATGGCAGGAGACAGAATCAGCTCCTCCTATTCACGCAGGCTGAAATTTGGAGCAGTTCAGTTCCCAGTTCAGTTGCACTAGGGAATGAGACTCATGTGGCTTTTCTGGGTTGAGGAATAAGAGAGTCACCAGTGTGAAAGCAAAGGAAGACATGGAAAAAAGCTAGAAACTAATCAGAGTCCTAAGGTACCTGTTTTCAGAAAACGATCAATTCTGGGATGCAAGGAACGAATTAAAAATCTCCCTGGAGCTCCACTGAAGTGTTTAGTATAGTGTTCTTCATGTTACCCCATACAAATAAAACCTGACCTCAATAGGCCTATGTAAAGTATATCAAAACTCTCTTTTTTTCTTTCCTGTTAGCTTTCTCTTTCATGTCTTTTTTTTTTTGATTTCTGAATGAAATTTCTGCCTTGTCTTTGTGGTCAACCATGACAGCCATCTAAATGTCTCTTGAGAAAGAGATTCTTTTCAAGAGTTAGTAATAATGTGCAAAGAATTTTGGTCATAAATACTTCAGAGGTGTTGTCAAAAATAAAATACAACAGAAATACGCAACTTAAAAAATAAATTGGAGTAGTGCAATGGAGCCAGCTGCACTTGCTTCTGTCATATAGTCCTTCATGTATCCTTCTGCGCAGGACAATTCAGAGGATCCCATTAATGTCTTCTGTGTGAGTAAGATGATGTTCATATCCTCAAGCAATAAAAATCTTTCTATGTTAATGGACATGATGACAAAATTCACATTTTAAAGACATGTATAACCCATATTTTGGGAAGTCTCATCAGTGCCACAAGTTCAGCGAGGGATTTAAGAGACAATCCCTAGCTAGCAAGCACCACTGACTTAAGCTTACACTTGCAGTTTTGAAACTAATATATGCTTTCTCTACCTGCGATGAAAAGGCATCTCCATTTGCACTGAAAAGGACACCAGAGCTTGGAATATCACAGTAACACTGTTCTCAGATGAATATTAACAAAATCAAATCCTCAGCCTGCCTTTGCTAGTAGTTTGGTATTCTAGGCCTCATCCATCAATATGAACACTGATGGCATCCTTAGATCACCCCTTCTTCTCCACCAAATAGGCTGTGGGATTCATTGTCACAGATAGCATCCTATAGCCACTTCACCAACAGGTGTGTCCCTGCCTGGGAAAACACCGTATGGTCAGCCAGAAGGACCTCTGTGGGAATTCAGTCAGCCTCACCACAATCCGGAACAGTTACTGACAGAGGCCAAAACCATAGAGATGTTACATCTTGTGTAATAGTTGTCACCTATGAAAGAGTACTTTTTCACAGCAGATGTTCCTCATGAAGGAGAAGCCAGTTTGTAAGACCCTCTAAGAAAGTATTCAGCACTCTTTTCTACAGTGCAGGTTTCTAAACAAATATTACTTTATTTCTGAAATCTCTTAGATTTCTGCTTTGTATTAGTTCACAGAGACTCTCAAAGTATCCCTAGGTGATTTTGGAATGATAAGTTTATATTAAATTCTCTCTATAGCAGTGGTTCTGTCTGCCACTAACAAATGAAACACAGAGATTTTTCTATCAGTTTTTTCATCGCACCCAAAATTTATTTATTATGGCTAAATAACGTACCTAAATAAAGCAGTCCTTTAGTGATTATTTTCCCCTCTTATCTATTGTTATTATGCAGCAGAAGTTCATTACTCCTGCCAAAGCTCCAGTCAGTACATCATGACCGAAGTCATATGCAAGAGAGACAACATGTTTACTGTCAGGCTGCACCTGTGCTCAAAAGTGGGTTCTGTACCAGGCCTTGGCTGTGGCAAAGCAGGTGGTTACTACCATGAGAACTGATGTTTGGAGGGCAGAGACTTCCTTTTCAAAAACCAGGGGTATCAGGTGAACTGAGTTCCCCTTAAGTGTCGAAAACAATAGCCATATTTGATGATCCGAATATCCTTGCAAGGAATCTGGGAAACCAAATGAAGTCAAAATCCAGAAGACAAATTTACAACATCCAGTGCATTTCCAGTGAATCTGGTTCATATATCAAAATCTGAAAGCAGAACAAAGTACTCTGGAACTACTGAGCTGCTCAAACTAACAAATGACTTTTCTCAAGGTTTGGACAAGTAAATAGATGCTCTTACTGCATGTTTATATGAATAATTTGATATGATTTATTGGTTTGTTTGTCATTAAAACTACAGGGTTCTGAGAATATCTCAACTTCTGTTGAACGTGTTAAATTTTATCAGTCACATGTGTTTTAATTTGGCTCTATTGATGGCTCCAGCTTCTTGAGTTTGAAGAGACCACAGGGAATAATGAAAGAATCTATTTTAAGTCTACAGGCATTTTCTGTTTTGGCAAAGAAATAACTGACAGTAAATAAATGTTTAGATACATGTGGATTTTTAGGGATGACCTTACAGAGCCCAACAAAATAGGAAGGAAAAGAAACCAACAGCCAACATAAAAAATGAAAAAGATTAACATAATACCATTAAACTGCTAAAAAATGGAAGCATGGCTGTATATAGCTAACTTGAATGAACTATTTGATCATAACTTTTTGTATTTGAGAACAAATTTGTTACTGCTGGATTCACTCCAGATCCAGGGTCTGTTTCTTGAAATAAAATTATCCATGATATTTTATTCAGAAAACAGAAATTAGGCCATTTCTGTATTTTTTAACATACTTTAGTTACTAATATTTCAATTATATGAGGATGCATTTGTATATATGTCTTTGTGCATCACAATACACCTTTCCCTTTGTCCTGTCCTAGTCTGGAGATACACAGTGTCTCCATCTCCTCTCTGATAGGAAAGAACAGCCATCTGATAACTCTTCTGCTGCTCATCTTCTGTGCTGTCTCATCAGACCTTAAAAGTGATCACAGTCACTAAGGTCTCCAGCAGTGCCCAGGAGTAAACACCTAGGGAAAATAATCTAGGAACCAAGGCTAGAGTGCAACTCCCAGAAATTTTTCTCTTGATTTTGGGAACCACTACAACCTTCAAGATTTGCCTTATCTGCTGGCAAAGTAAAAGTAATTATAAAATGGAAGTCTTATCTCTTTCCAGGCCACTTTAATGATCCACCAGTAGAGAAATAACTGATTTAAAGACACACTTGCAAGGGTGGAGGTATGAAGCAGTACATTAGATGGGGAGTGGGGGAATGGATTTGTTCTTTTTGCCCAGTTTTTATTTCACCCATTTCCCATTTTGTCCTTATCCCCACCAAGATTAACTAAGTCTTTGCCCTGCTAGGAATTGGGCTTACTTTAACTGTAGTAGTTAAAGTAAATAGTGCTCCAATTACTGTTATCTTTATCTCTAGAATGCTAGAATTTCTAAGAAATCCTGTGTGGGATGATATTAGCTTATTTGGCCAATACTTTTAGGATATTTGTTTGTTTTTCTCATACAAAAATATTCAGGCCACTCCACAGTGCTGAACTCACCGTCTTCATTTCAGAAGACACCAGGAATGACAAGGGCTACCCACAGGACAAACCACCTCCTCCTCAGCTGTGCTGGTGACCTGCCCAGCACAGGCATCACTGCTGTCATTGATGATGCCATGCCATTCCTGTCCCACAACAGAGATACCTGAGAAAACAAAGTTTAGCTGTCAGTTCCATGAGTATGTCCGATGATAGATGCAGAAGCCACTCAGACCCTTCCTCTTGTGCTCAGTTGTCACCTACATCTTCTTTGCTCTATTCCTCTACTTAGAGATGTTTCACTGGATCTGTTGCTATGTCATACCACAGAGAAAATCAGAGTGTTTAGTAGTAGTCCAAAGAGCTGAAGCTCTTGAATACAAATCAAGAGTTAAACCTGCAGTAGGTACAAATTGATGCATCTCCACTGATTCCTTTGCTTCCCTAGCACTGCTCTGTTTTTCATCAGGACATCTAGTGTGAAGATTTTCAGATGGGATGTTTTTTAATAGATATAGATATAGATATATCTATATGAAGATATAGCAAAATAGTTCAGCCATAGATCTCTTCCATGGAATAGTCTTCAGTTTGAAACATGGTTGTCAGCTTACTTTTTAAAAAAATAATTTAACAGCCTTGAAGTTCACTCAGAGGTTACCATTTTCTTTCCTGTGAGGTTTTGGATCATTAGGTTGTTTTTTTCATTTGTGGGACTTTTTTTTAGAAAGTTCATTATTCATATATATCCACACCTTTCAAAAATCACTCTGTTGTTCTAAAGGAACTTGCTTTCAAAATAGAGAACTCATCCACATGCCATCTCCTTGTGCTGGAGCTACTGGAATGGAAATTAGAGCTCCAGCCGGTATATTTTAAAGCTTTTTCACTTAACAAATCACTTAGTTTACACGAATTGCATACTTTCTGGTTTCACCTGTCCAAATTGCAAGAACAAACATCTACAAAAGAGCCAAAGTAAAATCCAAGCACGCATTCAGAAGATGAATGGCACCAAAATGTAGCTGTTTGTGGATGGAGAGCATTTACACTTGCATTCAGTGGAGAGTTATCAATGTGACAGCTTCCTTTTGTTACTGCTATGCATTGGCTTTGATTACAAACCACCACAGAGCTGAGGACTAAGAAAAACTTCCACATTTCCCAAATTATTTCTGGAACACATGAAGGTCAAAAGGTCAGATTCTACTCCACACCACACCCACCAGCCTGACACCAGTGAAGCAGCTCTCTTGTGAGAGAGCAGGCTGGCCAGTGCCAAATTCACTGTCAGATTTTAAAGGAAACTTTTTGATAGCGTGGTTACAGCACCTCACCTAACATGCTACAGGGAAAAAGAAACACAAAACAAAACGAAACCCAAATTCTACTTACAGTGGATAAAATCTCCCAGTTGAACAGTCATGGGCTTGAGCGCTACAGGAGATCTTTTTAATAACAAGAGTGTTTTTCTCCATTAGCTATACTTCCTACATCTCTGCTCTCATGAAGCTGCATCTCCTCCCTAGTCTCAAAGGACCACGAGTTCTTTCTCTTCAGCCTCCACTACCTCCTTTCAGATATTCCTCTCCTGCTCACTGTGGCTATCAAAGCAACTCTGCAGCGGGCGTGCAATCGGCACCCAGGGGAACATCAAAGCTCTGGAATCACTCCTGATGCTGTGTATGCAGTTTCCTCAATCCCACTACACTGATTTTTTTATTTTTCTCCTCCCTACCTTTCCCCAGGTCCTCTCCCTTCATATTTACAGCAAAACAGCAGACTTTCTACAATAAAGCAGGAAGAAAACTGAGTCCGTCACTAAATGTAAGCACTGGCTTTATTCCTTCTGCCACTGGACCCCATATGTGCTTTGCAATTCACGCTTTCATGTAATGGAGGGTTCAGGTGTTTCTGATGTTGCTGCCAGGCACTAAAAGCAAAGTGATACAAATGTGAGGTAAAAAGGATCCTTCGATCCCTAACTGCAATCGCAGATAAAGCTGGGATTTCTCCAGCACACACCAAGCAGCTGCTGCTGTGAACAGGCTCCAGGGATGTACTTTGGTGCATTCCTGGCCTGACTTAGTGCCTCATGCTAACTCAGTTTTCAACCACAGTCATCCTTGTGCTGGCTCGTTATTACAGCACTATAAAAATAAAATGTTTGGACAGAACTGAAACTTCCTCCTAGATGCCACTCTCATTTGCATAACAGGCTATTATCCTGTATAAAGTGTAGCAGTTGTTTCCATCCTATGGTTTCTCTGATTTTCTGTCAGATTATGTTTCCATCTAATGCCCTTTGTGTACCTCTAGTACAATTAACAGGGTGGTTACTTGATCTCTGAATAGCAAAAGTCATATTCAGCTCAGCAGGAGACAAGTAAAAGAAGCATAAGTTCTTCTGGACTTGATCTGATTAATTGACTTGTTACCTGAGATAACATTGAATTTTGAGTGTTTATCTTTTATTTTTATGTTTCCTGAAAAAGTCATATAATTATATTATATCAGTTAGGAAAATATATGTTTTCGCATGACTAACGAATTTTTATGCATTTATGCACTTAAAGTGAATGAATTTGATATTTATTTTAATTGAAGTATTACCAGCCTTTTCAGCATTTAATGGAGTGAGTTGCATCTGTTCTTGGTACATATATCTTTATGGAGTGTCACACATTTTTCATTTTCTTTCAATTTCTAAATAAAATGGGTGGGAAAAGAAATAACTACAAGCAAGGCATTACAGTCCTTCCAACTGTAAAACTCTCTAGCTTGTGAAAATGCTCAGAAAATATGGATTCCCCATTCCAGATCTTGCTGAGCAACATCTTTCCAAAATATATTCACTCTTGTTAAAACCATTAATTCTAGGCACTCCAGTGAAGGCCTTCTAACCAAAACATGAAGGAAAACTTACTCCTTCATCTTTTTTCAGTGTTTGCATTACAGGTGTAGGCCTTAAGGGCACCTTTGAGGTAGCTGATACTTTCCAAAACCATATTTAAGCAAAAAATGACCAAAAAGCTTCTGGAGACAGAAACAAAAATATAGAGCTAGATGAAAGACTGTGTGGGAACCATGAATGTCTTCTATAACATACAATCTTTTAGGAACAGTGTTTCCTAAGCTGTACTGCCTGGATGTTCAGTTCCCAAACAAAGGACACCTGGGTGTGTATATTGGAAGATGTTTCCACCACTCTACTCTGACCAGACCTGCACAACTGAGATGCAGGCCTATCCATTCTTGATTAGGATTTCAGGCAATGTCCTCTATAGCATCATGACATTAATCCTCCAAAGATGCTGCTGTACAGTAACATTTTGATTTTTCCATCTTCATTGGTCCAGAAAAAAATACATTTTATATATTATCCATATTGTCTTGGGCAGTCCATACCTATAAATAAATACAGCAATGGAGGTGTTTAAAAACACTGTAGTGAAAAATTTCATGCCTAGTTGGTTTTCACAGTAACCAGACCAGTAATTTAATTCCAGTAATGGAATTAAATGCATTTAAAAAGAGAAACACTGGTGAGAGTTCAAGTGAGAAAGGACCTGAGCTTTTTGACCTGGACTGCTTTTGTTTTCAAATAATTGTGTTTGCCTCTCAAAGCAGGCGAGGATAGGAATTTGGAGAAGGCTGATCAAATTTCATCAAAAAAAGTACTGAGGAATAAAAGCAACCATTACATTAATCCTCATCTACAGACAAATTCTACTTCATGTCAGCATTTGGTAAAGGGAGTGGGCAAAAGGTGACAACAGGATAATCTGCCCTTTCCATGTCCCTAAGCCTCATGAAAAATCCACTGTCCTTGTCTCTGCCAAGATTTATACTTTTAACCCTTCAGCTAATATATAATGCTTATATATTATATATAATACTTTATATATATACTCTTTTCGAAGGAGAAAACCATGGTTCCCCATCTGGAAGCTGCCTTGGCACCTGTTAACATCCTGACAACCATTTGTGTCAAAGATTGCACTCATCCACATTTTTGACATGTAGGTAAAACTTCTGAGTGTCTGGCCCAGAATCAGTTCTCTTTTATCTTGGTGAGAAGACTTCTGTCAGCCATCTAAAAGTTAGGTACCTCATCCAAACAGGTGGCCCAGGCATATGTGACAGGGTTCATCCCACCCCAACCTAAATGACTAAGCTGGCTTAATTCCAGAGGGGCCTCTCTCTCCGCACTGGTTAGAGAGCAGGCTAGACCACTAGCTTAAACCAGACTTGCAGCTTTTTGACAGCTAATGCTAGATTAAACGAATCCTACCTCCCTGACTTGTGTGGTCTTTGGACAGCCTCCAGCTGCTCCAGTTCTGTTTCCTTGAGTGTCCTGACCACTGTATATTGGCCAGAGCAGATTGTACCCACGTTTTTTGAGAGGATGCCATGGCACTATATATCAGTGTAGCAACTGTAGCGTTTGCCTATTGAACTGTGCAAATCCATGTTCCCTTTTTTTGGACTATTATTATACAAACTTTGCATCAGAGTGACTCTAATACCTTCATTAATTATCTGAGGTGTTGGGGTTATTACTGACCTTTAGTAAAAGCAGCATAAAGACAACAGATTTTTGAAAGAGAAGCTCAGCTGAGCCTGTTTTCATACAAGTTATATCTACAAAATCTCTACTAAAAACAGAGCACTCACTGACTTGAAAGCCATCTGATTCTTAAAAAAATCCCAATCCAAATAAACTGATCTTTAAATTGGACCTTGCAATTTCTTTTGCAAAATCAGCCCTACCATTACATCTGGAGAACATGAAGTCAAATTATTTTTTCTGTACATGAGTATCCCAGTAAGTGTGCAGATGAACTCTGGTGCAATTTAAAAGTTGTAAACTGAATCACTGTTTTCAATCCTTGCCAAACTCCAGCTCACTACGAGATTAACATATACATGGCATTCAAGTTGTTGGATGTTTCTAAAAGGACAATTCACCGTAGTCCTTACATCAGAGTAATGCTGTAATGCACCTTCCAGTCACCCCTAAACTTACCCACAGTTAAGCAGAAGTAACCAAAGATTGGAGAGGGAGTGGGCTAGGGACCTGGCTCCTAGACCCTCCCCAGAGACAATAGAGACAAACGCCATTCCAGGGTAACTGATCTTGGATAGAACAGGATGGGATGGGAAGAATCACCTTCTAAAAGTGTCTATTCACTGTTCCCTGTGCAGGGATTGAAGACAACTATTTCAGGATAGACCTCTGACTTTTAGATGGCTAAAGTCTGTCAAGACGAAACCCATCCATCGCTGGACGGGAGAAGCTCACATTCCTGTTTTTTCAGCCAGATTGTTTGTCTTTGCCCTGAAATGAACTCCCATTAATCTCAGAGCAAGTTGTGGCTGAGGAGAAGTTTGTGAATCTGTTTTTTATCTTTACCACCTTTCAGCTCTCATTGACCAGCTTTCAGATCAGCCTGGGTGCCTGGCCACGACCATGTCTGTAGGCATGTTACCAAGCACGCTAGGACTCTTCTCAATACAGAGATTTCAGCTACTAAGCCGTGTAGACACAGCTTTTGGCATCTCACTAAAGAAAGGGCAAGAGAAACGTTATATTCCTGGACTGGCCTTGCTTTCTTATATCTCAAGTGGTACATATTTTCTTGGGTTTTTTCTTCCTGGAAGATTGCTCATTCTGGTTTTATTCGCTCATAAGAAAGAGAAGAAAAACAAATGCTGTAGGGATAGGACATGAAGAAGTGTATATAATCTGGCGAAGGCTGTCTGAGTGCTGAAAACAACTACTACTGGAGCCATAACATTTACTAAACTTCATACTCAAGGCAATACCCCAAGCTCTATTTTTTTTCTGTATTATGTTTGTCCTGGCTATTAATAGCCTATATGACACCCATTTGACCAAACAAATCTGGCCACTGTGGAGGACCCTATGGAAGTGGTTGATCGTGCTGTGTGTGGGCCGAGTTTATGAGCAAGTTTCAAGGAAGCTGTTTGGGGGTTTCACCACCCTCCAGGGAGCTTCTTGCACAGCAGTTTTCAGGGTAGAAGGGAGAGGAGGGAAGCAAGACCCCCTCTGTGGTGGCAATACCTCTGGCTGCTGCCAGCCCCAGGCCAGAGTGGGGGCGGGACCTTTGCAGTCCAGACCTGGTGCTTAAAATACCTGGCTGGGGGAGCAGTCTTTATCCTTGAGTGAAAATTTAATTCTTTGTTTGTAATTTTATTTCATTCCATTTTGAAACAGTGAAAGAGTAAGACAAGCTGGTAAATAAAATCTGGAGTTGCTTATTCAGTTTTACTTCTTTTCATTTTGTCTGCTAAAACCTAAGGGCAAGTTAGTCTGTTAAGACCAAGGGCTTAGACTGCAAGGCTTTCACAATTTTTTTTTTCTTAGCAACGGTGTAGATGGAAAAGTATTAATAATAATCCTTTCTAAGGTTCAGAGAATTTTTTTTTCTGCAGTTAAGAAAGGTGTTTTTTCTTTAAATCATTTTACCTGCAAAATTGATTATCGAATAAAAAAATTATCTGTTCTTTACCTTCCCCCAAGAGACCTTGGCTAAGTACTAACTACTTCAGATAGTGGCAAAACATACAAGTAAGTTGCTAAAGGGACTCTCCCAACACTGAATTTACTGCAGAACAAACAAAAGCGACATAAGCAAATAGGTGAACTCCTGAAAAGGGGCCAGGCAGGGCAAAGACTCAAGGTTTTTTTTCATTGGTTTCTCTGGTTCAAAAAGCTTAATTTCTCAGGAAAAAAAAAAAAACAAACCTAGTAGTGCATGGCCAGGCAGTAGCAACTAGGCATGTGAACAAAATAAGCAATTTTAAACCATTCAATCAAGCTAGCCAAGGGGAGTAGATGCAAAAGACATTTTTAAAAGCTATTCTGTGCACATGAAGTGTCTTTTTTCATTCCTCTGCTCTCCGTATTCCACTCAGTACATGTCTTTGCATGTCACCATAATCTAGATGAAATCTGAAAGAGTGAAATACTCTTCTGGGGGCTTACGAGGAACCTGAGTGGTCATAAACCTTGAATGGGCTGCTACACCAGAGGAATTTCATTCACAGTGTTCCTTTGCCATTTTATTAAGTATCTTTTATTTACATTTTGTAACTATATCATCTGCCTGCACTACAAAACCTCTTAGCAACTTTTCAACAATGAATCTTCTGTATAATGTGTTTTTTAAAGCTTCCTGAAATGAACTCTTCACACTGTATATATTAGATAACTAATATTATACTAAAACTCTCTCGACTGCGTGTTTTTCGAAGGGGCAGAGGGGTTCATTATTCCTATGCATCTCATTGGAATGTATCTCAGAATCATCCATCATGTGCAGATCAGCAAAGTTGTCATGAATGAAGAAATAAGAGTTTTAAATTGCAGTCCTACCACCTGAGAAATACCCTGGCTTTAAGACTGAACAGGATGTTTGCATTCCTGTCGTGAAACCTTGAACATCCATTTAAGGTTAAGGCTCTGCCTGAAACACGGCATTCTGTGGGATTAGCTATATGGATCACAGCATGGCTGATGTATAGATGAAGTGGCATTTTCTTTGTACCTTTTATGTTAGAAGAACACTTTGCCTCTGGAATTTCACCATTCAAAGCATATTTTGCTGACACTTCAGATGAACAGTGTTCGTGTCCCACAAGCAGCAAGTTGAATTGTCAGTAGATAAAGGCACAAGTGTGTGCCATGATGTGGTTTTATGCAGATAGCTTCTGGAAATCCCCAAGAAATGGGGTTCCCTCTCTGTATTAATTTTTCTTTGTATTCTGGAGTAAGTTTCTAAAGGCTGCCACAACCAGCAGGCTCAGCAGCAGCCATAGTTAAGCTCCTCAGTATTATGCCATGTATAGGTTTAAGTGCATTCTGCCCATCTCTGTTCTTGGCACCCGGAGTCCTGAAAGATGTTAATACTGGTCTTTTTGAGGTTTCCTCTTCATTCTGCTTTTAATGACTTTTAATGTCCTTGTAACTGTTGACCTTATCCAAATGCAAGACAAAGCATCTCTTGAATTTGGCAGAATAGAATGTGGTAGTTGATTTTAGTTCAGAGTGTTTTTTCTGGCTCTAGCAAGGAGCAGGTAGTATAAAACCATTCTATTTCAAACTTAGTGCCTCTTTTCTTTCTCATTAGTATGTAGTTAATTTCTGTCATCACACAAGACCCAGTATGAAAGTAGATGCCACTAAAAATCAACACCTCTAAACACTGCTTCCATACAGCAGCTGAGAGACAATTTGTACCAGGAGAAGGCCTTAGATATTCTGTTTAGTGTAATAATTGATGGTAAATATTTACAAAAACAATCCTAAATACGAGGCATAGTTGTAATATTTCTTGCTCTTTCCTTTATCTGTACTCCACCACTGTCTCAAACACCTCCATTCACTCCTCATGGATTTCAGGATCCTGTTATAACCTGCTTCCTTTGCACTTTTCAAAGAGAGTTGAATTTCACCCACTTCATGTAGTATGCTTTGACACTTTGTTGCTACAATAGAAGATGGAAAGCAGGCAATGCATATTCACAGCTCCTGAAACAAAAGAAAGTAGTAAAAGACATTAGAATTGCAAAACGTGGCAAGAAAAAACACATTTTTCCCCAAGGGAAAGGAAGTACTATTTCTATCTTTGTGTGGAAGAAGGTGATGCTGCAGTCACCTAACACATTGGTAAGATTAAAGGTTGATAATATTACTCTTAGGCAGCCTTCTGAAGGTGAAAAAAGCACCTGGCAGTCACATGAGGAATACAGAATGGTGGCAATAGAAACATCTGTATAGCTGCCACCCTACCTTGGAAGGTTACTGTTAAAATCCAGAAGATTTTTTACCCTGGGTTACTCTTCAGTTGTACTCTGTTCTGTTACACCTCTTTACATTCTCTTTCTGAGATAACTGCTAATTGTTTGCACTCCTGTAAGCCAAACTGGAACCCGCAAATGTGTGTATTCACAGTATTGCCTGAACAAGAACCAGTAAAGTCACCCAAAAATATCAAAGAATCCAAAAGCCATTGTTTAAATACTTGGGGGATAACCAGCCACTAGAAATATTCTTAAAATTTTATTCTGATTTTTATGATAGACCACAGAAAAACAAAGAAATTATAAAAATATATTAAGTAAAAGTGATTATATTGCAAAATGAGAATAGACTAAAACATGTCTGTAAAATACTGTTTTGATTATGCTACATTTTTAATATCTAAATATAAAGCCTTGTTTATTCAGATTTGATGATAACATTGACTCACCTACCACACAGCAAACCAAAGATTTCTCTAATGTGTTTGTTTTGCAGAAGTAGCTTGCAAAACAAGAAGTCCTTTTTGTGTCAACAACATTTTATAATCGCAGAAGGGCTGTCATTTTTCGAACTGGGAACACAAAATAGCACTTCATGTTTACCATGTTCATAGTCATCAATCTAAGTACCCTGGAGTGGAAGACTTGAAAGGCTTTACATATAAGTTGCCTCATATGGCATCGCAAGTGTTTCCTCATTTGATAAAAATAACTTACTTTCCACTGGGTTGTTCTTTCCTCTGCTTGGTTTCACCCCTTCTGAGGTCAGGGTTGTATTGTGCTGATCTCTGCGTGATGAGAGAGGTCAGCCATGGCCATTTGGAGGTGCATAGGCCGGGTCAGTGCATGAATCACACTATAAAAAGGAGAAGACAGTCTGTCCCTCAGCTTTTATTAAAAATTCTCACTAACTTCAGTGAAGTTTCTTATTAACAGCAGGCACTTTAGAAAAATGCAACGGGACTAGTCTTGTTGCTTCTATTGAGAGTACATCTCCATAAGAGAGAGAGATATGTCCCTGAAGTGCCTGGTGTTACGCTTTAGCTGTATAGCCCTGCATCTTCAAACATTTCTGATCAATAATATAGTGAGGTTTTTAATTTCTTCTGATTTCCTGTGAGAACAAGTGCAGGAGCAAATAAACTGAGCTGATAGAAGGAGGATCATTAGACTCCTGTAGCCCTTCCTAGACCAAACTAAAGTGGTCAGATGGCCAGAAAGAGGAGTTGCATGACTGTAACTGTACAGCATTTGTCCCGTGATGTGGGATTATGCATGGGAAAGGCTAAGTACACTGAAAGCAGAGAAAAGATTTGGAGATACACTTAACCTGAGACCAGGATAGATGGATTCAGTTTCTGACTTTGCCATGGGCATCTTCTCAACATTAGATAAACCACGCGATTTCCCTGTGCTCCAGTGCCTGGATGTGACATCAGGATAATGCATGAGGAGGCTCACACAAGGAAGGGGAGAGCACAACATGGTCTCCCATTAGCATCTTGTCGCCCTGCAGCTCACACACAACAAATAACACTGCAGTTGAGTAAATCTCTGTTTTTTTCTCTTCTGCACTCTACTTGTTTTATTTACTCAGCAGGAGACCCACCTGTGCAGTGATCAGCACTTTCTACACGCAGTGCCAAGGCAAGGTCTTGCAGGCGTCATGTTTGAGTTTAACAACATACCAAATCAATAGGCAAATGCTCATGCTCAGGGTGGCTATAACAGTGTCCACTACATAGAGTAGCACAGTGAAATACATTATTCAGGTTTGTCTCATGCCAGTACAGGAACACCACTGCATCACTCTCAGTTGTTAGCAGCAGGCAGGCAGCTCCCTCCTCCTGGCTCAATGTGACAGCTCAGAATATAGGTGTGGGGGTGTGAAATGGGCATTTGAATTATAAAGCAACAGCAACTACCCCAAACTTGCAAGTTTGAAGAGGCATTGGCCAAAACATCTTCCTTGGGAAAACTGCAGCCCTGAGTGCTCGGAAGTGGAGGGTGCACACACCCCTCCCGCTCATGGGTTGGGGCTTGCCTTGCAGCCTACACAGTGCTGGCAAATACAGGAGAGTAAAATTCAATTGTTGAACACCACAATCATCTCATTCAGTCAGAAAACCAGCCTTCAGACTAATCCTCCTCAGAGACTGGTTACAAGGAAAGTTTCAGCTTGTAATGTTGTCATTTTGGTTACACACATGAAGACAAGAAAAGGAGCAGCTTCAAGTGTTCGGCACCTGCAGCTCCTGTTGACTTCACTGGGGTTTCTGACTGCTTGACACTTCTGAAAATAAGACTAATCATTTCACAGCAGCAAAATATTCTTTTTGTCTTCATTGTAACCAGATCTCATATATAAGCCATATACAAACTGGGGAAGGCAGAGGTAGGGTCAGGGTAGGGGGAAAGCTTTAGGACTGAAATCTAGCAGATAATTTTCAGCCCAAAAGTAGAGTTATGAGCACACAGAGATACAGATAACCCACTTACAGTGCAATGTGGTGTTCCACTGCAATACAAAAAAAGAAATTATACCAGTATAATTATTACTATAAGAAGCTATTGTAGCTGTAATAAGTGATTACAACAGTTAGAAGATTGTTAAAGACCTATTTTAACTTCATCTCCTCACTAGTCTTCCTGGGATTTTTTGCTTTGTTATTCTTTCAAGTAAGTACAAACTGGTTTTTTGTCTTTTACAGACCCTGATGTTCAACTCCGTTTTTGTTTCCCTTAAAAGCAGCAACTTCTGATTTAAGTGACTCTGAGCAGGCATTCGTAACTGAATTCCACTACAATTTTTGAATAAAACCACAGATAAGTTCTTTGCTTTTTAAAGCTAAAATTATTTATAGCCACCAATACAAATGGTGTGCATAGATGCAGGTTTGTGTAGTGGGCTGCCCACAGCACCCACATGGTGCCAGATACAGACTTAACCTAGCCATTTGGAAGGATTTCAACATCAGCCTTCCTGATTTCCCTGTCTAGGGTCTTTCTGAGGAATTAAAGATTGCCTGGTTCTTGCTGGAGACCACCATTGCATTAGGTAGTATCAACACTGAGCTTTGGAAAAGCATGGCTACCTGTATTTAGTGCTCATATTCCATAAGCTGTGAAAGAGTGACAGGGCTCATGGTAGGGAAGAAGCAGGTACCAGTAGCAGGTGCCACTAGCAAGGTTTTGCAACTGCTTCAGGGGATGATCTCAAGCAAACTGGGAAAGTGCCAGAGGAAGCTGTCATAAGATATATGCAAGTTTTATTGGAAATGCTACCCTCTGAAAACAGTTTTCAAAATTCAAAATTCAAGGACATCCTAAAACAAGGTCTGGTACCACTTCATATTATATTATATTATATGGGCAACTCAATACAATGTGTCTCTCTCTCAATGTGAGATTGAGACACACAGATTTAGGCTGGATGTGGCACTTAGTGCCATGGTCTAGTAACCATGGTGGTGTTGGATCAAGAGTTGGACTTGATGATCTCGGAGCGCTTTTCCAACCTGGTTGATTCTATGATGCTATGATTCAAACTGACAGTGGTTGCATGTCTGTTAAAGGATACACATTAAAAATACCCTAAATAATAGGGGAGAAAGTAGTCTTCAAAGAATAGGATGCAGTTCCAGAAGGTACAAAGTTATAGAATTAGGGGCCAATAGCAAAACCCTAGTGAATAAGAGCCTGATAGGTAATGGCAGTTTAGACAAAAGTTCCTCAGAAGAATATCTGCAGGTTACAGTAGATCACAAGGTGAATAGTAGCATGCTGATGTAAAAAAATAAATACACTGAAACACACTGCTAAATTATGTGTAAAACCTTAATTAATTTTATGCAGTGCTCAGAAAAAAAACAAACAGGAATGTTCTGTATAGTTCTCAGACAGTAAAATCAAGGTAAATACAGTGCAGTAGAAAGACGTCAAGAAAGGGCAACAAGAATTCACAGAAGCACGCAGACTTTGAGGGATAGTGGAAGGAAATCATGCTGTTTAGGGAGAAGTCTGGAGGGAGTTCTAATACAGATCTTCAAAAACAAAAAGGTAATTCAGAAGAAGAAAGGAGGTTGGTTTCATTTTCTAACATGGAAATATTAGGAAAAAAAAGCCAATGAATGTCTGAAAAATGCGGGAAGATCTTTCTTGTGAGAAAGTTGGTTAAGTCAAGAGCAATCTCCACCACTGAGAGGAGATTGGATAGATGTTTTCTGACTAAATGGATTCTCTTCTTGAGGACAGCTCTCCATTGTGATCTCCATGGTTTCTGTGGATGCCCAAGGCATTCTCAGACAGCTGTCAATGCACAGGCTGGGGTTAGAAACTCAGCTTCCAATGATTTTTAGCTGTATGTTACCCTCTAAAACCTGACAGTAACTCCTAAAACTATACCCTACTGCAAGTTTATGAACTGCTTAATATTCCACTCCCTCTAGTGTGGATATCTTCACTCACAGTGACTTCTCAATGCAGTTGAGGTCCAAATGTCCTTGAAAAATACATTTGTGTTTGGCTCTGAAGATCCTTAATAAAATAAACCCATATTTTTTCATGGATCCATGGAGCAAGCCTTGGGCTAGTATCTTCCTTTACCATTAGATAACTTTATCAATATGACTTTATTTTGTCTAATTTTTAACATGATAATTGAAAGCACAGTTTCTTGTACAGATGGACGCATGGTTACCCTAACAAACTGTTCATTACTGCTTATAAAAAATTTAGGTGGGAAAGAAGTTCTTCCAGCAACTCAGATGCCTTTAGACTTAAATAAAACAATAACAGCATCAGAAGAGTGAGCGCAAAAGCTGGAAAATTAACTGCACAGGAAGAAGGTAACTTAGACCTACTTTTCTGCTTCTGCTGGGAGAGAAACTAAGCATAGACTGGTATAAAAATCATTTTGCATCAAGGACACTGGGGCAACCAGGGGGAGAAAGGAGAGTAAAGAGAGTCAATATTGCCAATGGGAAGACAAGAGCACATGAAAATGGAAATTAGGCCAGTACTGTTTATTATTCTCATGTTTTCTTTTTAAAAAATACCACCTTCTTATGTGGTGAGAGCCTGAGAGTGAACAGTGGTACTTGTGGCCCTGGAGCTGGGAGGAAGAGAAGATGAGGAATAGAACAGAGCTGGGGAGGTGAGACAAAGTGCTCAACAGGGAGGTGGGTGAGAGGGAGTCACAGCTGTGACTGGGTTGAGACACACACACCTCTGAGAGGGTGATGGCAGTGTCCAGACTCCATCACTGTCACTACATAGCCTGATCAGGGCTGGATAGGTGAAACTGAAAAATAAAATTCATCAACCTAATTTTCTCTTAGCAGCTGATACACTGCTCACTAGGAGAGTGAGGTGTGTAAGGTACTTATATAAGCATTTGTACAAACGGTTATCTAAATTATTACAAATTTGCAATTTTGTTTCCAGGCAGGAAAAGGCAGATAACTGTTAAACTGAAAAACTATGAGCATATTTTCATGACAATGTCCTCATACAAATTGAGTAATGTTTGCATATTAGCGGGTGGTGGTCCTGCTGGGGAGGGGTCTGATTCTCTGATCAGTAAAAATGGCCATTTCTCATCCTAAACTGATATACAGATAAGATCATGGGAGCACATATTTTAAAAAATCCTGTGCTGCCCTGCATGTTACTTCCTTTGAATTTCTTGTGAGAATACAGCTAAATTCCTATAGAGGTATAAGTTCTTACCCATTTGGACTTCTGCAGTAAAGAACGACATGCACCTTCTCCTCAGGGTAGTGGGGGGAATACACCAATTCCTATTTCAGTTCCTTGTTGGTTCCCAGCACAGCAAGCCATTTCCTATCATCTCTGACTTATTTTGAGAAGGAGTTTTGGCAACATTTTCTTGCAGACCTCTCAGAAGGCATTAACTGGTGTAACCTCCAGCAGGTTCATCTCACAGGTACCGCTCAGTGCTCATTCTGCAGAGGCACAACCCAGGGACAGCAGCTACAGTCAGAGCCCAAGTGGGAGCAGTGGGAATCTTACACCCTGGTGCACTGCTTCCCAGTAGGGTAGCATTTTTCCCCTTCAATTAATCATCTTTGCCATTCAGCTACCTCACAACAACCTGGAGAGTCATGGTGTAGGAAGGCAGCTGCAGGGTCTGCAGGTGGGACCTTTTTGCTTGGGGCACCTCAGTCACACCCCAAAGGGTGCTTGAGGGCCACCTTGGTGGACTGGCCACCAAGGACATGAGCTCTTTTAGTCCTCAGCTACAGTTTGTCGGCTGCAGGGCAAGAGCTCATTTTTTAGCTCTGGGAGTGCCTGTAGGCATGTACATCAGACGAGACAAACCACTGCACTATAGGTGTTGCTATACTGTAGGTGTTACTCTGGTACTCTGTTCTGGCTAATGAGAGAAAATCTTGCACAGCTTCTTTTAAAAACCGTAGGACTCTCTAAAATCAAATGTAAAAGGACCTTCTTCAGTACTTCATATTAATATAAGGGAATTTTCTGAGTAGTTCCTTTAATGAGACCAATATCTATTTTATTAATTGGCTCAGAAAGACTTGCTCAAATAATGCAAAAATTAGCTGAAATCATTATGAAGATCATCAGGTTAACTTACCTGTTCTGTACATACAGAATACTAATTCTCGACAACTACTCAAGCTCTTCTGGTTGTTTTCATGATTTCCATGAGTGCCATGCTATATGAGATGCATGGGCTGTCCAGCTACAAGACATGTTTTGAGAGAGTGCTACTCATTATGCTGCAGTATGAAAAGTTCCCATTGTCTTCCCTGGCTGCAGAAGAGAGTCAGTTGATACGGATAATCAATACTCAGCTGTTCAATGTTGGATACATTAGTGCCAGGCAACAAATAATGTCTAAATAGTCTATTAACACAAGCCATTAATAACTAATTGGAAAACAGACTCATTTCGTAAATGATTCATAGGTAGAAATAAGTTTTACTTGAAGTTGCTAACATTTACAAGAGATAATGTGAGTTCCATTCATAGCCACTTTCCAGACTCTGGATTCCCACCAGGTAATAGCTCAATGTCTTTTGTTTTCAGACTTTTGCAAGAACCACAAGAAAAGGGTGTTTATGTGAGATAAGGCACCAGAAAGTTAAAATCTAAGTGGTTGTCCCCCATGTAGTGAACACTAAGTGGAGGCTAATTTTCAAAGGCTATAAACAAAATACTCCATACAGCATGAATTGCTCTGCAAATACAATTTATGCAAGAAAAAAAACTTCTGCTGCTGCTAGACCAGTTTTTGCAGAGTGCTGCAGTTGCTCTCCACTCCACATTTAGACACAATGCATGTAATTCCAGAAAGCTAAGACACCAAGAGACATTACCCTTTGGCAAACCCCAAAAATATAACATGGGGAAAGTATTTATACCTGGATATACAAACCTGGCAAACTTGAGAGCAGATTCTGAACTCTAACTCAGGGAAATACCACAATATACTAATTTCATGTCATGGGATAGTACAGAAATTTAAGGAGCTTCTACTGGGAACCCACATTTTATTCTGAGTTGAGTAGATGGCTAGTTCTGCCACGTGTCTAACCCAGCAGCAACAACCTGGACAGAGGCAGTAGCAAATACATCAGAGGCAGGTACAATTCATCTTACTATAAGTAACTATGAAGCAAAATGCCAAAGAGAACATTCCTTCCTAGCCCTAAACATATTTGTAAAATTTTAAATACTTTAAAACAACTGAAATCCAGAAACTATAGTAATAACAAAACATTCCTGGTATGATAGTTTTTAAGTATTTAATATTATGCAAAGATGACAACATGCAAGAATTATTTTTACAAGTAGGCAGAGGTGATTACTGCTGACTAGAGTTTACAGGGTTTTTCCACAATGGGATCTTTGGTTGAGAAAATCAATTCCAAAGTCCAAAGTTTGTAAAAAGTGATTAAACAAACCCGTCAATGTCACTGTGCAACTGTTGGTGTTAGGATCCTCACTGATAAATTGAGCTTTAACATGCTGAAAACCTCTTAAAGAAAGACGGTCTATGATTATTTTTCAAATATTTGTATAAAAATTAGTATTTCTGTGGATAAAATGGTTTTGTTAATTTATAATTTATTCCAATTTATAAAATCCCTTAGGTATGAAAATATAAATATTTACCTAGCCAAAAGTGCTTTTACTAAATTTCTCTTCAGAAAAAAAAACTGAAACAGCTATTGTTTGTTATATAAAAATAGGAAGCACACTGGAATATTCAACAAACTGGTTTCAGTTACCCCTGTGCAGCCCCATAGGTTTAGCATAAAAACTTTAGTCAGGAGCTGGCAGGAGATATTTCATTGCATTTGTGTGACATTCTTTAACTGGTTTTCATACATTCCAGTTTCATGTAAATGTATCCATGTAGAGCTAATGCTGTGGTACAAGTAAATGCTTGAGACTCTACAAAGATTAAAGGGATACTGTTAACCTCACTCTTGCCTTTAGCTAGAATATTTCCTGAATTTTTTGAAGCTTTAATGTATTTTTTTAATAATTTAAGAGCAAAAATAATTTAAATGGCTCTTTTTGTGGCAATTCCTTGTCATTTGAATGCTAGAAGCCAAAAATATATTATAGGAACTGAGTAGCCATGACATTGTGATACTGAGAGTCTTAAAATAAAGAAGAAAGGAATAAAATTACCCCTTGAACCTCATTTCAATTCAAAAGAGAAAAAAAAATCCCAGGCTTGTTAACATAAATACTATGTGTAAATATGCATAAGACAACAGCCCCTTGGTAACATTTTTCCCACAGGAGGGAATTCCTGCAAAATTGTAGGCTATGTGTAGATACTTTATTTTCTAAACAAAAATTGCATTATGCCAAAAGACATATACATTTCAACTACTATTAGAGTGTAATTAAATTATGTTAGTTATCTTTGTTTGCAATACAAGGAACAAGATTTCTGTTGAAAGCACAAGGCGCTCCTAAGTTAATATCCTTTCATCTCACTAAGTGTCACACTGTAGGTGGTCTGCAGTGGTTTCTTTATACAGAACTTTTCACAGGATTTGCTTAATTCAATGCTACTTTTTAGCTTTTGGGTCAAGTGAAAAAAATAGCAGGAAAGCCACAAGAGGACAAATTCGCCTTTCACTTACCCCATGTAAATCCTGTTGAATGGGGAAAGCAGGACAAAAGCTGAATACTTGCCTTTGACATAAGCAGAAATACAAATATTTCATGAACAGGGCAACAAATGTCTTTGAAAGTTGCAACAAAGTAACGATTCCAGTAAAACTGCAGAGTCCATTATTTCCTATTCATTGATAACATATGTTGATGCTGTTGCACATCAGAAACAATCAGAAGTTGTTTGATTTCTTCTTTCTAGGACTAAAACAGTAGCTTATTTTCAATATACAACCAGTCGTTACAAAACATCTGGTGAGGCTGTACCTTTCATAGTTTATAGACAAATTCTTTCTTCAAAAGCAAATTGGAAAATTTTATGCTTTCTTCTCTCTACAAATGTAGTATTTTCTCAGCCCCTGTAGAATTCTTTTGCCTTGCTTACTCACTATTTCCATGCTGCTGGTGTACATGGATATTGTATATAAGTCTTTAAAAAGAAAAAAATAATAGATTTTCTAGGACAAACTCTTCCTCTCCCACTCTTCACTTCCCACCTTCCCATTTTTCTTGCACCTCTCTATGTTACATTTTGCTGCCTCAGCTCGTTGCCGAGCAGCATCACACAGCAGCATCAGCGGCTTGCACTGTACGACTATTAACACAAAGTCTCCCATGCATAAAGAAGAAAACTAATGCCATGCCAAATGCTTCCAGTGTAAAATGTGAGACTGCTTTTATTTAAGAAGGGGCCACTAAATTTTATATACTCAGAGGTCATAAATGTTAAGAAATGTTATCCAGGTCTCTCATACTGTATTAAATCTTAGAAAGGTTTCTGCAATATTGCATTTGCCTCATAGATCTCATTCTAGAGCCAAGGATTCTCATGTCAAATGACCCTAATGTGATTTCAAAACTCACCTGCTGACTCTCTGACATACAGAATTTGAGGTTCCCAGAGGTTTAAGTAATGCACTGAGGGCAGACATGTTAAGTAACAGCCTCCAAACATGCAGAGCAACCTTTTTCACTACTAAGGATGCCAAAAACTAGATCATCAAGGAATGATGATCATACAAGACACCCAGCCAAGTCTTCACAATGGCCAAGGCCAAAACTGCCAGCAGGTCCAAAATGTCAGGTCTCTCCTGATGAGAGGAGCTGCCACTGCAGGTTACTAGGGCAGTGCTAGGACACCTCATCAGAGAGCAGCACACAGGGAGCAAGGGGAGAGCACACACTATATACCATCAATCTGACAGATAACCCAGAAGAGAGAAGAGGAAAGCAAATCCATGAAGAGATTCCAGGAGAAACGTATGAGCTCAAGCAGCAGAAAGAAAAAAAATTCTGAAGAAAGATGTTAAAAATTATTCCTAAGAAGGAAAGTGCAAGTGGCAGCAAATCCATGTTTAGCTGTAATATGAGCAGCAACGAGAGGATGTGGTTTTAGCAAAGACAGACGTTACGTGGAAGGATGAAGCAATGATTATCTAAATACAGCAAAAGGACTTACGGTTCCCGAAGGCCCAACATACACCAAATTCCACCATCACCCAAAGCTTCAGCCATCAGCTCAGATATGAAAGAGCTCTATTATTGACAACTTGCTCTTGAAACCACCTGAAACAGGTATACGTCAAGTAATACTAATTACAGATGAGAGAAAGTAGCGATATAATCAAGAATCCATGGACATATCACAGTTTATAACAATACGGGAAAATTTGTGGTTTACACTAATATGTGTTTGGTAGTTTTGAATGTGAAAACAAGAAAAATGAAAAAAA
>VYXB01007193.1:242409-262469 GCA_013397135.1 Pachyramphus minor | reverse complement strand
AAAAAAAAAAAAAAAACCAACAACCAAACAGGAAATTATGTTATAGGAACCTGAATGTAAGAGGGAGACCTCAGAAGAGGTGGTTCAACAGAGAAGGAAAGCATTCAACAGATGATGCCAAGAAAGACCCCATGTTTCATGCCCTTTTGCTTTTCGTTGTCACTAAAATGGCAACCAACAGAACTACAACAAAAAAAGTCAAACAAAACCAAATGAACAACAAAAATCAAAACAAAAACCAAAAAAAAATCAATGGGCCCCATGAAAGTCAACAAGTTGTGTCTGGAAAACTGGCTCATTCTGAAGAATTATCAGTTACCTTTAGAAAGTGGTAGCAGATTTGTAAACTTTCCTGCAACAATTGGCAATCCTGTTTTGTGGATGAGAGAAGAAGCATGGGGAAAAAAGACAAATACTAAATGTCATAACTTCATATTAGCTAACATATAGTTTGATACTAATAAAACTTTTGACACTGCTTAATATGACATTCTCACAATAAACTTGAAAGTGTTGTAAGTGCTATAGTTCACAAACAAATGCAGAACTAGACACAGAGCAATTTTCAGTGGCTCACTGTCAAAAAAAGATGTATTGAATATGGTCCAGTATTATCAAATATCTTCCTGAATTACACATGTGGTGGAGTAAATATATATGTATACACACACAACAGAAAGATACATTGATATATTCGTATGTATCACGTGTATCTGAACTAACTGCAGGTGACAACAATTGCCAAGAGCTCGAACCTCAATTACAGATGGGACTAAAGTCCAGGATTACTTTTTCAGAAACTCAATAGAGATTGCAAAAGATCAGCATGTGATTAAATAAGGACAATTACAAAGCTTCATAGGTAGGTAGAAATAACCAATTACATAAGTACAAATAGAGAATTAAAGGAAAGCATGATTACAGGAAAACAAAAACGGACTGTGAGTCACCATGCTGAACTTCTACCAAAACCCAAACCTCATTCAGGACATACTGGCTGAAGGGTTCACTCCAAGGCATCTGAAATCATTCTCCCACCCTTTTTGACACAGGAAAGGCATCAAGAGGAGTTAATGTCCACTTTGGGGCATCACTTTTTCAAGGAACACATGAGTTTTCAGTTAGATTATAATTGGAGTTTTGTCCACAAAAAAAGTGAAAGAATTTGTGCTATTTTTTCTGAGGGAGGACATGAGGTATCATAAATTTCCACAGAGGAAATTCTGAAAAAAATTCTTATTATGCGGATTGTTAATAGCTATAATAGATGACTTTGAAAGGTTGCACTATTCTATCACCAGAATTACTCAACTTGTGGGAGAAGTATCTGCAAGAAAAAACTAAGTGAAGTGGTGCTGACTTTGAGCAAGGGAATGGACTAACTGACTTGCTGACACCTATTGCAACCTCACCGCCTGGGATTTTGTGTCAGGGTTTGACCATAGCTATTTATTTATATTTATATCTTCTGCTTTATCTGTGAGTGAGAGCATGAAAAACAAAGTATATAATCCAAAGCATCCTCTTCAGGGCCTGTAAGCAACTATCTGGTCACCAACCATCACAAAGGACAGCAGACAGTTGTCTGATGTGCCATGAGAGTGGTTGATGGCTCCATGGTCAGCACTCACTGCTTTCACATTTCCCTCTCACTTCCTTGCCTCTCCAGCAGCTCCGTTCCTGCCAGACTTGCGATGAGTTCTCTAGGGTGAAGTTACCTTTTCTTCTCTTTGTTCACAGAGTTGCTAGCAGGATGGCTCCTGAGAGAAATCCCTGGACACTACAATTAATTCATTATTGTTGGTGATAGTGGCATTAACATTTTCTGTTTGTAATTACTCACATGTAGTAAGTACATGCATTCTTATTTTCCATTTTCTCTTCAAAATGTACATTGGGAGAGAGAGAAGTGACAATTAATCTTTTCTAATTAACCTATTTGCAAGATTATTTAAGATTTTTAGATATGAAATATTGTGTTCCATCTACATGAAGTAAAACATTCATTTGGGGAAGGCAGAAATAAAGGAGGGAACAAGGTTTATGTCATTTGTTGTCGTTCTGAAGTCTTCAGTGAACTCTTGTAGGCAAATGTTACTCTACTTGTTATTCTTATAGCAGACAGATATTAATTCCTATCTTGCATCCACCTGCTTATCTACCACATTACAGAGGGGTCCTGCCCACGTTTAATCTGCTGCTTAAATGCCAGTTTAATTCTTCTATGCTGTAGGCCGCAAGAAAAGTGTTCAAAGGACAGCCCCTCATATACACACCACAGTATAAACATTTTAACGAAAGACAATTTTTTTTGTAGGAGGGAAAAAAGTTCTTTTGCTTTGAAAATAATGAATAAGCTCTCATTGAAATGAACCTTTTATGTATATCTTTATGTTTCTGATCTGGCAGCTTTGAAGAGCTGATATCATCAGTTTTAGAACCTGGAGTCTGGCCACTATTCTCTGAAACATGCTTTGCAATGGAAAAGACCATTTGAAAGCAAGTAAAACAATACAGAGGGGAACTTTTTATTTTTTCGCAACCTTCCTTCCTAACTTACAAACTATTTTGTCTCTTATTTACCCATATTTACTGCCCTGCTACTCTCCCACTGCATTAGTATACTAGAGTTACCAGAGGCAAAGTTTAACTGCAATTTTACTTTTCCATTGAAAACTGTTTGCTTAATTCCCACTGCATGATGTCATGCAGTTGTTCTTGACAGAGCTTGACACTGCATCTGCCCAAGTAAGTACACATTTCTTCAGTTTCTCTGAAATATAAGTATAAAAGCACGCTGGTGGAAGTCTAAGGGCAGTGAAATCAAAAATAAATTCACACGAGGGGTTCAACAGAGATGGGAAACTTGCTCTAACAGTGCTCATCATGCATACAGCACATCTCTCATGAGTTATCTCAGTTTATAAATTTAACTCTTTTTCTATGGACAGAGGAACAGAGGTAGAGGCCATAAGGCTCAGCAAGCCTCCAAGGTTGACCACTGACCTCCATGGGAGCAAAGACAGTGCTTTTGAACTCTTTCCTCCCTTGACCCATGCATTTTACTCACCCAAAGCTGCAGTGAGAATCAGAGCTGAAGTCAGGATTAAGGTACACAATATTTCTATACACAAACTGAAAGCCATGAGTTAGTAAAATGTTGTTTACCTGGTTTACCAGGCTTGGGAGCCCACTCAGGAGCCAGCTGCCTCCCTCCTACTCCATGGCTGCCTAATTTCTTCTGCACGATCCACTTTCTCTTCCGTTTTCTTAAATACGTCATTAGCAGAGGCGTTACTAAAACTTTTGATTGGCTTTTGTTCTGGAAATTCACCTGGACTTGACTATTTCAGCTCAGGGGGGACTGGTACACCCACGACATACACGGACCCAGAGGGCAACTTTCCAGATTTGGAGCCACAGCACTCTCCGGCCCACCACTTGCACAGATAGACCCTGCTGGTCCCTGGCAGGGTTGAAGAGAGTCAGCATTCCCAGCACCTCAGACCCCCAGCACTCTTTCTCCTGTGGGAGCTCACCCTCCCACCGCCACAATGCTCCAAGGTATCCATTGTTCCAAGACTGCTCCAGATGAAACTGGAGTCCCGGTTTAAACCATCAAAAAATTCACCACAAACTGAGCTGCCACACGAGTTTAAACCATCCAAGTGTTAATAAGATATTTCCTTTAATGAAAAATTCATAACAAATTTCCTTCTCTTTTTATAATCATTTCACAGGTATCGAAAGAGTAGTTCTCAAAGATGCATATCCTTTTCTGTACATACTGCTCAGATACATGACAGAAGACAGATAGAAGCTTTCAAAAGTAGTATTTAAATCTTCCTTGGAGCAAACAGGAGGCAAAAACTGGATCCAATGCCTGAAAACAGAATTACAAGAGGCTGAGGAAAGACTTCTGCAGTAATCCAAGGAGACATTGCTGGCTCCAGCAAATCACATTCTTCAGTGACTCTCAAAGGCCCTGGGACATGGACTGCCTGCCTCTGCTGACAAACTGAATTTAAGAATACTGAAGGACTCTTCTACTTTCCACAATTAGGCTTATGCTACTGGAGCTTGTGCAAGTGGAGGGTCAGGTAGTGTGAAGCATAGCTCTTCCAAGTTCATACTCTGATTATCTCACTCTCAGCACATGCCTTCCTCCCACTTGCACCGAGGGGGAGGGATCAGCAAGCAGCGAAGGTGGCTCAATAAATTCAGTAGATCAGAGTCACCATGAATATTCTCTTGATTTACAATTACAAGAAGCATCTAGCCTTGGGATTACAGTAATGAGTCTCTGTGGTCTGCAGTTCTCAAATTTCAGAATTTTGTTGTGTTCACATAAATACTTAGCATAGTGGACACTGGATTATTTTATGTACAATCAATTTTAATAACTACCCTTTAATCCTGAGAGCAGAGATCACACACAGCAGATTTCAATACATAGCACTGTTCTTTTTTATCTAAAGGTGTTTTACATAACCAAGCTCAACTTTGAGGCACCAGGATTCTGGTCTTGCCCACTAGTTTGGTATGAACCCACAGATGACCCAAGGATTCCCATATGGTTTTTTTTGCTCCACATCCCCACAGCAGTTTTGAAGTTTGGAAAAACTATCACATACTCTGTAAGAAAGGCAAGAGGACCAGCATGGCTGGATGCCTGTCATCGTGCTGGTCTCTCCATCTCAGCGAGTCCTGCCTACCACAGTCATGAGAGAAGTACAGGTGCTGCCAGAAAGCTATTCCTCTCATACATGGCATCTGAAACTGTTTAGATTTGTCTCTTTCTCACCCAGATAGAGAACTGAGACTCAGATGTAGATATCAACTTTTGGCCCTATGAACCCCACACACTTGTCTCTGAGCCCTGACTCCCTGAAAGACCCCAATTTCCCACCTCCCCTTTGCTCCCCCTTCACTCATAGCTCCTTTGGCCTACAGAAGCAACAGGCCTACAAAAAAACACTGAAGCATGATAAACAAATGAACATGTAACCCCCACAGCTTACAACTACTCAGTGATATTTTCTTCCACCTCCCATGGATAACTCATAGCAGGGCCACTTTGTGCTCTGTTCAGCTCCTGCATGCAGTCCGTGTCACTCTTTGTGGAAGGATTATGGCCTTGCTGGTTGCTTATTTGCTACATGCAGCTCTATGTAGGGTGGCTGACAGGATCTAAGCAAGAAATAAAACAGCCTGTGATGCATCAAAGTTTGCTGAACAGCCTCCAGTGTTTTACTTCAGCCTGAATTCAGTGTTACTAGTTCATTTATCTGAAGATCCCCTCTACATGATCACGTGAGATGAAATTATTCTCTCGGTTGCAGTAATGTAAATTATGGCAGCAATAGATATGCAGTGAAAAAGACAATGAGGACTGGGGTCCTTGTTGTAAAAGCAATCCTGCTGGCCATCCTCAGACCTCAGACTCCCTGCATCTCTGGTCCCTGCAAACTAGCAAGGCAGAGCAGCCCAAAAGGCTACTCAAAAAAAAGCAGGCGTTAGATGGGTGCAGTCCTTCTTGCGGATTAGGTCTAAGGAAACATGGTCAGCCACTCCAGTGGAGAAGACATATCTGAAAAACTGGAAGGATCTGCACACAAACCCATGAAAGCTGCATCAAAACATTTCCTGTCATTTTCCAAAAAGTGAAGTTTCTGGTCAGTTATTGCGTTTTTGATTTCATTGTTCCATTGGCCTCACTCAAATACTTTCTTCTCCTAGATCTCAGCTAAAACTGTTCAACTATGCTTTTCAGTTAATAATGCTTCGCTTTTTTTTTTTCCAGAACAAAAGTCTGCTCTCTTTACACTTGATTTACGAGGCAAATTTGGCATACAGTTCAGTTGCATATCCTGATATCAGCTTATTGAAGGTAGTGCACACTTTAATATATATGGGCACAGAGGCCCCCTATAAAATAATACTGGACATGTCCTCATGTGCAATACCTCTAATTTTTTTTATTCATAAACCTAAAAATTTGAGCTGCTCTTTTGCTTATACACATTACAAGTGAGTGTGAACAGGCAGAGATGGTGTTAAAATGTCACCATTTAAATTTTTTCTAGCATATTGTCTTTATGTGGCAGTAATATGAAAAGGAAATGTTGCTGTGATGTTGCACTTTCATTTCTAACAAGACAGAGTCATGCTAGAAAATATTACATGGTAAAGTAGCTTTGGCTAGCCCAACTGCCATTATTTTATTTAATCTGGAAAGAGGTAATCCAGCATGCTGTCAAACAAAAATTCTTCACTTACTATTTAGCATTCTTATTGCATTAATAATATAAGATGGACAGTAATGGAGAAAAATTATTCTGTCTGTAATGAAATAAACATTGTCCACACAAAGCCATCCTGAGAGATCTATTCTATGGTGGGTTTTTTTAATTTGATAGATCTACATGTAAAATCACATAACCTGTGGAAGCTAGAAGAACATTTTTTGCTTTCTAAAATAAAACAAACAAACAAAACAAAACAAAAGCAAACAAACAAAAAAACCCCAGATATTAAATGGTTTATATAATTTCATTCCCATTTTCTTGTGTTCATTCAAACTTTTCTGAAGGCCAAATCTATGCATGCTGCAACCCCACCTAGCTGACATTGTGGCTGTACCCTTAGCCCTCTCCTGGTCACCTGGACCTGCAGGAGCATGGAGCTCTTTGTCTCCACGGCACTTGTTATGTCCTTGTCTGTGAAAAAAATAACATGCAAGGATAATGGAATGACAAGCTTGCTTCAGTGTGGGATCAGGTGCAGCTGGAAATGAGAAGTGCTCCAACCTCCAAGATATGCCTGAAGATATTCAGCAATATATTTCTCACTGATTCATGGGACTTCTAAATACTTTTGTAAGCCTGCAAGGACCTCCACACACCAGAAACTTAAGCAGGCCAGAGGTAAGTCCTTGGGCACCACAATTCAGTTGTCCGATCTGCTAAATTGTTAGCAAGGTCTCTGATATGGATCCAGCCTGTGCCACCTAGCTGTCCGCAAAAATACCCAAAGTTTAGGAGTGAACGTGATTCAGGGAGCATATTCAGGAAAGTGCGAGAAAGCAACTCTTCAGGCATGGAGCAGAAGAGACTAGAACCATGTCTGCACCTGCCCTTCAGTGACAAGTATCCTCAAGCCAAGAGGGTGGCTCTGAACACAGTTACATCCTGAGGGATTCAGTAGGATGTGTTCAAACGTCAATTTGGTACATAATATTTTTTGGGGCGGCAGGTGTCTTTGTTTGTTTGGTTTTTAATGAAGATATGTTTGAGAGCTTGGAGATGTGATTGACCAATAAACCCCTAGAGTGGAATAAAGTTCACAGGAGATGGGCAAAAAGAGTGTGCCCATGAAGTACAGGGAATGATGCAAAGCAGTTGACTATCTCAACACAAAGGGGGCTTGAGGAGATCTTTGTCTTCGATAAATAGCTGTCAACAGTTGAGTGGATCAACTAGAGGTGCAAATGTCTCCCTGAGTTATTCAAATCAGTATGGGGGGGGAGTGAGCCCAATAGAGAGTATAAAAACTAATCAACTAACAAAAGAATTTTTAAGAGAACAATGGCTTGAAGTGGCTTCAACACACTCATTCCTTGCTAGTATCTGGGGATACCCAGAGTCATGAAAGTGAGTCATAGAATCAAATAACCATAATCATATTGAAAGGGACTCATAAAGATCATTGAGCCCAACTCCCTGCTTCTCGCAAAACTATCTAAAACTAAATCATATGATTAAGAGTACTATCCAGCCTGCAAGGACCCCCACACCATCTTTATGGTCTCCTTATGTCCAACCTGAACTCATCTGACACAGCTACTACAGTGAGCCTAATATAGAGACCAGTGATAGGAATTACATTGGTATTGTGACTGAATTGTGTATTGCAGTTCCTTTAACTAAAACTATGATATACATTAGTATTGTGTTTTCAGTATATTTTGTATCATTCTACTAAATTAGAAATCTTATGCGATATAAAAATAACTAATTTGATATTAAACATTATTCCCTACATGTATGAAATATCTAAAACAAGCTCATCAGAGAGTATTGGACCCTACCAGCCACATCATACCTTTTCTTTGAGCACAGCAAAGACTGCAGCACCATGGAGCACCCTCCCTGAATTTGGGCTTAGTTGTATCAGCTGCCAAGATACATGCACTCTTTAATCCCTAAGTCATACTAAATAGGGACCTGGGCTTCTAAGTCCCATATGTATAAATGTGACCTCACCAGTGCCAAGGTACAGAGGTACAACAACTTACCTGGTCCTGATGGCTGCCCTATTCTTGATACAGACCAAGATGCCATTGGCCTTTTTGGCCACCTGGGCACACTGCTATCTCAGAACAATCTACTTATCTAGAAATCTAATGGAAAAAAGTACTGCTGTAAAACAGTAAAACATGAAGAGTGCAGCCATAAGGCACCAGCTCACTTCCCTACTGCATTATTTCTGTGCCTACAACTCCTTGCCTGCTGTACAACTCATGTGAACAATACTAGACTTTTATTATAAAGTCTAGATAATATCAACTGTCAAATAATGAACTTCTTAAAAGAGCTATGCAGTTCAACTTCCATTGAAAGCTGCAGCTTTCCTGCTTATGCAGATAATACACATAGTGAAAGTCACAAACTTTCATCTCCTGCTTCATTACTATCATATCCCAATAGTCCAATGGGAACATTTTGCTCAAAAATCTCTGTTATACCCATCTTTATTTTTTGTCTTCTTTTCCTGCATCCATTTTTCCCTGGTAAGAGAATAGGTATGTCTAAACAATTTCTTAGCTGCTGCAGTGTTAAAAAGTGTCTATGTTCTTCCACATTTATAAGTATAACAAAAGGAATAGCAAAGACACAAAAATTAAAAATGTTTATTTTTTTAGTTATCTATCTGAGGCTGACCTAATCAAGATTGGAAAACTTGTTACTGTGTAATGCATAATTCATGAGACAGAAATAGTTGTATGCTTAATCTCTTACCATTGATACAAAGTGCAGAAAATACTTTGTAGGCAAGGCTACCTTGTCGATATCTTTGCTCCTTAGCCATGTTAAAAACTTATCCTCTACAATCCTGTGAATTCTCTATTTTAAAATTTGTGCTATGTAGGAAAATGCATGAAAGTACAAGCCTACTCCAAGAAATGACTGTAAAATCACCACCTCTTCACTGCTTATCTTCCCCATGCATGAATTCAGAGACATCTCTTCTTCCATTACAGATAATGGCAGATTTTTTCTATGTTTTGTTCCTTTTATCACTGAGGTCATACTGGCAAGATAGCTATATATCATTAACAGCATTACAAAGCCAAGCACAAGCTCCCACATAGAGTAGGAAGATAGAAGTACAAACTGGAGACAATGGGGTGGCATAATGCAAGTATCTGAAATGAGAGTTTTGCCTGAGCAACAACTGAGGAGGGTCAAGACAACAGAAGGAGTTTAGCTTTCACTCTCCCTGTTGATTTTATAGCTCTAAATGTCAGAGAGAGCAGAGAGAGCTTCTCTCTTCACAAACTGGAAAGGTTTTGAATTAGAAATATGTGAGGACAGTAACATAAAACACCAAGAAATCCCTTTAATCATTTTCTGATGAAAGCTGAACACTCCAAAGTTAGACCTGAGTCTGTCCTTGTCATCACAATTCTCTGTGCTTCCAGAGATGACCCCATTTCTGAGCCAAGCGGAAGTGTCAGGCAATTTCATGGGCAGCTGACCCAATATAACATCTCACTTCCACTAAAAAAAAAAAAAAAAGGTATTTCATTTTTCCTCTCTGTTCAAAGTCCTTTCCCTTCCCTATTTTCTACCAGGGTGCCTGGTTAAGTCACTTCACAGAAGTGCCTGATGAGCCAGCACAAAGTAAACAGCAAGAAGGTGACCAGGAGTGATAGAGGAGGGTGGAGGAAGAAAGGACCTTACTCTTTCAGCAACAATAACATGTTATAACATTCACTACCTCTCAAGAAACCACAGCCTAAATTAGATGGAAGAACTGGGCAGTACCTATCTTTTTCCACTGGCTCCAGGCAGATTCTGGAGCACTGACTTAGCTCAGCTTTTAGACAGCTACTCTTAGCTGAGATCAATCCCCATCAGCAGTACTTGATCTGCCAAGCCAGTGTCGACTTGCTTCAGTTTCGTAGAATCCTAGCACCATGGAATCAGCCAGGTTGGAAAAGTCCTCCAAGACCATCAAGTCCAACCCTTGATCCAGCACCATCGCAGCTACTAGACCACAGCACTAACTGCCACATCCAGTCTCCTCTTAAAAACCCCCAGGGACCGATCACCTCCCTGGGCAGCCCATTCCAATGTCTGATTACTCTCTCCATAAAAATTTCTTCCTAATATCCAACCTAGACCTCCCCTGGCAGAGCTGAAGACTGTGCCCTCTTGTCCTACTGCTGATTGCCTGGGAGAAGAGACTGACCACCACCTGGCTACAACCTCCTCTCAGGTAGTTGGAGAGAATGATGAGGTCTCGCCTGAGCCTTCTCTTCTTCAGACTAAACAACTCCAGATCCCTCAGCCTCTCCTCACAGGACTTGTGCTCAAGTCCCTTCACCAGCCTGGTCGCTCTTCTCTGGACCTGCTCCAGCACTTCAANTGCTCTCCAGCCACTCTGTCCCCAGCCTGTAGCGCTGCAGGGGGTTGTTGTGGCCAAAGTGCAGGACCCGGCACTTGGCTTTGTTGAACCTCATCCCGTTGGAATCAGACCATCTATCCAGCTTGTCCAGGTCCCTCTGCAGAGCCCCCCTGCCTTCCAGCAGATCAACACTCCCTCCCAACTTGGTGTTGTCTGCAAATTTACTGATGGTACACTCAATCCCCTCATCCAGAGGGCCCAACACTGAACCCTGGGGGACACCACCAGTGACCGGTCGCCAGCTGGATGCAGCACCATTCACCAGCACTCTCTGGGCCTGGCCCTCCAGCCAGTTCTTAGCCCAGCACAGAGTGCTCCTGTCCAAGCCATGGGCTACCAGCTTTTCCAGGAGTATGTTATGGGAGACAGTGTCAAAGGCTTTGCTGAAGTCCAGATAGACCACATCCACAGCCTTCCCCTTATCCACCAGGTAGGTCACCTGATGATAAAAGGAGATCAGGTTGGTCAGACAGGACCTGCCCTTCCTAAACCATGTTGGCTGGGTCTGACCGGTAGGTGTTGCATGATTTCATTGTACTTTGACCAGGGATACATCTTTAGGTCCTTTTCAATCTGTACTCAGTAGCACTGCAGTGATGAAGAGTAAAATATAAGCAAATATTTACAAAGGACCTTGGTATTTTAGCTTAATTTTGAAGCACTCTGAGTGCAATGCAGGCATTCCCACTAGGGCACATAGAGGCCTGACTGCAAAGTCAAATCTAGTTTCACTTATTTCTATTTTCATTTCTATTTTTATGGGAAAATCAAGTCCATACATTCAACAGAGTTGAACAAGATCAGAGGAACAACTCCACTATTTCAAAGGAGAAATAGGCTAGTGTCAGGAACGAAGGTGTGTTGACTGGTAGACTGTCGGGTAAGGTCAGATGTTCAATAATATTTATTCATGGAAAGCAGGTCAGATAATCTGCCAGAGATGAAAAATTGTCCTTTTGACTGCTCCTTTCAATACCACTGATCTGATTCAAGTGATATTTCTATGAAAGTACTGATGGAAAATAAGGCAATGAAACACAGCATCTTTTGTAAGTACACATTTGCATTATAGACTTGGATTTCCTAGAAAGGGATGATGAAAAAAGATATGCAGGTTTGCATGTCAAATCTGCACCTCTTGAAGCTGTCTCAGCACAACTGCCTCTAACTTGCTGAGCATCTTGGGACCTTGGACTCATAAAAAAATGTTTAAGGCATTTTTATGCTAACATAACAGTAGATGTACAAAATGACCAGTGTGTCATGAATACAAAACAAAAAATACCAAGTTCAAATACAAAAGCAGGTGAGCAAAACCAGGAAAAAAGTTAGGTCCAGGAAATGCAATGTCTTGGAGAAATCAGTCTTCTTTCCTCTATGATCCAAGTTAGACTGACATTTTGAGGAAGGTGCCAAATACTACATTGGATTGTCCTGGAAAGCCTTGTGTGGTATTTTCTGTGACTCTTACACAAAAGGTACTTGCAAAACACTGACTGAAAATCTCCTGTACTGTGGAAGATAGTACCAGGTTTCCACATCTCTGGTTGTACGTGCAAAATGTGTGATGACCTGAATCAAAGGGGGCCATTCTTTATTGAAACTATTTCATTTGTTGCTACTAAACCACTGATTTTGTTGAACACTGCAAATATCTTTACCTTTTAAGAACAAGCTTTTAAAGGAACCGTTCACAACCTGCCTTGGTAAGAGAGATTTTTCTTGAGTTTTCTCCAACCATTCTCACTAACATGCTGAATTCTTCCATCCATTACCTTAGGAATAAGCAACATGCTTTAATCTAGAAGGTGGTTTCCTGTCCCTTCATTATCTCGTTCTTTAGCAAATCTTTCTGTGTTAAGCTTTGTTTTTATTACTAGCTAACTACTTTAGGACTTAAAAATTTTGAACAGCCAAAGTAGGTGTGGTACTATTTATAAATCAAGGGCAAGTTATGCAGTTTTCATAAGGTGGTTTATATTGCATATTTGAAATCTGGAGGTGTTTCAGGAATGTATCATAAAACCACCTTCCATAAACTGTCTCTCAGGAAACAGTAATGATAACAGAGGCAGACAGATCTCACTTTAAACAAGTTACCTTGTACCCTTGATATACTAAATTTCTGGAATTTTTTTTTTACCAGATTGAAAATCTTTCCAGCTTTTTGAAGTCTTATCAGCTGAGTTTTCAGAAGACTCTCTTTACTGCTAAGATTCCCAAACACTCAACAATGTAAGGCTATACAACCACATAAATCTTGTCTCATAAGTTTTACAGATTTACGAAAATCCTAATTGTTTACCATATACTGGATAAAAGTAAAAATAATTCTATGTATAAAATAATAAAAGTATACATATTAATTAAGCTGCCAAAACGGTGAACTTATAACTGACATAAAAAGCTTTTACAATGTGCATTTACTAAATGTGAGCTCTAACTTTTCTGGATTTTATCGCAGTTATTATTTTCACAGAAAAAATGAGTGCAAAGCTTCATGTCTGACAATGTGGGTGTCAGAAGCCTGAAAAGGGTGAAACAAATTGGAAAAGTAGAATGAAAATATATAAAAACCTGTAAAATTACTATGTTCCCTGACCGTAGGCAAGAGCTATATTTAGATCTGGTAACCATAATGGGATAGTGGTCAGAAGATGAAGGACAAATTTCAATACACATTCATTACTTTAAAGAAATTACACCTTGGAGTAAGCCTTTTATATTGAAAAAGTGTGGTAGTAAAAAAAAAAAAAAAAATTGTGCAGAAAGTAGTTTATTTAGACTATATCTTTCTGTGTTCATTTTGCTGTTGTTGAATCCAGCTGTGTAAATAAAGAATGCTTTTCACAGCTGAGATTATCCATTTTTTCCATCCTTCAGTGAAGACCATTCACAGCATCATGACTGGTTCATATGAGAAGAAGCCCTGGGAAAGTTCTATTTTAATTTAACTGTACTGAAATATTTTTCTTGCATGTTAGATACCCAAGGTCTAATAAAACCTATTTAACATCTAACATTTCTCTCATTTGTTGTTTTGTTGTTTTCTGGAGGGAGACCTTGACTGCCCAGAGGAATGGTTAGGATACCACAGATAAAACACAGATACTGATTTTTCATGAAGGAGCATTTCTTCCAACTGTTTCCTGAGTATTTGAGTTTCATGTGTGTTAATTGAAACACAGTATGCGTATAAAGCACAAACTAATTTTATTCCTTTACACAATTCCCTCTTTTTACACCAGCATCTACTGGAAACCATCTGGATTTGTAACACTAAATGTGAAGACCATTCACAGAATCAGGAAATCTGAAGTAATAAAAGTAAACTTTTCTATATTCTTTTGCAATGGACAGGAACTACTGCTTTGAGGAACTCTTTATGTAACTGTTCAGAAAAATTACATTTTAGACTTTAGATTGTAATATATATATTGAAATTATTATGTTAGGAAAGAAGCCATGTCATAGCTGCTTAAAAAAAACAAGTAATGAGATAGAAACATTAAAAAATAAAGCTTCGCTGAGACTGAATCTGATTCAACAGGTTCAGTTTCTATCATGATGCACTTAACGTGGAGACAGAATTAATAGTAAAATGTCCAAAAGGCAGCGTTTTATCCCCTCACCTCTCTCCCCCCTCTCAGCCTGTCTCCCATAGTCCAGCTTGGAGGGGTCTGACAGGACGCAAGAGCCAACTCAAGGTAAAAGTCAGGAGTGGATAGCAAAGAGTGAGGCAGCAGTGAATAACTTCAGTTCTTTCTGGGTAGGGCCTTTCGAGTAGGGCGGCCATCCTCCCGTGGGAAGCAATATCGTCAACTCACCGACACAGTAATGCTGCTTATGCTCTACTACACTAGCCCTGGGCCTTCAGTAAAAATCACAAAAACTTCTGACTGCATAACTTCATGAAATTAAAATGCATTTTGGTCTCAATAGACCAAAGAATTCGGTAACCTTATACGTCCTTAGAGATGGGGAAAATAAGACACAAGAAAGTCACTAGGATAGAGCAGGGACCAGAACTTATGTCACCCAAGAGGTAGTTCTGACCTCTGACTGCCAGACCAGAGAGAGGTTTAGACTGGATATTAAGAAAAATTTCTTCACTGAAAGGGTTGTCAAGAATTGGAACAGGATGTCCAGGTGCAGTCACCATCCCTGGAGGTGTTTAAAAGACACGTAGATGTGGCACCTAGAGATAGGGTGTAGTGGTGGCCTTGGCAGTGCTGGGCTAAAGGTTGGTCACACAGGGACCAGGGTGTGACATAAGGCAGCTCTGTTATTACTGTAAAGAGAGAGAATGGCAGAAGCATGTTGTGAAGTAGAAGTCAGGATTATGTCAGCCTTCAGGTGTAGACAGAAGAACAAATATTGCCATTACCTGAAGTACTCAGACCTTCTCAAGTGAACAGTGGAGGGATTTCTTCACCAAAGATTCATTCCACCAGCCACAGCTGATCATGTTTTAGGCCTACAGAAAAGCTTATCATAGAAATTAGCTTGGAAAGCAGAAGGAATGCTGGGTTTGAGCCTAGAGGACTAGTGAGGCCCTGAGTATAGCATCCACCAGGCTTCACATTTTGGTGGGACTGAAGGATGGATGGGACCCCAGGGACAGAGATGACAAACGGCAGGAATGCTAAATGCCAGCCAGGGTCTATGAGGGGAGGCTGATGGAGACTGATGAGTCAATATCTCTGATGGAGATTGTGAGTCATCAGGAAGATTTTGAGGAACCAAGTTCGGGATACTAACTACACCAAAGGGGAGAGTGGGTGCATGGTCATCACAGGTATTTTGATTATTTATAAATAAAGGAGCAAAGGGGAAGACTCCCCAGAAATCACACCCAAGGAAAAAAATAAATAATTTTAAAAAAATTAATAAACACCTGAGAAGGATACTAGGAGCAAGACTGAAAAGGTTGTACTGAAGCACAAAAGCTCTCAGAATAATAAGGAGATTGTCAAAGTGCACGTTGAGTTTGATCTCGCAAAGAGAATGAAAACAAATGGCAAAATAAATTCATTTCTGTAGTAAAGAAGAGAGAATGTTGGCTATGCATTGGCAGGACAGACTCTAAATTGCTCAATAGTCTATATATTTCCCAGATCTATTTGAGTATGTTCTCTTCATCTCAGTGCAACTGACAGTGCAGATCTGCTCCATGATGAAATGGGGAAAGGCATGTGGTCATCAAATGGTGGCCTCTACAAAGGACACTGTTCTGATCACTAACAACACCCTTGTTATTCACTTAAGAGTAGGCAGGGTGGAGAACCTGAGAATTTATCTTCTGCTAATATTTTCATTATACTGAGAAAACTGGAACACAATAATGCACACATAGCATGGGATTCCAGTAAATCCATCATACCAAAATGTTCAAGAAAGTAGAAAGCTTAGTACTTAATGTGAAACATTAAGTGAAACAATCTAGACACTTAGAAATCTGGTAGTTTGAATTCAAAACCATGCACAGCTTGAAAACAAAATGTATGAAGGGAATAATTAAAGACATGGAGATAAAGAGAAGATGCGATAAAAGGTTACCTAAAGTATCATACCAGATTCAAAAAACCTCTTGTGCTCAGAGATTAAATTAAAAAATAAATTTATGTGGGAGATGTAATCTTTCTTTGTAAAATCCATCTGGAATAAGTGGAGATTAATACAAGAGTTGTAAGGTGCACCAGGAACAAACTAAACACAACCAGCAAGTGGGGAAGTACCTTGCCACAAAAATGTTGGCTTGCTAAAGAAATTTTCTGATAACAGAAATTTGGAAAGCATTCTTATTAGGGAGGAGAATCCTAATAAACAGGAAGAACTAGATGACCTTAAGGAGTGAAGCAACTGAAATGGGATAATATTTAATGGTATCAAATGGCATGCTCTGTACCTAAAGAATTATAAAACAGATTTATGCAATACACTAGGAACACATTCGTTGTAAATGTGAGGAGCACACCCTGAATGTGCTAACTAACCACAGGAACTGTTGCCAACATAATGCAACTACAGTGCAAACCTAAAATCTACCAAGCGCCATTTCTAATACAGTTAGGAAAGTATCAGTGCTCTTGCTAAAACCCTTGGAGATCGTGTTTGGGTTATTGTATACTGTCACAAGGCAAGTTTCCCCCACCCTAGATTATGCATCTAAAAATTAAGTATTTTAATATGAACAAGTCATCCATGACTCCTTTATACATGGTAAAAAGAAATCCAGAAAGCCATTCATCTCAGCCTACAATAGTGTCTAATACAATACTAAAACAGTGGCTTCTGGAGGTTTCTCTCATCTTTGTGTATAAGGTGTGAACCCCTCAGATGTGTGAAAACAGATCAGGTAAATCCAGGTCAGGAGCAGAGGCTAATGAGCACTGTCTGACCCTTTTCACCAAGAAAAAAAATTATACAAATTGACTTGATAAAATCTGAATATAAAAAGATGCTTTATCACAGCCATGAGTGTTTACAGTCAAAAAGATCTAGCAGATTTTAAGATGAAGGCCAGTGCCAAAGGGGACTAGCAAAGAAAGAAACAACATTGAATTACTTCATCCTGTCCCATGGTGCTACATTTAAACCTTTCTAGTCATCCACTTGTTTAATCACATTTATGCTTTTCCAGCTATTTAGAGATAGCCACTCAATAGTATAGACAACTTCATGACTTCATGGTACTTGCAGCACATTTATAGCTTACTCCTTCCTAAAGTAAAACACTGTGTATACAAAATTGTCCTAGACTAGCCTGTTCATATTTGTCAGTGGCTGGCAAACCACAGTGTTTGCTAAAGTCATCTCTGTTTTGCCATTATCTTTCTTTTTCTCTTCTCTAGACACAACTTGGCTAAGATTCTGGTTGAAGTTAAGTATCATTACTAAATTGTTGTGAAAAATACTTCTTAACACACTCTAAACAGACATATTGTCCATGACAATAAACATAAATCTTTGAAAATATCCTGCAGAGTAAATGACAGAACTTCAAATAAAACTGTCCTGCTTGGTATAAACTTATTCCATTATTATGAATTGTGTATCAGCACATATGTTTCTCAAATACTCTATGTTTCTGCACATATGTTTCTCAAATACTCTATGTTTCTGCATTATTTTGCAGTCCTGTGACCTAGTCTAGCATTAAATCATAAAAAGTTTAGCATCCTTGCCTGGTACATGTACCATTATTGCTTCAAAAATAGGAATAAAACATTTAAACCTCCATGCTCTGCATCTACATAGCCACTTATGATATCTAACATGTGACATTAAGAAGTATTAGATTCATGTAGCCTTTCAACATCTCGTGATTTTCAGAAAGAATAAAAGGGGCCACTAGAAGATGTGTTTATGATCACACCCTTCCCCAGCTCTAACCACAGAACTGTCCTTCTTTGGCCAAAGAACTGTGACTGGATCACTTACCTCTTATACTTCTTTCGTGTTAATGAAGGCTGAGATATAAAACCAAGGACAAAGTCTTCTTTCTAGGTATACAGCAGAGCCCTTATGAAGACCCCAGTGGGATGGAAAATTCCCAGAAAACAGACAGTGTATTTGCTGTGGTAGCTTCAATATTCTGCCTGAGGGTGCCCATGTGCCATCATGCCTCCCTGGAATGGCTGACCCATAAAATGCGTTACAACTAGTGGATAGTGGAGCTATTGCTTGACCTCCGCAGTAACAAACTGTAAGGTGTTTATTCTGGATTTTTTTTTAGAAAATTAAGCATATATGGTTCCAGTGTCAGGCTCCCCTGATAACTCCTGAAGCCACTGGCAAACTTCAGTCAAACCTGGAAAAGCTTCAAAAACAAATTAAGTTCCTGCAAGTCTGTGAGGGAGTGGTGATGAGATAAAGCAGGGAGAGCCCCAAGGTTGTCCCTCTGAAAGGGGAAGGGCAGGATGGCATTGCAGGGGAGCTGCAGCATTTGGTACCATTTGCTGGGGAGCAGCAACGTCCAGATGGGTATTCTGGCATGCAAATTCCAGTACCATCTTTTACTCTTGGAAGCCAAATTCAGATTTGATGGGAAAAAGATGCACGAGACCCAGTCAGCCAGTGGAATGATCTGCTTAACTAAAATCCCCTATAGAAAGCTCCAGCCCAAGCGCAGCAGGCACCAGCAGCTCCAGTGTGGCCTGTTTCTCCTCCACAGCAGCAGTGATGGAAGAGCAGAGAGCGACCTCTCTGTGTTAGCATCATTCTTTGGTGTGGTCACCCAACTGAATCACAGCAGGATAAATAACCAGATAATATGAATATTACTTTCCTTTTCTTTTAAAGAAACAGAATTCATACCCTGATGATGTGTCCCCTCAAGAAATAACTCTCAGTCACTATGCAGATTGTAGTTTATTCCAAAACTAACTTCAAATGCTACAACATGTATCTGTGATATCATTTGGGTAGTGGCAATTGTGGAAGACTTCTGTGGAGTTCTCTAAGAAAAAGTAGAAAAAATCATTGTAAGTCATCAAGGTCTAAATGCCGGTATAAATAAATGAATACAGAAGGGAAATCTTTCTGTACTTCTGCTTTTAATGAACAGTCACCCTTTCTTCTTTTGTGAAATGCTGAGGCAGCTGAAATGGAAAAGATGAGCATCGGTTTTCAGAGAATGGGGCACAAGATTTTTGCTCTTCAGGACAACCCTGTCTTACAGTATTACCTATAAAATGAGCAGATTCCAAGGAATGTTTGAAAGAAGGATTCATAATTCCATCTTCAGTTTAATGTGACCAGCTCTTGGATGCTTATGGGTGTGTTTAAATTAAGCGGAGTTCTCCAGACCTGCAGAAAAGGGAACACTTCTGTGTCTGCTGGATTCTCATACAATCACATTCTCCATGGAGGGGGGAAAAAGTTTTATTATTTCATGCAAATATTTCTTTCAGTGGAAACTAAACATAAATGTCTCAACAGATTGAAATTTCTGCGAACACTTCCAGTTTAGAGTGGACTCCTGAAATTTATTACAAATACTATAGGCCAATGGGGGATGAGCTGCACCTCAGAGGTGGAAGGAAAGAATCTCCCAAGTACAAGTCACAAGTAACATGTCATCTAGGCAAATTAATATCCCTACTCCCAGACAGAGAATTTTTTTTGAAAGGGAGGGAGAAGGGGTGCTATTTTGATTTATAGGAATACTTCAGAATTCAGTGCTTAATTGCACTTTAGCCATGCAAGCTTGTTTAAGATATCACTTCTTTCAAATATTTCAGATCTTCCTTCCTTGAAAGTTCACATCTTCTTAACGACATCTAGTAATGCTTCATAAAGTACGTGAGAACCAACTGAGATAGAAGTCCAGACTGCAAACACTGAGATTCAGATCATTAACAAAA
>VYXB01007193.1:174157-242379 GCA_013397135.1 Pachyramphus minor | reverse complement strand
AAAAAAAAAAAATCAATAAAGCAGGTTCCTCTCCCAAAAAAAACACTGCTACATTTTACTTCCTGATTCGTTAATCAAAGATAACTGGGGGAAAACAACCAACAATGTTTATACCTGCACACTGGATGCTGCCCTCTGAGCAAAGGCCTGGCACCTTCCCTCAGTTGCCACTTTCCTGGACCCATGTCAGACATCGAAGTAAATAAGGAAACCCTTGGGGAGAGGTAGCAGAGGGCAAGGACAGGGCTGGTACGGGCAATGCTGGCTCTGCACCTGCCTCACACCCCGGCACCTCTCCCGCTCCCTGCCCTTTGTGCACCCAGGTGTGACAGGCCGGGGTGTTTCTCTGAGCAGGTCATGTCGTAAGCTCTGGAGGCAGAGGGCTTTTCGTGCTGTATGCTTGCACAGTACCTAGCAGACAGGGTCTGTATTTCAGCAGGACTACCGGAATAAAAACTTGAAAATAGCAAGTAGCATTGGAGCTGCAGACACCTAGCCAGCGCATTTACCCCCTGAGGCTGATGATGTTGAAAGTTCACTGTGTTACCAGGGAGTTCCTCAAGTGTCACAGGTCCTTGCTCTGATAAATTAATGTCCAATCCTAAAGGTGGCTCATAAGTTTTCAGTTTTAGGCCCTTAATCTCCTTCCCTAGCTCAGGAATCTTCTCACCCTGCACCCAGAGAGGTCATCAGTCATTCCTTTCCTCAGAGTTACCAAACAACATCCAATTTTTTTAGTAAGATGTCAAAGTGTCTGTCTAAACATCTTCTGGTTTTGGCCTGAAACTGATACGGGTTGAAAGTCTCCAGCTCTTCCCTAAATCCTGACAGTTAGCTAACAACAAATAAAAAACAGCCCAGTGATTTACTGTGTCGATTTCTCATTGTTGTGCTCTGTGTTTCTTTAAGAAAGGTGCGAGTATATGTGTAAGAGTCTTGAAATACAGTGGTTGCCATGGCAATTATCTGTGTTTAGAGAGTGGAGGGGAGTAAAGTTCCATGTAAGTGGTCAGAGTAGAGTGCAAGTTAAACATGCCTCTTTGCAGGTCTAAATTATGTACTTTTCTCTCCCTGCCCCCCACCCCAAATATTTGTGAAAATATGCATAGATTGCCTGATGAGCTCCAAACTGTTCTTGTAACAACGCCAGCTTTTTTTCCCCCCCCCTTCAGTATTCCCACTCGTCTGCAAATCCTGTGAGAATAAAGCATAAGACTTCAGAATTGCCCGACTGCTCTCCCTTCCAGGAGTTCGCTTATCTGGTTCATTTCTCCTTAATGGGGCTGGGTGCATTACTCTTACAAAACTGAGATCAAAAATATAGGTATTGCTAAATGGCAGCAAATTTAATGGGAAAGGAATGTTATATAAGTATAAATCACTGGGACAAATATCCCTTAGCATTTACACTGTGCTTTACATTTTCTAACTACTCTGCAGATTTGTTGCTTTTGAAAAGATGTGCATTGTGCCTGGAGCTGGAACATCTATTCTCCATAAATCTTTGTCCTTGTGGTCTCTCTTATTTTCATTTATCAACCTAGATTATTCCCCCTTTCCTCACCTACATGATAATGGTGTGATTCCCAGTGTCCACACACATGCACAGAGGTTGTGTAGTTACTTTCCAGGTGTTCCACTCTCAATGCTGACTCTAAGGCCCTTTGTGGGCTCTTCTGCTTTTGCATATACTAATGCTTAAGGGCGATGATCGCAACAGAAATTGTATAGCTGATGGCTGCCTGCTCTGATTTCACAGGAATAGTATTCACCTTGGACTCCACAAAATAAATAGTAATTTTCAAAGTAAACACAGGTAGGACTACATTCTGCCACCCCCTGCATGCAACTTCTACCAAAAATGGGCTGCATTGGTAACAGAATTACAACACATACCTTGCAGCAGGCCTGTGTAAGGAGCAGTGGTAACACAAGGAATAAGTCATTCTTTAATGCTTATTTAGAATTCACATACAACACTGAGGTGCTCTGCTTGAATATCTAGCAAATTCAGCAAAGGAATTGACACCATGACAGTTTGACATAGCTGCTCTTGAAAATGTGTTGCTAGAGGCTTCTTTAAATATTAATGGACAAATTGCAGGATGGAAATATGTGATTAGGTACATTGGAAAAAGTGGATCCTGAGGCTCTGCTGGTTCCCAAGCAGCTGTTAAGTGAAGGTTCCAGCAGCTCTGAACTAAGGACATGGAGCTCTATTTACTCCTAGATCAAACAATGCCATGTTTGATAACACTGAAGTCACTTCATCCCTCAGTTTCCCTCCTTTACAAGTGTTTTAAAAGCTACAGTAATCTTCCTCTGCAAAAGAATGGTGTATTGGTTTTTAAGTGAGGTCAGATCTAAGCTTTATGAAATAATCAAATTATTTGGCCCTTGCCTCACTGTGTTTAATCCAGTTGTACGCATGAGGCAATTGGTGACATGGATTGACAATTTAGTTGATGAGGCAAGGAAAGTCAAAGAATACCAAAATGTCATCACAGTAATTAAAGTGTGTGACCAGCATGATACCTCCAGAGCAAGGCAGGTTTTTTTGGTAAATATACTCTCTTCTGTTAGGCACCATGGGAAGAGAGGCATTTTAGGAGGCATCTAGGCAAGAAGAGGGTGGTGAGCAGGTGGAGAATAGATGTGGGAAAGGTCTTTTGTGATTACGGTGTGGATCAGTGGGGTAAATAGGCTGTACTGGTAAATTGCCTCATTTGCCACTCTGCCAGGGACTGCATTTCAAGACCCTGAAGAATGGCAGATCACAAGCATCACACTAACTAGTCTCTTGCAGAGAAAGAGCTGTGCCAATATGAACTTTCCTCGGAGCTAAACTGATCCAGTAATACAACCGGTCAATTGAAAGGCTCTCCCAAAACCACCATCTCAGAAAAATCCCATTTTACAACTAGGCAATGCACTCTCTTCCCTACCATCTGATTCACTGCTCAGCTATTGCTCTTCAGATTACCCTCTTTATATATCTAGCTGATTCAGTGAGCATGGGAGCATGCTGTAGACTTACTCGACAGTCTGATGAGGCTTGGTGGCATTGCTTAGAGTATCTCGGAGTGCATTAGTTGCCTCTCAAGGTCGATAAAGACCCTGCCCCATAGATCCTGCTGCCTAATGGTTCTATAATTACAGTAACCTTTGTGAAAGCTTAGCAATAAATAGCATTTTCCATGAGGCTAGTTCGGTTTCAAAAAGTAATCACTTGCATATTTAAGGAATGACTGTTTTCTCCATAAGCTGAAGTCACACCATGTCCTCCACTTTGTTCCCATAGCAGTGTGCAGCAAGCAGCCATATGCTAGTCAGTGGTTTAACCCCACTTTCTGAGGACACGGGTTAAATCTGTGTTGTTCTGCTCATGTACATGCACAGGGTCTGAAAGTATTCAAAGAAAAAAGTGCAAGAGCATAAGACAGGTAAAAAGAGACAGTGTGACAGATAATTGGAACACTGTCCTGGTTACCAGACAGTCTCCCCACCAGCTGGGGCTACCTCAAATTTGCCAGATCCATTTTAATGAGGCAGGTTAGAAATGCAGAATGTGTCTTGGAGAGGGTAAAAGTCCATCTCATCTCAAAAGTATTCTGCATACTGATGTGATTCAGTGAAAACCTGTATGGTTAACTGTCCTCTTAGACTCAGGAAGGAAGGTTTATGAAACTCGCAATGACCATGTTAGCACCAGAACACGTGTGGTCTGGCCCTCTCCACAATGTGCCGCCCACGAATCCCACCCTGCCATGCTTGCCAGGACTGCAGATCCATTTTAACTTAAGTTTACCCTCACACTTTTTCAGCACACACAAACCAAGGATCAACCCTTCTGTGAATTCCATGCTGGCAGTTAAAACCGTGCTGGATAGACCCAGCAGTTTCCTTGCTCGTGGGGGAACCTTAGGAGCATTGTTTACAGGCAGTGCAGCCCTCCTTACCACCCCAGACATAGAGCTATGCACTGCCAGAGTTTACCATTTACTGATCTTTTATAGGCCTCAACAACACAGAAAATATTATCTATTACAAAATAACCTGCAGATAAGATCACAACATAAAGAATCTCATATTATTTCTCTAACTATCAGTTTTGTAAAGTCGTGAGCATTTTGGCCCAATCTTGAAAAATACCTGCACTGTGTTCTGCAAACATTCGCAGCTTTGCACAATAACTTCTCTTATTTTCCCAAGGCTCTTTGCATGCTTGCAAAGTGGTTTACTGGATTGGGCCCCAGACACTTGGGTACTCTGTAGCTCATTCACATGCTATAATGAAGTAGTTTGTACTAGATTTTCAATTTAGTTGTAGAGCTTGGTGCATTTCAGTAAACTTTCTTTGTGAAACAGGTAATATAAAGCTGGAATCATTACAATACCATGACCATGAAACACTGAGTTCCTACATTTAGTCTACTTTAGAAAAGAAATAGCATCTGTCATTTGTAAATTTTAAAATAAATTAAATGCAGAGAGGAAGGTATTAAAGAGAAACACCTTGAAATAAGTGGGGAAACTCAGTCTTTCATTCTGTGAAGAGAGTGTGACAGCATATGGTAGGTAGTGGGTGGTTGTTCTAAACATAACATGTATGTGTCCAACCTAAAATGTTTTATTGGTTCTACTTATGAAAGCAGCAGCTAAAAATGACTGATGACTGTTCTTTCTATATCAGCAGCATGTAAAGGCCCAGGGAAAAGAAAAATCAGACTTTAAAATCATAAACGTTTTTAAACAACCATAAAACTCTGTTTAACACACTGTTTTTTCCAAGGTGTCTCGAATTTAATATTTCCTCTTTGTGAAACCATAAAACTACGATATTTTTAATTATTACTGTTATTTCCTGATAATCCTAAAATACATCCAGAAAAAAAGGGGAATAATCTTCCCTTCCCCCAGAGTTACTGTTGGTCTCACTGGGACAGTGTCCTTTGAGAGTACAGGTATCTAGCATCATATATTGAAGTTAGTCTAATACCAGGGAAAATGCAAATCACGACTACAAGCCTTCCAGATCTATAGAAAACAACTTTTCCACATCATTACAGCAACCAAGTATCTTATAAACGTGAAAGTTGCGCAGAGAGCGAAGTCTTACCATTGTCCCTTCCTTTTTCCCCTCTGAGAGTTATTATCATGGAAGGAACTGAGGCTGAAACTGGGAAATCTTACACTGTGATCCAAATAAGCCCAGTTTGTTACTAACCTGTCCTCCTGTGGCAGCAATTTCTGCATCTTGGCGGTTGCCAAGCATGCTTCCTCTTCCTCCCACACAAGTTTCATCCTTGTGGTCAGCTGTTTCTTGGAAGCTGAGGAGCATAACTGATATTGCAACTACCAAGCTCTGCATGGAAATGAGCTTACACAACTTTGTGAACATGCTTTTCTTGCCCTCTCCACCCACCCTTCTTTAAAGCTTTGTATTTGTTCGTAAAAACAGGATTCAGGTGTCAGTTATATGGGTGGAGCTCAGGTGTTTTTGCAGACAGGTGTCCTAATCCCACTCCGGGGATCAGACTGTGTCCAGGTGACTCCACTTTGAGTGAGCTCAACCCAATGGCAGAAGGGGCTCTGTTCTTTTGCCCTGCACTAACAGTAACACTGGCATTCATCCCTGAAAGGGACCTCAGGTTAAAGAGAGTCTTAATAGGTAGGCTGCTTGCTGGGAAACCAAGGAAGTTGTTGCACATGTGCATTTTGAACCTGTCTCATTTGAATTTCACCTCCCTGAGTTCCTTTGGTTACCTGGGGTTCCAAAGCTAAGTCTGCTTTGGCAGGTGTGGGATAATTCCCTAAAGTGCTGGCTTTGAAAAAGATGAAGCACATTTTATGACTTTGTCCCAAAGCAGCACAGCAAATTTAGGCCAGGGTCTGAGCTTTGGAACAAATTCAAAACCGCCTGGGGTTTGTGGCTGCTTTTTTGGGGTGTTTTTTTAGTTGAGTGGGTGGGCTTGGAGTTTTTGGTTGCTTTTCATCAATATGACACAAGTCCAAGCATTTCCAGTGGAAATACTGCAGAGCTGTTCATCAGACAGTGCCTTACCCTTGGTGGAACTGGCCTGAGAGGTGCACAAAAGGATTCTAGGGGAAAAATTTTGCTTTGTGTTTGCACAGTCTTACCCCTGAGAAAGGGGAAAGCTCACCCAACCTGCTCTAGTAATGACTTACATCAGAATTAGAGCATGAGAAATCCATTCATGTCTACCCTACCATAATTTGTCCAAGTTTGGAGAATGAAGCACTGCTGAGACACTGTTAAAAGTCGTTATTAAAAGTCGTTATTCTTCTAAGACCCTCAAATCTTAGTATTCCTAACTTAACATCTCCAGTCCCGCATGTGGAATTTTTATTAAAACCATTTTTTTATTATTAAATGTTGATCTGACCAAACCTTCAGATAGCTTGAGTTCTATGAATTCTGTGCATCCTAATTTCATTATTTGTGATGTATATATAACTTCAAATACTTGTGCATGCCGCTTAAAATGCCTGTAGATTCTTGCCCCAAAAGATGCTAATCTATGTAATACACAAATGCTGATTATTGTGGGGGCAAAGCAAAAGAAAAACTGTCCCAACAGAAACAAGTATGGAAATTTGGATGCAATCAGAGTCTGTGATCCCTGGTCATACACACATCATCTTAAGTATTTTCCTCAAATCATAGAATCATAGAATTCACTGATCATCAGGTCCAACCCTTGATCCAACCCCTAGATCATGATTCCGTGACAGTCAGTGGCACTCAGTGCCACATCCAGCCTCATCTTAAAAATCTCCGGGGATGGTGAATCCACCACCTCTCTGGGCAGGCCATTCCAATGCCTGATCAGTCTCTCTGTAAAGAACTTCTTTCTAATATCCAACTCAAAACCTCCCCTCGCAGAGCTTAAGCCCGTGCCCTCTTGTCCTACTGCTGATTGCCTGGGAGAAGAGATCAACCCCCATCTGGCTACAACCTCCTCTCAGGTGGTTGGAGAGAATGATGAGGTCTCCCCCGAGTCTCCTCTTCTCNTCCAACAAGGAATGGAGGCTTTCCTTGCACCTCTTTTTGTTATTAGTGTATTTATAGAAATACTTAACAGAAATAGCCAAATTGACTTCAAACTGCACTTTTGTCTCTCTAATTTTGTTTATGCATGACCCAGTTATATTCCTAAACTCATCCTGAGTAGCCAGCCCTATTTTCCACATTCAGTAAGCTCTCTTTTTATTCCTGATTTCCTTCAGAATCTCCCTGTTCAACCAAGCTGGTCATCTACCCCGCCAGCTTGCCTTTTGGTAGACTGGTACAGCCTGTTCCTATGCACTCAAGACTTCCTTCTTGAAGCACGTCCATCCCTCCTGTACCCCACAGTTTTCAAGGTTTTTTTCCCAGGGTGTGCTCAGGACCAGTCTTCTGAACAGGCCAAAATCTGCCCTCTGGAAGTCCAGTGTAGAGGTTTTATTGGTGACGTTCCTTGCATCCCTGAGTATTGCAAATTCTATTATTTCATGGTCACTGTGCCCTAGGCAGCCTCTGACCACTGCATCTCCCACTAGCCCCTCTCTGTTTGTAGTAGTGAGTTAGATACCATTAGTTTTATATAGCACCTTCAATTATTTTACTGATGACAAATATGTTTACACAAGGAATGTCTACAGAGCTATTTGGGAAACTTTACATAGCATTGCAGTACACTGGGGAGATAAATCCTGAGTATACAGAGCCAGCATTATCACTGCCTGCTGCAGGAACTGGGAAATCAAGTCACTTACAATATAGAAGGAAGCATCAGGTCACAAAACACCTCAAAAGACTGAAGGGAAAAGAGAGGTCTTCAAAGAGTGTTCATCTTTTTAGAAACTAATTCTCCAGTTACGTAATATTCAGTGGTAGATAAAATAATCTTCTTCTTATAAAATTCACTATACTTAGGCCCTTGGTAATGCAATTTTGAAAACAAACACAATTCATGCTCACCTTGTTATAACTCAGAGTGGTTAAGGTCAAAATTTCCAGTAGGGTTTGAAAGAGGATTTTTTGAGAGTATCTGTATTTCTGGCAAAGTATTTGCTTCAGTGCTTTTCTTTAGTGGGATAAAAGGAGTTATTCTATGTTAAAAGTTTTATATTTTGATGGCTATTAAAATTAAAATCATATCAAATTATTGTAATATAGTAAATGTAATTAAATATGTTTTAAATTAAATGGTTGGGAAAGAAAATCTGCATAACCATTGTCAAACAACATTCTCTTCAGAAGTAAAATTGCAGTTTTAATACACGATTCTTTGCTTGTTTTATATGAATTGTCCAGTTTTACTGTATTAAAATACCAAAGAAAATATGGAAACTATTCATGTGGAAAGTATTCTCGTTCTTTGCTTTTAAAATATTTTTGTCTAACTAGTTCAAATACTAATTTAAACTGCATAAAACTGAGGGAAAATCACTGAGCGTCTGTAAACAGAAGCGAACTTCATAGGTGATGTTTACTGGATGTCCTCAATAAAGCACAATTATGTATTTTCAATGGAAAATGTTACCAATCAGCTTAAATTGCCTAAGTGAATGCAGTCAGCTTCTCTTGAACCACTAACAACGGATGAGACCTGACATAGATGTTTTGTTTTCTTTTAATAGGTTTCTATAGCATCTAACCATGATTTATTTAAAGTGGAAGTACTGTCACAGTTACAATGAGAGAAAAATTATTTCACAGTTTTATTCAAGGGACTCTATCAATAATGCTGGGAGAAACAAATTAATACAACAGGCGTTTAAAAGCTAGTGATAACTCATCATGCACCAAATCACAAGCTTAATGATTATTTAATGATAAACTGAACAAAGAAAATGTGTTGCATTTCCTCTGCTGGGTTGCCACTGAGGCACGTAGTATCGTGCCACACTGGAGGTGCTTCGTGGGTGGGGAAGAGGTGGGCAAAGAACATACTCATGGAGGTGCCAGTGGGTTATGAAGGTCAAGGAAGCTGCAGACCAAGAAAGATAAGGGATGGATCTTTTCAAGACCTGTTTTCAGGGAACATCTCTGTGCAGCAGTGCCAAGGTTTCCTTCAGCAAAGAAAGGAAGAGCATGTTAATGAAATTCACTGCTGGCATGCATCTCACGCATAGAAGAGACTTTCTTCTTAAGTGGCTAGGGACCACTCAGATCTTGCCTCCAGCTGTGAGGAACATGGACACCAGCATTTATAGTGGGCGCTGCAGCAAGGTCAGTGGCTCAGCACTTCCAGTGTATGGCTAACTAATGCCCTGGGAATGAGCTGCTTCCAGCTTGTGCTTCTTTTCTTCTTTCTGTCTCCTGCTTGAGCATCTTCTTGTCATTAGCCTCTGCCTATCACAACATCAGTTCTTCCTCTCATCTTTGCAGCTGGTTTGGTCAAAGAGCTCTCAGACATAACTGACCGGCACTCAGAGGACTGTTTGTGTCAGTACTTCCCAAGCCCTTTCCCTTATCAGGTACTCAGAGTGAAGCACATGCTTAAATATTTTACTGGATCCAGGCCCATTCTCACGCACATAAACCAGACAGGGACAACTAGAAGTGGTTAAGAAACGACAGGACAGTGCTCACCAGGAAAGCATGTGAATTGCCATTAAAGAGCCAATAAATACCAAGAATTCAAAAAACACCAATGCCATAATCCAGCTGTTAAGTGACCAGGTTCCCAGCGTGCACACACTTCCAAGAAAAATTAAAATATGGACATGAGGCAAGCAGTTTCCTAGTGGACTGCTGAGTGCATGCGATTTATGTCTGAGTAGTTAGTATTATATTACACTCACAAAGTAGTATCCAAATATCAGCAGCTGTGTCTTGTATCCATTATTTCCCTTCTCCCCCAAATATAAACCTTCCTCACCTTTTTAATTAGAAAAGCTGTTTATTGACTATGACATGGAAATATTTTACATGTTGTTGTCTAAAAATGCCATTATTAAATAAGCAGGAAAATATGTTTGCTGGTAAATAGAGATGACCTTTAAAACAATGTCAAGCCTACACACCCCATGATTTGTGCGTAGGTATGTGTTACTTTAAGTCACTGTATATTACCAGTAACGTGACATAGAAAGCTGCTATGGAAAGTATCTTTGTTAAAGTACTGTAGGGTAAATAAATAATTAAAAAAGCCAAACTGCATAGCCAACTTACCTAGTAAACTACTAAATTCAAACCTGTTCATGGGAGGAGTCACTATATTCACATCAACTTGTATAAAAATCAATTTTTTTTAATAATGAAAAATATTTCATAGCAGTTAACTGAGGTCAGGACATCTCTTATTTTCTTGGCTGACTCATCCATCACTTTAGAATCAACCTTCTCATGCATAACAGAGGAGCACTGGTGTCACGCAAGGAGAGAAGAGGCTCTGAGAAATGCAGGAGATTGATTTCACCTGTGTAAAGTAATGAAATTTTTCAGAAAACATCTACAGAAGAACACACAATTAGGCAAGAGTGCACCTTAGCCTTTCGCAGGCCATTCCAGTGAAATGCAGAGGCTGTGTGGTGTTATTCCAGGAAATCAGCAAAGATTTTTGCAAGTTGTTGTTGTTGATGATGATGCCATTTGTTTCAGTTTCATTTTGTATTTAGAGAGGAAGGAGAAAAGATAGGGAAGGAAGAGCAGGGGAAGTTGTCTTCATGGCAAAACACTTACTTCGCGTGATAAATTATTTCATAAGTATTGTGAACCTTTTCCAAGAAGCCCCAGCAAGCTGCTTTAATATAGATGCACATAAAACTGTGTAGGAGACCCTGAGTCTCATATCACATGCAATCCTGAGTCTGTAAAATTTTTCCAGGAGTCACCACAAGGATATCCTACCTGTGCTGCTAGGCATCTCTTACAACAAAGATTTCTATCATGGTCAAGAATATAATCATGTAACTCTACAGGTCTTTTGTTAGTTGCAATGGACAATACCTATTGTATCTTTTTTTACTTAACTTGTTTTTTTAAAATCTGTGGCTGGTTGGGCAAAGTAAGGCAGCTTTTTTGCCTCAGGTAAGAGAGTGGACTCTGTGCCTTCACAGGACGATGAGCACACGAGGAAAGCATGGGGAAGCATGGAATTAGGCAGCCAAGAGGTCAGGAAAGCCACAGATTAGTATTTCTCATGTGTTGACAGTTTGCAAAGCCACGTTTGGCAAAGCAACATGGAGCAGGCACCTAGGATGGATGGATGGATGGATGGATGGATGGATGGATGGATGAGGCTAACTGTTGTGACACAGAAAGGCTGTGTAGAGATACAGAAAGGCTATGTGATGTCACAGCACCTCCAAAAGTGACCAAACTGGTGATATGCAGCCAAATCTGGAGGAGAAAGCTTTAAGCCTCATTTTTAATAATTTGCCTGTTACCAATCCTGTTCAAACCAAACTGGATTTTAAGAGCCCTTTCCATCATTCTGGTGTGCTCTATCTTAGTGAAGGCTTCAAGAAAGCCTGACCCAAAAACTCTGCCTGAGGAAAGGTCCCACCAGTATCACTCTCTATTATAGATCTTTGTGCTGGCCAGGATCCCTGAGCTGTGCACCTGTGCTCAGAAAGCACCATAGGGCTGAAGACATGGGAAAGCAGATCAGGCTGAGCTCCAGCACACCTGGGATTTAACCAGACCCTTATGTAAGGAAGGAGTGCCAGAGTGCGCAGGTCCGCACAGACAGACTTCGAGCTCAGTGCAACTATGACTCAATAGCTAAATGTTTTACAGGACACTTGCACCATGGGAACTGCATATGGAGGGCAAGGGTCAATAGGAAGAGGTAGCAAGATATAAATAAATAAATGCTCTTATTTTGTAAATATGAGGAGTCTGTGGAGAGAGGGGCGGCAGGACTGTCTCATAAGAAATGACCGGAGGGCACTGCAGGGCAGCCCTTCTGAGTTTCTTACCCAGAGATTTGGTGGAGAATTTTTCAACTGAGTGATTCTTTGCTGGAAAATAGTGATTCAGCAAAATCACTATTTTTCACAGAAACTTAGCTGTTCTGATTAAAGTTTACACAGAAAGGGTCTCTGAAGCACTAGGTGAAATCTGGGGACAGAGAAAGGGAAAAAGCCCTTGCAACATGTTGGTATTCAAAGCATCCAGTTAGCAGGAAAAAAGGCTTTGGCTTAGTCTAGAGCAGAAGTTCGACCGTGAGTTTTTCTCCTCATGAGTGAGTCCAGACACAACTATGAGATACAGGAGAGCTCTTTTTCTGTGCTTTTCCCAAGAAAAGCAGCAACATATCTTTAGGGTATGTCAAACTGAAACTTCTAAATCTCAGAGCTTCATGGTATAAGAAGATCATTTCCCAGCAAAGATATCCAATCCCTGGTAGTTTTCTTTTCACACTGCAGTATGAGAATCTCTTTGACTGGGCACCCTAAAGCCACAAACAGACTGTTCCCATGAGAGAGCATGGTAGCTGGAGGGGTGCAGAGACCCTCCTGAGGTGGTGTCCCCAGGTCCCCACTACTCTCCAGATGTACATAGTGGCAACAAATTTCCTGACAGCTCTACTTGGGCAGTTTTGAATGGCTGCAGGTCACAAGGGGCCAAGGAGGAAGAGTTTTAAGCTGTAGTCTGCATCTCAGCAGAGAGGATAGGAGAGCTGCTTGTACTAACCCTGAGACAATGCAAAATTGTTCAGTGCAACTTTCCCAAACTTAAGAAGAAAATTTGGAAGGGTGCTTTATTGGTTCTACAAATTACCTGCATTTTGAATTGCACGGCTCTTTTGGTGGGCATCGTGAACTACACTCAGGTGCAGATGAAATGAGTAGAAACTAGTCATAGGATGTGCTGTGCCTCTCTTCTGCTGAACCTCTGCTCCAGTGGGAAGTACCAGATCAGGAAGGAGCAGAGAGGTAAGAGCAAAGTCTGGAAGCAAAGGCCATAGCCTCCAATATACAGCTCATGGGAAATTCAGCAACAATCCAGGAGTAAATATTGAACCTTGACTTCTTCAACAGCACAAGCTGTGAATAACAACACATGGAGGACAGTCCATCCTCCTGGGTCTGCGTGGCTGTTGTTCTTTCATTTGCCTAATGAGTTTGAAGTAGTCCTATGATCAGACCATCATGGTCTTCAGGTGATAAACATAAAATTTAGAGATCCCACAAAAGAGATTTGGAAAATCAAAAACCAACTAGTCTGTAATTTTTCATTTGCTCCCCACCCAGACATTTTGTTCTTTATCATGTTTCTTGTCTCAGTCACACCAGAGATCCTGGACAACCCAACTGTGTCCCCCTATGACCTTTGTTGCCCTCGCTGAGGACCTTGTTCCTTCTGCCTCACACCCTGACAACCCCACTGACTTCCAAACACCCCAGTCTTGGTCATCCTTTTCAACCTCCATTTCCCAGCAGAACAACAGTACACCTCAGCCACTGAATGCCATTGCTTTTCTTGTAGAAAAACAACCTCCTCTTAAAGTCTTTCCTGTCTTAGTTTCTTCTCCACTGCTGCTTCCACACCTAAATTTTTTGCCTGTTTTGCCTCTGCCTTTGCTAAATTATACACTCTGCTTAGAACAAGACCTCATTTTATTTGCTTTGTAAAACATCCACTTACATTGATGGAGCTGTATAAATAATTAATACATGCCTCAATCTAAAGATTATGAAGAAGAAGGTGGTGATTGCTGCAGAAAGATTAATGTGCAAAAAATAACTCAACCAGACTATAATTTTCTCTGGCGACCTATGAAAGAATTAACACAAAGGAGGCCCCCTTAAGTACTTTTGCAGATAGTCCAGTGAATTCCAGGTATGGCTTCATTTTGCATTCTTCATTTTCCTCTTTCTTCCAAGATATACCTGCCTATCTTATATGCAAGCATACACATATCCTTGCCTGTTCCTTTGTGGATAGTTTCTCCATGCCATTTCATGCTGCAGCCACTGCTAAATAGTATTATTCTTTTTAGAGTGCAGGCAGGATAGCTAAAGGGCTCTTGCAGAGTTCTCAAGCTGTACAGTATATAGCTCTTGAAACAAGGTCTCTTAGCTGTAAGTTGGATGCAGAAACACATGCTGGTCCTAGACTTCTTATTTTCTAAATGTATCCTCAACCCCTAAGCTCAGTTCCTGCTGGGAGGTAGGACAGGCAGGTAAGCACAGGCAAGGTCTGTCAGCAAGTGGCACAGACTCCTCGAGAACAATCTCAATTGCCCAAAGTTCTGCTCAAATTAATGAATCTTGGAGGGAGACAGGATTCATTAACAATCAGTAGCCAGCCAAGCTATGCTGCTTCCCAGATCCCAAACTCAGTACTTCTGTACCTACCACCTTACTTGGGTTCAGCTCAGATCTGCTGGACCCTTAGGAGACTTGAGGAGCCTCAAATGAGTGGGAGCTCTGTGTGTATCAGAGAGTGGAGATGTTTTGCCCCAAAACAAGGAAGACTCCAAGAACTCCTGGCATGACTGTTCCATGACCACTGGCAGCAACAGAAGTCTCAGTCTTGCTTTTTTTTGTGGGGTTGGCTCGGTGTTTCTTTCAGGGATTGGATAAGCCAAGAGGACTGTGAAGAGGGAGGGGACACAGAAATGAAGCACCTGCAGCTGGGGCAGTCAAATACAGCCAGTCCAACACAGCCTGGAGGGGAAAGGTATGTTGTTACCCTTCAGTCTTTCTAGCAATGCCTTACAGGGAAAAAGTAATTTTATGATGGCTGAAGCTTTCCAATGCCAAAGGAGAATGAAGGAAAGTTACTTAAAAGCCAAAATCAGGCTTGCACTAAACATCATGGTAGGAGCAGCCGAGTAGAGGCTGTATGTTTTCTACCTATGGTAAAGCCTTCACTCTAAGCAAGACAGAAGGGGTCTGGGCTCTCAGGGCTGGCAAAAGAGCACATACAAGCCTGAGTTTCTATGCCTAGGATGCGATGTTAATCCTGGTAAGGACTGTATGGTGGGAACTTGGGGAGAGCACACACAGCTGAATTAGGTATCTCAGTGAGAAGCAGTTGTACCTTGTCTGGTGACAGTGACAAAAGGTAGAGGGCAGGCGAAGCTGGAATGGAGAAGGGCCAAGTCTGGAAGGTTTCCAGGCACCCCAGCAAGCCCTTGCACCCATTTTCCTCTGGGTCCTCATGAGCACATCGCTGCCAGTTCCTGCTTTTCTTCTGTTGATGCCAGCTTTCTCCTGGTGGAATAGTAAAATGTGAAACTAGATAAAATAGGGAAGAACAGCAAATAATGCAAAGCACTGGGGGCTTCCAGCTTTGCTAAAATTCATTTCTGTATTTTCTGGCTGAGATCTCCTGCAAACTCTACCACATTCACACACATGGCACCCACACACCTTCCTGGACAGAACAGGCAAGCAGATCTTGCTCTAGGGAGCAGGGATGGGTGATACCTGTCCACCTCCTGGAGACATCATTACTGCAAATTTGCAGCTTTCTGTCTTTTGTGAGGATGGGAGGAAGCCCAGAGACCTCACAGTGTGGTTCCTGTGAGCCCTTATCTAACCAGGTGTCTAGTAACTCACCATCTCCTTTCTAGCCCCTTTGAGGCTCTCATTGCTCCAATGTCACAGCTTGCTTTTTTTCTCTTACAGGCTTTTAATCTTTCTTCCAGATCTTTGTAGAACTTACCTCCAGTGTCACAAAATAACCTTCAGCATTTTGAATACAATAAATCACCTAAGCCTGATGATTCCAATTCTTGCAGAAGACATTCAACGTCTTTTGGTTTCAGTGGGAGATGAGAAGATTCAGTGCTTTACATGATCAAACCTTAAAAGCAGGCTTAATGGTAGTGCCTGAAGCTCAGCTTTCTCCTTTGGTTTCATCAAGTGATAATTTCCATTTGTTCTCTTTTCTATAAATTTGCAACTCTTCAACAAAGATACTGATTTCCTTGATGGTTTAACCTATCCCATTCCTTTTATCAACCTATTAAAAAAAAAAAAAAAAAAAAGATGGGTACAGTAATTTCTTATGTGGATTAGGTGTTTCAGATAATTCCCAGATACTGCTTTTCTATTTTGCTGATTTCCATGCTCACCTGCAAGCTTTCCTTGATCCTTTGCTCTGCTGGGCTCCAGCACATAAAAAGGGAAACTCAATTGCCCAAACACCCATTCCTCAGTAACAGTTTACATTAACGTCTCTCTGCTTATCCTGTAATTGCAGTGCATGTACTGTGGCCTTTTGCATTCCTATTTGTAGAAGATGTATCTCATGTGTACCTGTTTTATCTATCATAACACCAAGAAAACAGAGACACTTTGAAGTACACATTTGGAAAGTGCACAACCAAACTGTTCATAAATATGATGGTTAATCACTTCATCCATAGGTGAAAAATGCTGCCTTGAGAAATGTTTGGTGAACAGGGCATTCTGTGTTGCTACTTTTCAAGATCCAGAAGGCAGATTAAGCTGTGAAGATTGTTCTTACGTATAATTTTTGGCCTTTTGGTTTACAATCAATGCCAGTGTTTGGGATACAAAAGAGTCACCAGCAGTAAGTAACGGTTTCTGATCACACAATTAAGTTCTCATGACTACACAATAACTGAACCGTGTTGCAGTTTCAATTAACATGACGGTCTCTGTCTCCAGTCCAAATATGTTGTCTAAATCATGGTGCATTAAGTTAACTAAATTGAATAAATACATAATGGCATTAAATAACTGCTAGGGTGAATAAAATGCCTTTTAAATGAAATGAGAGGATCAATGCTCCCTATGTGCTTGGCTATACTGTGCATTATAGTGTGCCTATAGAACAGTTTAGGATAGAAAAGTTCAGCCCTGCAATGTGCTACATGTTCTGGATGCTCTCCAGACAAACCCTAAGCACAGTCTTGATTTCAGCTTAATTAACAGGCCCCCAAAAAATACATCTTAAGGATGTAAACCATGGTTCCCAAAACGTTGCAGGATCCAGCCCTTGACAAGGAGAATTTCAATATTGTAGCAATAAGCACCACAAGCTAACATCATCCTGAGCCAGAGATGGGAGGGAGGGAGGGAGGGAGGGAGGGAGGAAGGGACCTGCTCCCAGGGACAGTCCATGCACATGCTACTGTAGAAGTCAGTGATTCAGGATCAGATCAAAAGGGATTTAAGCTGTAGCTGACAAACAGATGGGGAGTTGGTGAGGTGGAAAGGGAGAGAATGCAATTAATCCAGACAGCTGGCATGGCAGAGAGGGGTGCCTGACCACCAGTGGTGGAAGGGAGCAAGGGGAGAGCCAAGGGGTGGCTGCATGGGAGGTGCTGGGTAGCACTGCTGAACTTGCATGAGTGCACAAGACATGGGCGCAAGAGGTTTCCAAAGAATGACTCTTAGAGTAGAAAGTTAAATTGCTAAAGCTCATACTAATTCTGAAGACCTTATCGTGCTGGAGGTGAGAACATCAGATCTTAGTGATCCTCTTAACTAATGTAGGGACCCCTGCTTCTGTGAACAGCAAGGGACCCAGCAGCATCCGCAGCAGCCTGGCATTTGTGGGGCTCTGGAAAAGTGCCCAGGAAGGAGCATGAGTTAGGAAAGCATGAAATGTTCAGCATTCAAACAAGTGATCATCAGAGCATACATTAAAACTAGAGAGCTAGATCTACAGAAAGGCAGCTCGCCTTGTACAAAACAAAATGTCAGTCAAAGAATCCTCCTGTAACACGCATGCAGTGTCTTTCACAAGAGCAACAGATACTGCATCAGGGACACAAAAGCAGAATATATCCTAAGTCCATGCTGACATGGGGATATAAAACACTGTGAGCAAAAACATATGCAAGAAGGTCTCTGCCCACAGGGAGCTGCCTGGTGTGCCAGGCAGCCTGTAGGCTTTCCTGACTTTCTTGGGATAAGCTTTAGCTCCTGACACAATGAATAGATCTTACACAGCAGAGTTTTAGCCATTACTTTCATAAAGCAGACTGGGACCCTGCTGATTACAGAGAAAAGCTAGAAAATTCTAAATCAAAAGCTTCCGAATCCCAGCCAAAAAATGGCAATATTTACCTGCATTTGATGATGTTTATGGGACTTGTGGTGGCTTAGGAGTGCTGGGGATAGCAGCAGCAGACAGAAGGCTGAACCACAGCCTCGTACCACAGGCATGTGGGCAGCACTGCTGTGCTCCAGGGATGGTGCCTGGTTATCTGTGCACAACACAAGCCTGCAAAGCAGCTCCTGTCTTTGGCTGTCCAGGGCAGCAGAGCCGATTGATTAATTAATCACATTTTAGTGGGTGGAATGACAGTTTCCACTATTCAGTAAATATTAACTTCAGTCAACACGAATTTAACTTTTTTTTCTCCTTCTCCTTTTAATCAGGGATGTATGTGCCATACCATTAGTCTGAATTCAATATCAAAGGCCCTGCAGAGTGGAGAAGGCTTTCTGAAGAAAGACTTATGAAGGAGACCCTGCGATGTGGTTGCCTGCAGTAGCAAAGACTGGATACAATGACCTTATAGGTCCCATCTGGCCCTGTCTATTCCTTTCTCCCTCTATACAGCTTCATTCTGGGGTATTTCATTTTTAAATACAAATTCCAAATAAGCTTTTGTGCAACAGTTAAAACCTGCTGAAATTATATGGAACCACAGATGGTGATCTAATGTGTGAACTGGACTTCAAAACATGCACATCCCACCATCTGATCCACTAGCCAACTCCAGTCCTTCAGTGGTACCAGCAGAGCACTATGATATTGTGAGAACATTAAAAGGTATCTTCTTGCCTAACAAAACAACATGCCAAAGGTAGAGAGAATTGGGAGACAACAGTACTGCTAGGATGCAATTAAACATGATTTCACCTTTCTAATATTTATTGCAGCAATGCTGTAATGCGTGTTATAGCTCAAAAACTTCAGCAAAATTAAATCAAGCAACCTTTTCAAGCTTCTGGTTTAATATGATTGCTTTTGATGAAACTCTCTAGAATTTCAGGATCCAAAAACAGCTAATTCCATTCTAACAATGGGTTTTACTAGCTGAAACTCAGCATATAAATTTAAATGTTTGCTTACATGTTACTTTACTATTCTACAATAAAAATGAATTTTTGGAGATGAACAAAACAAACCCTGTGAGTTTAAATTACTAATGCAAGATTGCTGAAACCAGTATAATTAATCAAATTTGCACCAGTTTTATGGTGTGAAATAAAGCATGTATTCTCAGCTGTTAAATCTTTTTTGATAGTATAAAAATTAAACTTAAGCAAACTTTCTTTTATGCCACCTTGATTATAGAAATGTTCATTTTAAATTAAAGCAGTTAAACTCAACACTGAAGGGGTTTTGATATGTAACTTAATTCTAATAAATTTTAATTGTTGATACTTTTCATACATAGCTTGTGGAACTTGTTAATTAAAAGCTACTTCCTTGTGTTAGGTCTTGATCACGTTCCAGCATCTCATAATTAATGTGTTATTAAAATCACTCTTTGACAACCCAGACCTGGGAGGCGCTGAATACCATCAACTCCCACTGAACTTTCTAAGTTGCTTTGTACTTTGGAGGTTTTGCATGGTTTAAAAGTCAGGCTGGACTGTTATGATTGTCCTAGCTTGATGAACACCTACTCCCTGGCTCTGCACATCCCCGAAGGGCTCAAGTCCAGGGCTGTTCCCTCACCAAAATTAAATTGTGAGTAGTTAGGAGCAGACATCAAATACATACATATTAGTCACACTTACCTGATGGTTCAGCAGTTTTGCTCTGGTGCTCCCAAAGGAAGAACTGCAAATACTGAAACCAGACCTCAGATCTTTTGCAAATAAAAGTTTTATATTACCAGCTCTAGGGAAAAGTTTTGGAGGAAACAGGTTAAAAGCACTGTGGTTTTCTTACCTTCCTCCACGAGTAGCTTGATGACATTTATATCTTTTAGCTCCTGCAGTGGCTTATTTGACATCATCTTGGTCACATGTAGATCCCCAAAGTATGCTCCTCTTCTGTAGACACAGGGGCTCACTGGTCAGAATGTCTTGTCTTTGGCATTCAGATTTAAGTCCTGATTGTACAAACCAAGGGATGAGACTCAACATAAAACCTAGCCAGGTTCCTAAGATACCTCTACCTCCTCTCTGCTTTTCTAGCACTCATTGTTGCTTCTGCTCCTTTTACAGTCTTTCCTTTTATCTAGAGGGAGAGGTGAAGTCAGGCTCAGGTATTAGCTCAGGTCAGTGTATGGCATTCCCAGACCATGCCAGAGCAGCCCCAGCTCTAGTGCACTGGACATCTAGCTGGAGTCCCTGTGTAAAGCTCAGCGCAGAATTTACCCTGATGGTTCCTCAGTTAAAAGCAATATCTTCCTAGGGAGACCACAGGTAGCATTTTGAGGTTTCTAGTCTTGATTTAAAGCTTTCAAGTGAAGTCTTTCAAATGATTAATTGTCCATGCCAATAAGGTGCTCATCACAGAATCATAGAACAGTTTGAGTTGGAAGAGACCTTAAAGATCATCTAGTTCCAACACCTCTGCCATGAATAGGGACACCTTTCACTCAATCAGGTTGCTCATGTGTATGTGTTGTTTTAACAGGTTTACTCTTTCCATTTCTCAATTATGCAACCTTAATTTTTCTAGTGTATTTTTCTACCTGACTTTCTTACCTTTTCAAAAAAGAAAATCAAGTAGTTCTTTATCTTGTGATGCCTCTTGCACTTCTCATTTACCCTTGTGGATTTTTATTGTTGGTCCTCTCTGCTGACCCTCAGTGATCCTCACTTCATTATCCCAACCACGTTTCACTGTGAACCTAGTGCTCAGGGCACCTGTGCACAGTCCTCTCATCCTCAGGCCCCGTGTTACAGATATCACTACTGGCTCAGTGAGCATTTCATGTACAGACATCTGAAATAACACTTTCCAGTCCTATTTCCTTCAGCCACTCTAACCTACAAGGTCTAGTTATTCCTTGGCATGAAGAACAGTTGTTATGCAACTTGGGCTTAGGGCTGTCAGAAGCACTGAAAGCCAGATTCAGTTTCTGCTCCTGTGCTACTTAATATGAAACTGTAGAATAATGAAACAGAATTTCAGGTCTTAATCTCAAATCTCTTCCTGCACAAGTAAATAGCTTCCTCTCTAAGGAAACAAATGCTGCATGAAGACTCCTTTAATTAACTCAAACTTGGAGGTAACCTCAATTCATACTAAGGACTGAATTAAAGACTCTTTGCCCTTACAGGGCAAAGGGAGGAGGAGAGGGGGTCAATCAACATCTACAGTCTGCCTGTGTGCCTCCCTCCATCATTCCTGACTTCCCTTGCTCCTGAGCAGTTTGGTTTTGCTTAGTCAGATACTCCCAGAGCTGGAAGACCAGCAGCACCTGCTGCAGCCAGATACATTCTGTGGAGGGTAGCTCTGCATGCAGTGGTCCTTGGCAGCCAGCACCATCCCCAGGCCGGTGCCTGCCGGCCTCTGTGCAGTTCGCTGAGGACTCTGCTGAAATAAAGTTTTTTGAGGCAAACCTGCGGGTGAGTGCTAAAGGTCAGAATGCAGGCAGAGAAGATACGTACCAAAGTATAAAGGAGCTTTTCTGCGGAAGTGCTCTTGGACAAATATGCTTAGTTCTGAGGAAACACCAGACTAGGCAGCCAGGGGATTGAAGGTTGTCCCGTTACTCAGGGAAGAGGCAGCAGCTGCCCACACGCCTGTTGCCCAGCCAGCCCTGCTCTGGCACGGCCACCTGAGCAGTGGAACACCCAGCTAGTGGGATCGCTGGAAATGTGCTAACAAGTGAGCTCCCAACACGGACTCATTTTCCCACAGCCACTTAGCAAGTGTCATCAGCTAGTGATCTTTGCTTACTACTGAGCTGCACTGTATTCAAAGCCTCTTCCCGGTTACCAGGGGGCTTTCTGACACCCAAATCTCTTTTTTTTTAATGGAAAGTACTTACCAAGATGTATTACACTTGGCAGGTTAAGATCAATGCTATCGTTTTTACAAACAAGTAGCCATGCATTGCAAAGGTCTATAAACTGGCAAAGGAAAATGTGCAGCTAGTCATAAAGAAGCTTTTCTGTGGAAGTGTTCTTGGATAAATAAACATGAGTTCTTGCAAACACTGTGTACTCTCCAGATGCAAATATTCCAGAGGTGTACTGAATAAGCCTGAGATGGTTCCAGTTCAGCATTTTATTGGTAGGAGATGGTGAATTTTCGGTCAGATATTAAGTACAACTTAATGTGAAAAAGTGTTTGTTTTCCTAACCACACTTATTGCTTACACCAAGATGTTGATAAGAGTATTCAGAACAGAAAAAGATACTTTGGATGTTAGAAAACACCTTGTGCAATGTAGTGAGATTAGATATAGAGCAGGTTGCAGGACGCAGGTTGGAAGGGAGAACGGTGGATGAGCAGTTTACAGAGTTCAAACAGGGATAGGACGGGTTTGGTTCTGCAATATCTGCACTATTGGTATCATTAGAAAATTATAGGCTAATATTGTGCTTTTTCCTCCTAAATTTTATCTTTACTCGAGCCTGGGATTTGTTTTAACCCAGGATTTATACTTGCTGTGTGAAAGATGGAAAACATATTCACAGTAAAGTAACCCTGTTGGGCTGGGGGATGAGGTGAAATGTTGTTCTAGTGTTTAGGAGAGCACCTGAGGAGACAGGTTTAAAATCTCTGGGCTGTTCCAAGGACAGAGAGGAGGTCTGAGGCATCACTGGAACATACCAGTCCCTGCCACCAAAGCAAACCTCTCTCAAGGTCTGGTACCCTTGCCACAACCCCATGGGGAATTTCAGGGCAGGGACACTGTCCCGTGGGCAGCTGCCCAGTCCAAGCTTATTAAAACCAATGGTTTGTTTTCCTATCTTGTCCTCAGAGTCTTAATTACTGTTGCTCCAAGCATGCCACTGCCCTTCTTTCATGAAAGCTGGACAGAAAGCACCTGCTGGGGTTAGGCAGTTCACCTCCCTCCTCCAAATCTCTTACTTCTACTGTACTTCTACTGTATACTTCCTGGCTTTTATTTTCCCCCAGAATAACATAAAAACCTCTAAGCAGCACGACTTCTGCCCCCTCCTCCACAAGCCTGGCACTAGAGTTTGGGAGAGGACACAGCTCTTCTCCCGCTATTCAGAAGCTGAAAGTGCTCATTCTCTATCCCCTCAGCTCAAAAAGAGGAGCTTGGTTTGCATCTTGATGGAGATTAAGCAAAAGTAACTCTGTGTATTTAGCCTCCAAACCAGCATAAGATACACATTGTACAGTTGGTCATCTGCAGTCTGGGGCTTAAACGCAGAATGTGTGTAAGCAAATCAGAAATGCATTACAGAGCCTTGTCATGCAAACCACACTGATATCCATGTATGACCTTCCATCAGATTTGCTTCTGCAACAGGAGGAATTTGATGCACATGACACTGGGCTCATCCTGGGACCTGAAGCCTACTTTTCCCCTCCAAGCACACAGTGGTTCCCAGCAGAGGCACTGCCAAAGGTCTGAGATTCACTGCAACTGGTGTGTGGGGCGGTGAATCCCTGCAGAGAGTCCAGCTGTGCACAGAATCCCTGGGGAGAGTCCAGCTCTGCACAAAGCCCTTTAAGGGGGGCTGGACTGGGTGTCATATAGCAATACATCCCAAGGCAACTGCTTGTTGCCTGACCCCTCTGCTCTGGCCCCAGTTGTAGCTGTTTCCCAAACCACTCATAAGACTTCTACTGACCAGGAATAGAGGTCGTTAGCCTGAGCTGTGGAAACCTCTAACAAAAGACCACCACAGTATGTAACCCAGACCAAAGTCCAAAGACCAACCAGAGCAAGGCTCTGAAAATGAGGCTCTGGCTCTCTCAGTGCCCACTGTCTGCTTTGGCTCCTGGCAGCATCGAGTGGTGCCATAGTCCTGCTGCTACTGCAGCAGCAGCTTCCAACTTGCTGCCTCAGGCCCCCTGCTCCTGTCCATGTCCTGCCTCACATCCCAACACACTCGTCCCATAGTCATGCCAGGACAGAGCTAAATAGCAACAGTCTCCCTGCAGAGCTCCCCACAGAGCTCTCAGGCACTGGATGCTGTGCTGCTGGGGGTACTGCACCCCAAAACCATCGACACCTGGATGAGTGCTGCTCCTTCAGCTTGTTAGGGGAGGTGCGCTTCATTTCTGTTCCATTTGCTGCAAAATAGGGAAAGAGGAAACTAGCACCATTTTAGTCACAGTGTAAATAGTTTTGCAACGTTGATTTGGAGCCCAGGAATTTCCCCCAAATACCCTCACACAGAGAAGTCCAGGAGAAAGGTGAGGAAAGCATGTCTGTGAGACAGGAGACTGTCAGTCACCTTGTTCAGCAGCCTGAGATCCCCATCCTGGATGCCAGAGAAGACACAAGGACCCACCCCAGGCAGCAAGTGTCCAGTGGGGAGGCCAGGGATCTCTGCACACAGCACCAAAGTCCTTGGTTGCCAGCCCCATTTGATGCTGGGTAGATCCAGGATACCTAAAACTGCTGGAAAGGGCATGTTCTTGCTCTAAAAGGTCTAAAAACATCTTCCACATCTACTATGTAGGCCTTATTTCTGTTGCAGTGATGGCTGACCTTGGAGGACGGAAGTAGGAGCAAAACTTGATAGACATGAGGGCAGCTTGCTTTTCTTCTTGCCATGTACCAGAGTGACTTTTTATATTTTTAAATCCGTTTTTATACCAACCATTTCCCTACTGATTCTCTGCTGTAAGAAAAAGCTCATTTCCTTTCTTCTTTTAGTCAGAGACCAAAAATACAAAATTCTAAGAAACTCACTGTACTGTTTGATAGAAACACATTATCTTTACCCTATGAAAGGTCATGCTACAAGTGTCCCTCTTCAACATAAGATGAATGTTTGATAGTGTCCCATTCATTCCCATATTTGTTCCCAAGATGTGAGGCTTTCATCCTAAAGGAAGACTTAGTATAAGAAACTGCTGAAAAATGAAAATATCTGTCTGGATCGTTGGATTTAACAGATTTGCACAATTCCTCTTCCACTCACAAACTCACATTCGAATCAAAATGAATTCTTCCTATCTCTTTTCCAAGATTAAAGTTAAACTTAGGGAAACCCTAAAGCAAAAACATAAAATGGAATAAGCAGAAGCACAGAAAGCGCAGTCCTCACAAAGAACAGCAAAAGCAGGAAAGTAAAACTGTTCATTTCTGAAAGCCAGGTACCCTTCATGCACTGGTTGTACATTCAGTCCCTTTTTAGACAGCTGTCTCCATCCAAATCACAGTTGTTCACAACCCACTTGAACATTATCCTCCCCCTTGATCCGGGGGACTCACGGTCTCCTCCTCCCCATCACAGTTATGTGACCTTTCATCACCAGGACAAGCTCCATCTCACTACAGGTAAAAATCACCAGGGATACCATCCATTAGCCCAGTCTCTCCTCCCCTCCTCCTCCTCAGAAACCTGGCAGAGGCTGCTGTCTCTATCCTTTTCTCCAAAGCAAGGCTGTCCAGCAGGAAGTGTCTGCACCTCACTTCAGGCATGCCCTGGAGGTACCTGCCTCAAGCAGTCTGAATTGCACCTCAGTTTGAAGCCTGACACAGCCTGAAGCAGACAACATGAACAACCTCTTTCCTATTTTTTCCCCTGGATCACATATTGGTAAACTCCGAACATCCCTTATTATACTTTAAATCATAGTATTCAAGATTTTTTAGTTTATTGACTGGTGCCACAAATTCTTTATATATTGTGACATAAGAGGCAGTTTTTGGCTCATTCCTAACTTCTTTATGTTTAGAGCAGAGAAACAAAGGAAGGGGAGGGTGGAGTAGTCTTACACTGTCTATTTAAAGGCGGTGATGGCTGCATGCAAACCAAAGCACACAGCAATGGGAATCACGAGGCTGGAGAAAACAGTTGGGTGGGTGTCTTCTATGATGATTTTTTTCCTAATGCACAGTGAAGAAGAAGAGGTGCACAATTCACACTTCATGCAAACTGCACAAATTTTTGAGAATGTACTAATGAGAATTAAGTGCTGATAGGTGCTCTCAGATGTCATCTGAGAAACTGAAGTGGTGAGTATCAGAAATAGGTTGCCAGCTGTCTCTGGTCATATTTTTTGTACAAGAATGCTAACAGTTTCCCCCTCCTATACGCCCAGGGACAAACTCTGCCATCGTGTAAATCCATGCAAGCTTCAAGCTTCTCCAGGACTGCACAGCTGTAAAAGGAATCTCACAGTTTTATTAAAGGCTGAGAAAAAACATTTGGCAGTGCTGCCTGCTGTCAGCTACCACCTTTCTGGGAAGCTCTAGCAGTTCTGTCTGACTTGCAGCATCTCACCACCCTTAGCAGGCTCAGCAGATTCAGCACATCAGGAGGACAGTATTTTAACTCACCACACTGTGGGAAAAAATGAGATGGGTGCCAGGCATATTGAGTGTAAGTCAGCGAGGTTACTTGCAATTGCATTATTCCCTGTGTTTGCCTCTCCCTGGGTGGTGCAGCCTTCTCCATGCTGCACTGCAGCTCTGCCGTGCTTTACTGCTGCATGGGGAAATCCATCCTGGTCTGACAGAATGCAGACCCCACTGCTGCCCTCTCCACAGTGCCTGGAGCGGATGGAGCTGTTTTGAGGTGTGAATCCTCAGGACCTGCACCCACCTGCATGTGAGAAAGTTATTTCCAAAAGCCCCATTGTTCTTAGGGAGGATGGTGCCAGTTCAATTTTCTCTGTGACAGGCCACATATTTAATTTTGGAAATGAATATACTCTGATTGAAGGCTGGACATCATGTCTTCTTACAAACTTATAAATGGCTCCCAGTAATTGTATCTCTGGTGTGAAAATTGCCTCACTGAAATATCCTCTGCCCCTAGCTTGTTCCGAATCCTCCTCTGTGCACAAAGCATACAGGGATAATTTTCAATTTAAGTTTATGGTTAACAGTTACTCAAAAAAATCTCCCTTCCTCTCCTGTAGTTTCAACAGTTATTTCTGCTTCACACCACATTTTTAAATAATTTGCCATCTCTGAATATCCTCTTTCCCTCCACTGTTCCTTAGCGCACATACTTTTTGCAACTTGAGTAATTAGCCAAATTTCAGTGTCCTCCCTCCATGTTGTTTCCATTGGGAAGAGAACAATGCAAACAATAATTTTATTCTTTGCTGCAATTCTGTTTATTTAAAGACTGTACACAAAGACCTTCTGCCCTGAACCCAGCAGGACTCAAACCTCAAGAGATGATTTCTTTGCTCACTGACCAAGAGATTATTCCATCCCTCAAGGCACCCCAAAGTACCTCAAAGGCTTTCCCACTCATTCACACACCTTGACCCCTTCTCCACCAGGTCCCCTTCAGGTTCCATTCCTTGTCCCATACAGGCAGCTACCATCACAGAGGTTTGCCTACATGGTCTTCCTGAGCAGCTCTCTCCCACCAGCCCAACAGGGATGTTAAGCCTCTTTGGTAGCTCCTAATGTTTTGATAACCTGTAAAGCAAAACCACTTCATTCTCACTTTAAGCTTGAATTGCACCTTGTTACACCCACTAGGAAAAATGAAGTTTCTCCAAGGTTATCAATTCAAAAAAATATTATCTGTATTTTATTGTTGACCTGTCTTTTTCCGATGGCTGTGTTTACTAGAACTGTAATGAAGTTCTCAATACTTCTGTATTGATGCCAAAGGGGACAGCATTACCACGGCTGGGTACAGCCCAACACTCTGGTTGCTGTGTCAGCTCCCATGGAGTCAATCTGACATTTTTAAGCCAATGAAGGAAGCTTGTACTAGGCAAGCTGTGCGCAATGAGCAGGAACCTTTCCTATAATAAAAACCTCTAACAAATGGGAATTGGAAAAACCTTTGCCGAGATGTTCTTTTGAAGGTGGAAAATGCTGCCTCTTAAAATGAAATCACACAAAGCTGGACAAAGAAAGATAACAAACCATGTGCCAGACAAACTACCACTCAGCTAATACATTACTTTCTAAATATAAAAACAACCTACTGCTTACACTGACAGTTCAACACATAGGCAAGAAGGGAATGATGTATAACACCATGCTGAGCTGAGCCTGCAGAAGCACATATTTGTCTTAGTTTCCTTTCTGTAATTGTTTATGAAAGAGTGCTGGGGAGAGGGGAAAATATGTCCAAAGAAGAGTAGCAGCAGCACAGAGATTACTCAGCTGAGCCACTTTTATCCACAGGGGTTGTCCAAACTGACAGCTGACACCAGTGTCAGAGGGACTCCTACCCCCTTTCTCTCTCAAGACAATCTGTTGCTCTGTGCCTTATGCAGCTGCTTAGAAACCCTTCTAAAAAATGTCTGTAAGCAAATGCAATAGCTTCTGATATGCTTGACCACTAAGAAAACTCTAAGGCTGTCTATAAATTTATCCTGAAACCCATTTCTGGAGAAAAGCAAGACAGGAAATGTTCATATTTTCTTACCCTTATTATCCCACTCCATTCATTCAGTACTGCAGATAACCTTCTTCAGTCTTAACCAATGCTTAGTAGAGGACACCCTGCAGATCATCAGGTTTTTCATTTTATTCCAATTCCCTAGTCTCATGCAGTCAAAGAGTAACACAGTGAGAAAAAAAAAAAAGGACCAGATAATTTTCTTACTTGCAGTTCTGTAACCTCTAATTTCTCATCTGGCCAGCCCCACCAGAACACTATTCCTACACTTTACTTTCCTTTTTAAATTACAATAAAATCAATTCACTTGTGTATGAAATTATTTTTAGATCAAGTTAAAAAAAATAAAAATCCATCCATAACAGTTCTTTGTAGTTAAATTTTATAAAAAACAGCTTTCTGAGAGACCATGGCTCAAAATTCTGAAGCTCACATAAAATCCTATTGATTATCTAAAAGCTTATGGAATTACATGTACTTTTGTTTGAAACTTAAAGCAAAAATTCAGATCTTGGGTAACCCTGAAGACCTCTGATCAGCTTCAAGTAAGTTGATGCAAAATTAAATCCTTTTCCTTTAGGGGACAAAACAGATTCATTTTGGTCAGTGGTTCATGAACTACTAGATTTTACCCTCGTGCTGCTCCAGCATCATCATTCTACCTCCTCCTTCAGGTCTCTATACATCTGCAAGGCTGCAGTCTGAAACTCTGAGAGCTAAAAGCATCGTGAGTATCCCGTATCTGCTTTGGCAGTTAAAATTGGGTTAAACCAAGAACAGGAGCTGAGAACATTGAGCAAGCTGGGAGTAGTCCTACTTTAAAGTGTATGCTCTTAAAAAAGGAAGATAATATATTAAAGTAGACTTTACTTGGTGCTGAATTTTAGCATTATAAAAATTGATAGTTCACAAAACTGTAATTACAAAGGTTCCTATTTGTCTTGTTTTGTGTCCCTATGACAGCCAAACCCAAAAACACAGGTTACTATGAACCTGAAGAAAGCTGAACATGAAAGTTCTGGCCATGGCTGCGTTTCAGTGACCATTTGCACAGAGAGCTTCTGCCTGCAGCAGGGTCTCAGTGAAGCTACTTGGGTTTAGAGGGAGAAGAAATATAGCAGCTTTCTGAATATTCATCTCCCTAAATTCCAAGAAATTGTTGATATTTGACAAAATGTAACATGGCAAAAATATTGAAAGGTTATTTTGATCAATTTGGTTTCTCCTGCATTTTGTGGCTCAGCATTTCATGACCTGTCTGGGCTAGAAATATTTTGGTACATCAGGACAGGTAACTTTCAGGATCAGTTTTGTCAGAGCACAAATGGAAAACCTGCAGCACTGACTTTCTAGAACCTTTTCTAGTGAACAAGTCTGAAAAAAAACACAAGTTTGGTTCACAGCTCCCTTCAGCAGCTGGATCCCCCACCAGTATGAATTTCAAACTCCTGCATCAGGATTCTAGCATGTTCCTATGCCAAGTGGTTTCCACTAAGTTAACAAACAGAAGTACTCAGCCCCATACTGCAAATCTATTCACATTCCAAAGGACTTGAGTAAATGGGCACCGGGTGGTCATTCGCATACTCTGTCTAGCAAAACAATGTTCCCAGCTTACTTACACAGAGCAAAAGTGTTCTAGGAATTTGCAAGTGTGGTGTTCTTAGAAACAGCGACCTGTGGCCACTTCTCTTGAAAGCATAACCCTTACTAGTGGTTTGGGGACAGATACTACTCATGGGGAACATTTGCACTGGAAAGCTCAAACAACTAAGGGATAAAGAGAATCAGAAGAGCCATAGCGCTGCTCTTCCCCTCAGAGAGGTATCAGTGTTGTTAACACAGCTCTGGATGCAGGGATGTCCTCAGATGTCCATCTTTCTAGATGTCCATCTAGCTGGAGGCTGCAGGTGAACAAGGGTAAAACTTGAAGATCTCATACAGGAAATACCATATGTATACTAGCAATAAGAAGAACGGAAAATAAGGTCAGATCGCAAACAGGAAAAATCAGATTCAGTATGAAGCTGGCAGGAATGAACTGTTTGTAGCACTGAGCCTTTTGGTAACTCAGGCTCCAGACATGCAAGTATCAGCTCCCTGCATTTCATTTTTTTGCAACTGAAATCACATCAAAGTAGGACACATCAGATACACTGCAGGCACATTCAGATGGTTTCCACCTTGACATGACTGTTTGGTCTGTGAGGGGGAAATGCCACCTCCTGTTTCATTCAGTTTTAAAGTAATGTCACATCAGACAGTAACTCACAAATTTGTTCTTTCTGGTCTGCCATAATAAGAATAACGAAACCATTCAACATTTTGCAACTAAGTTCTTTAGACCTCCTTGTGGGTTACAGGAACTTCCAATATCCCCCTTTGAATTTCCTCATCTGGTTTTACACCCTGTGGAAGAGAAAGGTATGAAAAATGGAAGTAGCATGCATGGCCTTTCATGAGCTCAGGCTCCAGTCTTACTGAAAATGTCTAACGTGAATACTGTCCAAATGTTACACATCCAAGATATATTTTTCAGACAGGGCTTTCCTTATACACTCTCTAGCTGAGCTGAAGCTTTCTCACAGAAGATTTTTGTTATTATTGTTCTTCCACTGGTAGCAAGTGAGGATTCCTGTGCCTCTGAGATGTAGTCTTTTCAATTTAGAGAGTTAAAAATATTAAAAATTCAGTAAGAAATAATCCTAGTTGTTGAACCCCAGTTCCTTAGAAGTGGGGTTAGGGTTGGGGTTTTTTTCTTCACATTTATGGCACATGTTTTCAGATATAGTGTGTCAAGTTCAAAAAAAAATACACACTGGTTTGAAACTACAGGGATCTTCATGTATATTTATAATTAAACTGGTTGGTAGAGTAACTTGTATATCTTCCCTCTTTTTAGATACAAAAAAAGAGAAACTCAGATCTTGCTAAAGCCGACAGCAAAACTCTGGCACAAAACAGCAACAGGTGCTTACCCATAATCTATGTCATAAACCATAATTAGCCATCTCCATTAGAACTAAAGTAAGAGGAATGTTGTAGGTCAGGATGAAGGTGTATTTGCAGCCTGCATAGTTTCTATACACATTAACAGTCCTTCATGAGTATTATGTTCGCATTTTTCCGAATGCATTTGTAGTATTTTATTTGTTCAAGCCTGGTCGGGTGGTCGCTACTGTCTGAGACAGACAGTTATGACAGTCTCTGGCCTAACCAACAAAACCAGAGTCTGGGCTTGCCCAGGTTGCTAGATAAGGCGTACACTGGTTGGGAGCAGCACTGCTCTTTGAGTATCTTTATCTGTCTGAGTTAGGAATTAGAGAGAAGAAAAATCTCTTTAGGAAGGATGAGGAACACTGAAAGCACACGGTATTTACAGCAGCAGAATTGTACAGCTTCCTTGCCTTTTTTAATGCCCCAGCAGGAGAGAAAGCTGAGTTTGCAGAATGGCAACTACCTCACCACAGGGAACTTGCTTAGCCAAACCCTGACTCATGCTGCTGGTCTTCCCTGGGGTCAGGAGCTGCCCCTTTGCTTACTCACTGCAGCAGCAAAGAAAATCGAGGCTGGCATAGTAGAGAAGACCCAGTGTTATGCCTGGCAGCTGCCATAATGTTTGACTTTTAGGACCACATCATCAGCCTAGGTAGGTACTTTTTGATGGTAAAAAGAAAGGCAAACAAAGGGTGCCCTAAGCAGAAGCTGAGCTGAAGTCCATCTCCAAGCCTACAGGACCCTTCCCAGTATTCCTGAGATGCCCCAGATGCATTCTCACTGCTGAAGCTATTGTCATTGCCCCCGTGGCCCTCCAGACCCTCAGGCACTGCTGGTTCAGAGGGGATGGGTGTCAAGGACCACTTTGTGTGCTGGCCTCAAGCTTCAGGCTTCCCTGCGTACGGAAGAGCCCATTTCACACAGGCAGGCTCTGAGAACAGCAGCAGCTGCCCACCTTAATGGGCTGTGGCACTGCCCACCTCAGTACTACATGCCCAGGCTCACAGCTACTGCCTCCCCACAAGCTGCAATGTAGAGTGAGCAAGTTTCTGCAGCACTAAAGCAATAAATGCCACATAGACGCATTTATTGTATTATATTTTAACCTATTCCTCTGTACTTTGCTTTTCAGCTGCCTTTTCATGCAATTCAGACAGGTCAGTCCAAAAACTGGCAGTTCAAAAACTCCAGTAAAGCCAAGGCACGTGAAAGAAAACAGGAAAAATTCCCCTTAAATTCCCCTGGTCCTGTTTCCAGAGTAAGTATGGACCCTTTTTCAACTGCTTCTCCTCAAATATGTGTTGTCATGAACACAAATTAAAACCAAGCCCGCTAGCTGCAGAGTAATTAACATACCAAATGAATGGTTTTTTGCTTTCAGAGGAAAGATTTTGTTACCCAAGGTCACTTTCTTCTGAAGGAGCTGGGAAAAACACACTCTGCTGCATCACACTCTGCTACATCACACACTGCAGTGAATGCAGAGATTTAGTCCTGTCAACCAGGCACTTCTACCAGATCTCCACGTTTTGATATGCTTAAATATCTGGACATGGTGCTCTAATCTAATACTTTAAAGCAGGGACAAGGAAGAAGATGAGGGTTTGATACTTGCATCTCATGGTATGAAAGGAACTTTACTCATTTATTTTTAATAAAGGAGATGGGACAAGTCTGCAGTATGTAAAAAATGAGAAATATTGTGCCCAGGTTTTCACCATGCACATTTCAAGAAGGATAGCAAGAAAAAAGAAGGTCTGACCTGGAGAATTACCTATTACAACAAATGACCTGCAAGGGCAAGACCTGAACCAAGAAAGGAGCAGAAAATAAGTTATGGGGAAGCCAATGGGCTTCCAGGACTGCGTAAATAAAATAGCTTCTTAATAAGCTAAAGCCAAAGGGTCCAACTGGCAGAGCCACTGTTGTATTTCTGCTTCTGCTCACCATTAAGGAGCTATGCATTTCACTTCTTGCTGTTTAAGTCACTTTTTCAATGACTTAAAGACTTCAGGAACAGGAGAGCCGGGGGGGTTTGTCCAAAAATTGCAACACAAATTGAAGTATTGGCTCATCAACTACTGTTTCAGTCCCCTTGCAATGATGTTGTTTGTGCAGCCTATTTCCAAAACTGCTGTATAACTTATTTGTCACAAAGTGGGAACTACTTGTGTGTTTTCACATTTTTTGGAGATGCCATCATCCGTGTCTTCTCAGAGCCAATGACCTCCTCGAGGAGGGATAGAACAGGCATATGGTTTTTTACTAGGAAGAGTAAAATGAAAAGAGGGAAAAACTGGTTGATATGTGGACTTGCCTGATAGCTTGAAAAAATTAATACTGGGGCATAAATTTTCCTATTTATCTTGATCAAATCATAACTGTAGGAGAAAAACTCATTTTTAAACCAGGTGTTAATTCTGAAATCCAAGGAGCTTTTGCTGAGAGAGCTTCAGGACTGATGCCAGCACTGGAATGGCTTTGGTCCTGCCCACCCACCGTGCCACAGTTTGAGTCTGTGGAGGCTGGAAGAGGTGGTCCTTCCTTGGCTCCTCTGAAGCAGAGGGCCACCACATCCCTCCTGTACCAGAGCCCCTACTCCCAGCACACCAGGAGGGGTGAGTTAGGGGCAGGGACAGTACCCCATCAGGCACCATGCACCCTGCCTGCTGCTGCCCGCAGAGACAAGCATCAGGTCCTGGGGACAACAGTGATGGAAGAAGCTTGAGGTTACCAAATTTCCCTACTTCAAGTGTTGGATTTTTTGTTTAGGCCAATCTGGAAACAAATGTATTTTATTTTCTTGCTATTTTCACTCTATATCATGTTGACAATGTTGTTTTCATGCTACATACTTATTTCTATGGCAGGCTATAACTCCAGTAACAATACATCATAACTGGCTTTTGGAGACAAATCAGTGGGTAAGCATGACCCTAGCAAGAGGAACACGTCTACAAAAATCATGGATTCACGTCTGTGATGAGCAGCATTATGGAAGAGAGGAAAACTTCAAGGGTGTCCTACCTCCTCTCACTATTCAGCCTGAGTCCTTAGTTGCATAGTTATACTGATCACGCAGATTTTAATTTCCTCCAAGCCAGGGCTTAGCTCTAGACTCATTTATGCAAAGACAAATTAAGAACAAATTGACTGCATCTTCAGTAGCTGCCTGTGGCCACCTGAGAATTTTGGAAAGAATGAACACAGACACCTCCTAGCTCCAGGCATGGCCTGTGCTCAGCAGACATCTTTGTTGTCCCCACCGTAGCCCAGGACACATCTCAGCAGACCAGGCTCTGCAGCATCCACTCATGTCAACAGCAAGGCTGTCACAGACCTCAGTATATGGAGGAAGAGTCCCCTCGCCCCAAACCAAACCCTCTTCTCTGGTCTGAATCCTTTTAGCACCACTTGCCCTTAAGATGGATCACTCACTGAAGTTGTGCAAGGCACGATCTTCTAAAGTTGTTAAGAAGCATCAGTCATTTCAAGTCTGGATAGCTGGAAAGTGGAGAAGGTGTACTTGGGGGGAAAAGGGCAGTACAAAAGCAAAGCAGGGAGAAGAAGCAGAAACATTTGTGTTTATGTGCTATGTATGTCCCTCTCCATGCTTTCAGACTGTGATAATTTTCCCCTGGTAAACCCAGGAACTTCCTTGTACCCCTTTTTTGTCCACATTTCTCTTTGCTGCCTCTCTCTCCTCCCCTCAGAGACATCACTTCCCCTGCTTCAGAGAGATTTTCCCTGCAGCACAAACAAGCACCTCAGTCTGCCTGAGTGAGCACTTTGCCTTGGTGGAAATTAACCCTGGAGCTGGACAACAGCAGCTGAGGGGGAGTTTTAATAGGCATCTGTAGCAGGTGGGTAGTAAGAACTGTTATTATGGATTAGAGTCTTCACATACCCATGCAACAGCTGAATATGGTCTCCAAGACTACATTTCTGTGAACAAATCACATTTTCCACCAGGAAAGAGATGGGTGTTCAGTTGCACACTACTTCATGAGCTATGGAGCACTTTCCTGACTATTATCACAACTGAAAATATGACTACAAGTAACATGGCTTTGAATTCAAAATTTCAACTCAGGAGTATCTTGGCTGGTTTTTAATTGTTTATTTAAGCACTGCAAGAGAGGAACTGGAAATAAACTGGTCTGTGTGTACTCTCAAGCCTGTTGTTCGCCTAGTTTGGGATTTTTTTAACGTTTCACGGCCACCAAATTTATAGAGTAAAGAGAGTTGTTGACAAATGGGACAAGAACTTTGCCTGTTTTCCATGATGCTGCTATAGAAGAGATACTCCTGGTATTAGTACCCTCGCTTAAGTTAACCAAGGAAGGCTACAAGACACTTCTAGCAGAGTACCTGTGTATGTACCAACACAAAGACCGACCAGGATGAAAACACCAGTCTGCTCAGAACAGCCTTCTGGCATACACCAGCACTGCAATTTTCAGAGAGATAATAAGGCCATAAAAATAGAAACATTAATTAAGTGTACGGAATATGGGCCGAGTGGGAATGATAAGAGGTGCAAATTCTACTGAAGTCAAGCATGAACTCCTTCATGTGGTCCTGGAACAAGGAAGATAGTCTCTTCCTGAGGGAACTCTTTGTGCAGTACAGTAAACCAAAAGACAGCAGCTTCCCTTCTGTGCAGTACAATAAACTAAAAGACAGCAGCTTCCCTTCTATGCCAAGCAGCAACCTGGCAGGCACACTATTACAGAGGTTGAAACAAGCAGAAGATATTCAGCTTGGGAAAGACCAGGCTGATTTCAAGAAACAGAAAATGTTGGTGGTTGTGGCAGTGTGTAAGAACATCCTCTTAGCAAAACATTCATGGAGTTCACTGTACATCAACTTCATAGACACTGAGAAAAGTGTTTGCTAGGATGACAGACAATATCAGTTGGAAAGTAATGAGACATTACAGAACCCCAGAAAGACAATTAAGAGTATGGAAATCTCTTAAGAGGGATCTTAGCATGAGCAAGTTCACATTAGACCTCCTTCAAACCCACTTGAAATAAGGGGTAGCAACATATAGGTTTCTTTTCCTTCACTCTTGCTTCCAAATTTTTACTGGGTAAAGACTGGCTTGATTAGAAATGAGATTATATTGGACTCAGACACAGTTACAAAATACAGGTTTCACTGTCAGTATCTGCCTCATAAAAATACTACAAAATTATACAAGGAAGATTAGGGTGATAGGAAGAAGCAGTTAAAAAATACTGGTTGGAAGAGAGGGGGTTTTATTAAAAGAGTAATACAAGAGAGCAGGTGAAACAGTAAGCTATTAGGGAACAATTTCCATGCACATTGAAGAGGCCAAAGGAAGTACTTTCTTCTGAAGGACAGTGAGGCGGACTGATGCCAGTGAGGGAAATACCCTTATTGAAACTGGGGACATGTACTTGACTTTCATTCTTCAGAGAACAGCTCAGGTCTTGAGCTGTTGATAGGGATTGATACTCAAACTGTGCATCTTTAACACGCATGTCAAATCATTATAATTCAATGAGTTGCTAACACAAGTAATACAAAGTGGCTGATCAAGAGATTTCAAGTCAATAGAGTGATGTTTACGGTGGAATTTAGATATTAACTGATCTTAAAGGATAATACACAAAGGCTTTCACAGAACACTTTGAGAAAAGAGGAATGGAAATGGATATACCATGTCTGAATAAACTGACATTATATATTGAACACCCTTCTAATAAACATATTAGGGACACAGTGAGATAAAGACCCAAATCATGCTGAACAGGAAGATGTAAGCACTGATTTCATCCGAAGTCAAACCAATGTCTCAAAGATGAAAATGCACAGAGGACTGTAACCAGCAAGTATTCTGCTTCCCTGGAATGAAGATAAGATGGACACACAGTCTTACCATGCAGGCTCTTTGTGAAGGTTTCTGAAACGATCTACAGTCTATGAATAAAAAAGATGGATTGTGGTAGGAGGAAGAGAAAAGATAAAACAAGAGTCCTAGCTGAGAAGATACTGCCTTGCCTGCCAAAACACAAGATGTCCAGAAAGAGAAAATTGGCTTAACCAAAGAAGACAGAGATACAGACATTGGCTGCAACTACTTCAGTGGGTGGGCATTCATAACAAGCATAAAGGTTTCTAAAAAGCAATAGAAATCATACTACATAAGAAATACAAAAGAAAGAAGTATGCACTCAAAAGTACAGCTGTGAGGGAGTATTTCAAGATACTGTTTCAATGTTTACATCTACTTTCTCAACAAGGGTAAAAATAACAATAATAATTTTAACTAAAGCTAGTATTTACAGGGGCAAGGGGGAGGCTGTCAATAAAATGAATGAGTTCCAACATTACAGAAGTGCTCTTTTCACCTAGACTTACTGCCTCCAACAGTAAGATATACATAAATCCAGGCCCTCTGGACATGGAAAAAATCTATAGGGCATATTTTGCATATCACCATAATTTGGGAGTCTGTGATTTCTCAAGAAAACAGATATGTGAGAAACATTTTGACAGTTCAGTCTAATTCCAGAATTCTTTTGACTACGTTGTAGTTGCTACTTGTGAGTACTGCATATAAAAATAACTTCCCTTGACCTCAAGAAAAAGTGATTGTTGGGTTTTTTTGATACGAGGTGAAATCCCTCTGCATAACTAAGCAATATATAGCTGAACTTTAATTTATACACAGTTCTCCATGATAGGATATTTGTAAGCAAGTGTTCAAGAGACAGATGAAGGTTTAAAAGAGCTGGCATGACTTGAGAATCATTTAAAAGCATCTCTCCTATAATAAAAACAACATACAAAATATGAAGGAATAAATAATGTGGTTGTCCTCCATGTGATAGCTACGGTAAGACAAGGACTGTAGCACAACTCGGAGCACAACAACAGCATCTTTTCAAAGCATATGATCCCCTATCCTAACCCAGGATCACATGGTAGTTTTCCTGCCCCAGGGTTCAGAACAGAATAACTCTGAAAAACTATACAAAGAGAGCTGGACTTCAGAAATCATGAATAAAAAATAAAAGAATCTTTTCCAATACCATTGAGTAGAAGAAAACCCACACACGAGCTATTAAAGATAAACAACCATTGGAGAAAAAGGCAACAAGACTGGGTTTTATAAGTTATTTTGCAGGTTGAACTTGCTTATTATTCTCATTTAAAATTTCCTGAACATCAATAAACATTTTTGCTTTCAAATTTCTTGCAACTGAGCTGGGAAGACACCTTGCACAATAGCATTTTTTGTTTATAATCACTAATTGTCTTTCTTATCCTTGATGGATAAATTTTTTCAGACCTAAACTTAAGAGGCCAATAGCCATGCTCCATACACTTCACAATGCCAAAGTGTTCAGCAACAACTCTAGGGCAGGCTGTTCCAGCTTCTTGACAAGAAGAGATGAGGTTTTGCTACTGGTACTTACTTAGGGTCCAGATGGCAAAATCAGTTTGTAGTGTTATGGTAAGTTGAAAGATAACAACAAGGCAGGACCTGAGAACAACCCATGGAGAGCTCTAACAGCTTAGGAACAGAGAAAAAAATTCTGGAAAACAGAAGTCTTCTGGTTTTATTCTCAGATCAGTAAATGATATGCCATGTGGAATGAAATATTGAGGACGATGTTGTTGATTACTTCTTTTCCCAGATTCTCTACCTACAAATAGAGCTGCCTACGTATATACAGCTACATCAGTAGGGGGCTGGGTTTCCAAGGTTTCAACAACATTTCAAAGAGCCTGAAACCTTGCAATTTCTGTGAAACAAACTTCTGTTGTAAGGAGCCTGGTCACATCTCAAGGTTTGCTGTTGTACCTTACAGGGACCTTGTGACAATTCACTGGCTGGAATGGGAGTTCACACAAAAAGGTATTCAGCACAGTTCACAGCCCATCTACTTCTATTTCTATAATCATGGGTAACAGAGCCGGACCTTATTGTCACTTCTTTACCTGACACAAGAGGCAGAGCAGATCACAAGCTAAGATGATGATGCAAGGGACTCTGAAAGACATGTTGCAGAAGCATCTTCTCTTATTTCCTGCTATATTGTCTCCCAAGAAACTTAGAGACTGCCTCAGGAGCAGTCTCTTGAGCTCACTCCTATTTTTATGTTTATTAAACACACATTTCTCTTTTATTCGGGGGGACAATAGCAATGCTTGACTTCTTAGACCAGAGTCTTACCTCCAGCCTCCACATCTTACACCTAGTCATTTATACAAGACGCCGCGGTTTTTTCCATCCAGTTAGCAGGCAGTTTAAGTCCAGCACTGACTCGGGACAATTTAAGGCAATTTTCCTAGGATTTTTCCCTTTCCACTCTCTGCACTACCCAGCTCTGCCAGATTTCATCCACTCTACTTAAGTTTGGGAGCGGGCCTGATGCATTAGAGGATGCAACTCAAAATCAGCCCATACCATAACATTGGTCTGGATCTCCATCACTTTTTTGACCATGCTGCTTGCCCAGGCAGATCTGCTTCAGGTAAAATGATAACACAGTTCTTGACAAAAATATATTTCCCTGCTTTTTTTCCAGTTTAGCAAAAAGACAGAAAATATTGATGGGTTTTGCCTTCTGGGGATATTCTCACACACTTTCTAGGAATAAGCAAGTACGTCTTTTTGCCATCCCATTATTACACATGTGCATGGTTATAAGAAAAAGTTCTGAAGGGACATCAAGCAAATAATACCAATTTGCAAAATTCTATAGCAATATATTTATATGAATTACAGAATTCTGTATGTATTTACACACCATTACAGAATATCAAGTAAATAACATGAATTGTTCTTTTCTTTTTCGCTCAGATTTTTCTTCAAGTGAATTTTAGTGCTCGAGAAAGGTACCAGATGGACACCACTAGAAAATGAAGACTTCTGTTTGTCCACAGCACAGGAGGAGAGGCACTGCAAGCCTCCCTGCTTTGCCACGTCAGCTCTCTCCAGCTCTGTTTTAGCAGGATCACATAAGGAGCAGGAGGGCATCCATACCCCTTCATGCCTTGGCAAAGGAGCTAAGCAGCACCCAGGTGACAATGGTTTTGCCCATCCCCCACCAGAAAACAAACAGAAATAACTCATTTTACACCAGTGACTGAACAGAATCTGTTGTTCGCTACCTGAAACAGGCCAAATTCAACCTAGTGGACCTGCAGGGAGTGGCAAACTGCCAACTCCTGGGCCTTCCAGTCTTGCAATAATACCTAAGTTAAATTACATGTTTCTATATTTACATAAAGTCAGTATTTACACACCATTACAGGTTATTCGAGTAAATCGGTTACAGTTTATTTATATGGACTGCCATAAACTCATAACATTTTTCTTGAGTTTAATCCTTTCTTTAGAAAAATACAAAAAAAATAAATTAAATTAAACATGTTAACTAGTAGTAATGATTTGCCTATGACTAAAAATCCAAGTCTGGATTTAACATTAAGACTCTAACCACGGCCTAGTATTGTGGCCTCAACTCTGAGTATTTTTAACCTTTGCAAACAATTTCCCTGTGTATGTCAGATTTACTGAAACAGCAGAGAGTTGTAACCTCTCTTCTTTGTGGTAGGATTGATCCATTTAACACTGAGCAATGAACCCTAGTTCTCTTACAAAGCTCCCTTTCTTCTCCTACGGTCTTTGCATCGCCTAGACTAACAATTCCAAATTCAATTGACCCGCAGCAGCCAAAATATCTGCAGGCCTCAGCAGCCCCAAAGGTCTCCTACGGTACACATGGGCTGCAGTTGAAGGCTGTAAATTCCCAGGCAGTAACAGTCCCTAGACAAGTATGTCTAACTGTATACTACAAATCAACTAATGTAATTTATGTATCTTTATCATTCATAAACAATTATAGTAAAATGCCATGGTTTTATTAAGATTACTGTTATCACCATTTGAGACATGGGGCCTCCTACCTGCTTGAGTGCAGAAAGGGCATGTTTGTTCAGGACACCAAGCCAGAGGTTATTCCAGAAGAGAAATAAGTTTTAAATAATGTAAATCAGAAAAATAAGAGTGCCTTAGAGCAAAAATTTCTTCATATGAATAGGCTACAAACTTATCTATTTCTCCTCCAAAGCCCATCTGCACTCAGCCCCTGTGCCTCTGCGGACAACCAGGATGTCAGGACCAGCCCTGCTCTCGACATATCCAATGGTAAAGGGCACACTCAATGGCACTGGATTAAAATCCTAAGGGGCATAACAGCTACAAAATGCATTTTTCATATGAACCTTAACATGATTTTTGTCACTTTTTTTTTTTCTTCAGGGTATTGGGGAAAAAAATGCCTCTTTCTAAGGGTTGATTTCCAAATGGTAACTGCTAATCAATATGTTTGTGTACTTAACATAAAATGCTACATACCTTTAAATATTACATACTGTTACCTCACTTAAGGTTCATGAATATTTGAACATACTTTAGGAAAAATAATAAAAATAAGTCTAATACTGTCCCCCTCTTTGTTATTATTGATAGAGATTTATTAGTTTCATTTTGCAAGTTTTACTTTAGGAAGGGTGCTAATATCATGTATTATGACAATTCACACTGAAAGCAATTTTCCATAAAAGATATTACAATGACCCCTATGGAACTTGTATAATTTCACAGTAGATAGTCAAGTGCACAAATAAACATGTTTACAAGAGTGATCCTGTTAACCTGGTTCTTGCCCTCTGAAACCTTTATGTGGTCTTTGTGGAATCTTAAAATTAGTACAAATGTTGTTGGTATTAATGTTGTTTCTGGCATTCTCTTTAGGAAAAAAAAAAAAAGCATATTTATCACTTAGCTTTGGTATAATCTGCTATAGGTTTTAACAAGTAGAATATATTTCAACCTCTATATTTTTCACAGCTGTGAAATTTACAATGATGTAAGAAGTCATTTTATCAGAGAGGAAATATTACAGACACATTAAAAAAAGTTGAAGACCCAGTTTTCTCTTTAATCCTCTGGGGTAAGCTATGAAACAAGCAGCCAGAAGAGTGAGGACTCAGTGTCATGAGTGGTGTGCATAATTGTACAATAATATGGGCACAAAAGAGATTGTCACCTTTAGTACATGAGGGTCACTAGAATTTATTATTATTATTACCTTTTTATTGTTGGGGTTTTTTTATCCATGCACCTTTATATTTACTTGCATGAATTTACCACAGGTTCATAGTGGCCTTTGCCATTTTAATGCTTACAGAGCCTAAAGCTTCCAAAATGCCTATCTGGCCTGTACATATTTCATTAAAAATAAACTCTATATAATAAATAAATATATAAAATAAATAAAATGTTGCCTTTGGAATTTCTATAAATAAATTTAACTTTTTATTTTTATTTTTTTTTACTAAGAGGTCTTTTGCTTTAAACTCAGTGGGGTGAGACCCAGAGAGTGATTAACTGAAAAGTCTCTTGTTTAAGTAAGACTGCACCCTCCATGCCTTTGTAAATGCAGCGTACACTTGAGCAGGCCACCAGCCAAAAATCCTGATGAATCGAAGTATGGCAGCTATGCTGATATATGACGAAGTACAACTGATCAAAAATTTAAAAGCGTGTCTATTCCCCAGCATGCATCAGGCCTTCCTCCTCCTCACCCTCCTCCTCCTCCTCCCCTTGGCTCCTCTCTCTCACGCTCTCACTCCCATTCATGCCTCCCTTTCTCTCTCTCTCTCTCGCACTCACTCTCTTGCGCTCCCTCTCGTACTAAATCAAGCGAGTGGGCATAGGCTCTCCTCCAGGAGGACAAACCTTTAAGTGCAGAACAAAATCAGCATGTTCCATCCAAGCCTCCATCATACATTATGCATGCGACAAAGTTTGGCAACAGTGGAGCTGATGTGATGACACAGCTAATCAATAAGAACCCACCGCATGAAACCTTTATAGTGGTTACTTTTTAAGGGCTCAAGTGAAGGAATTGTCTTTGTCAACTTTGGCTTAAAATATCCTTATATAGTTCCGGTACTTTCTCAGGGTCCACTGGTCTAGGTAAAAAATGTGTAAATTTTTGATGCCGTTTAGTCCTAGTCCCTTCTCTTGGAGTCCCATCTTTATTTAACGCAACATAGTATCGTCTTCCAGTGTCCACATGTTTATATAGATTTGATGAATATGTGTTATACCAGTTTTCTTCAAATTGCTCTCTGAATACACACTCCTGGGTTAATTTTTCCTGTGGAAAGAAAAGAAAAAGCAATAAGGAGATAGCCACCGAAATAATCTACTTGTTAAAGAATTACTATTTTCATAGCTTGAAATCAGTACCTCCTTGCTAAATTGCAAAATTAAACATTTCACTACTCCTAGTTTTAGCTATGCAAAGCTGTATTGCTGGCTATTTCAGCAGGCAGTCACAGGGGTGGATAACTCTATGTAAAGCAAAAATGATTCTCCCAAAGTCTCATTGCCCAAATCAGTATGGCAGCTACAAAGCTGGAAACAGATATTTTCACTCCCAAGCAGATCACAAGACTTACTGGACTTGTATAATTAATTGCTTCAGTCATGAGTGCAGGCATTCAAACAAACAGATATAAGTAAAGAAAACTAGAACTGGTTTGCGGGACTCTAATAAAATTTATGGTCTTAAAAACTCTACATCTTTTCATTGCATGGAGAACTCGATGCATTTTGTTAATTTAAAAAGATACAAATTACTACCCTTCATTTGTTTTATTATTTGTATCATGGAACCACAACCCAATAGAGATTTGAACAGGAACACAAGCCCTGTATGCTGAGATAAAGTTAGGCAAGGAAAAGTCCTCCAGGCTTGCCTTACCAGGGTTATCCTTGTGTCCTGTCCCACTGACTTGATCCACGGAAGACATCAACCATTCATGAGATCTGCTGGCCACAGAATTCCACTCTTTCCAGTTGACCCACTTATTCAATCTGTTTGTACCCCTCTACAATCTTTTGGTCTAAACAGGTGAGGTTTGCTTAAAATGCAGCCACCTGATAACCGGATTTATTTTAGGAAGGACTCATACAAGTGACTGAGCAAGAACACTGGAAAAAACGGTCTCCCTCTAGCATGGGAGACCTGATGGAAAGCTGGGGAAAATAAGCCTGAAAATAGTCTTTTCAGCTGGCACAAAAAAAAATATAATGATACTTCAATACACTTTTCTGTAACAAGAGTTCTCACTCCAGTGACACTCTTATCAACCAAACCCAGCTTTCAGATGAGGATCAATTTCTAATTATTACAAAACTCCATACAATCCATGTGTTTTACAGACGTGAAATCTTAAAAGAGTCCTTTTAGACAGATGCACAGAGAAGGAAAAATAGAGACCAAGAACCAGATGTGGCAAAGCATGTGTGACACTTAAGCCATAAATGTGCGGCTGAACACAAGGGAGGCACAGTTCAAGCTCCAGTGACCTCAAGAAACCACCTTCCATGACTTAATCCAGAAGTTTCCCAAAGTCCACCATCATCGAAGCTTGCAGCTGCCCTGGGGCTGCAGGTGCCTTTGGGACCACCTCTGCTGCTTGAGATTCAGCTCATAACCCTTTCCCAAACCAATGAGTTTTGGCCCAGATATTTCTCTGCTGATTTGCATGGTAAGCACTCTGCTCCCAGGGTAGAGCTCTGCAGCTCACCAGAGTTGGGTACTGGGGTCCCAGCCAGGTCCAAGGAGCTTTACACACCTTAGAGGAGCCACCCAGTAAACACCCTATGTGGGAAAAGCAAACCAGCATCTCTCTGCACCTGTACAAACTGGGTACTGAACTGCAAAGCCAGGGTCCTCTTCAGTGACTAAAGGTTTGGGATTTTAAGGTTTCTTCTAAATTCAACATGTGGCAATTCCATTAAGCAAGAAAGGCAGCAAATGAGCAGCTTCTGATTTCTGACTGAATGAGGTGCTGGGTACCTCATTACCACTCAGTAAGGAGAAATTCCTGACAGGAACAGGTTTCACATGTTAAACACTTGAGAATTCACTGTGGCAGCGACTGTATCCCTGTGTGGATATAACAACTTATTTTAGAGGGATTTCTGACTATGACATTTTTAATGTTAAATGTAGCTCAAACACAGCAACACTCTACACTAGTTATAGGCAAAAGAAGCACAAACCTGTCACGTTAAACCCTATCTTGGGCCAGACCCTGTAACCTCCAGTCTATGTCCTTTGCCAGCTCGAAAATGCAGCTGCAGTGAGTACTACTGGACCAGCAGCAGCTGCAAGTTGCACCCACTGCAGTATCCCTCTTGTACAGCCTCAAAAGTACAAACTGCTATGAAAAATATTCAGCTGCAATAAAGATTATCTATAAGTATAGGTTTCGTTAATGTTTTATTTTGCATGAGGTTTAAAATCACTTTTTATGCTTTAAGACAGGAGATGCTAAGGGATATTATATGCTGGGCCTGTATAAGTCCATGGGGAAAGAGAAACCAATTCAAATTATTTTCCTGCTCTCAGAAGGCAGTATGATCACATGACAAGCACTGCAGAAGCACTGCCTGCTAAAAATAGCAGCATTTTAGGAAGATATTTCAGTCCTGTCTTGAATTCATTAATTATTCACTTCATCTGCATTTTTTTTAGCATCATCATAAATTTCTATCTTTGCAAGAACAGTACTTCCCCATGCCCTGAAGGAGAAATTTTAAAATAGCCTCTCTTTATCTGGCAGGTTTGATGGATCATGACAGTGCTGTGGCACACATAACTAGTAGACCTTGAATCAGGGGCTTTGCACTGTACTGCGCTTGGGATGAGTGAAATGGATTTCAAGCTTACAAATTCAATCTTTATTTTACCAGCCTATCCTGTTTTTACTTTCTATTCACTTACAACACAGTTATGTCTCTTTTGTCCTTCAAAAATTGCAGAAATTTATGTATAAACAGTAGGCAAATACTTTATCGTGAACTCGACAGGGCAGTCACAATGCAGGCTCAGATATGTAGGGATGCTAACAATCAGCCTTTCAGAGAAGTGAAATAATTTCTTTATAAATTCATCAAACCTTTTCCTTCTAGGACACCTAGAAATTCTGGTTGTAGTCAGAAAGCACTGGAGCAAATCAGAGTTAGTGACTTTGGATCAGGTCTTGTAAGTATTGTGGGACACTAAAATCCCATAATACCCTTCTTCCCATGCCCTGCAAGGTCGTTACAATAATGGCTCATCTAGTACCAAGAGAGACAGAAATCAACATCCACCAGGACAGTCATCTACGCATAATCACAGAGTCATTTAGGTTGGAAAATACGTTTGAGATCATTGCGTCCAACCGTTAACCTAACACTACCGAGTTCACCACCAAGCCAGGTACTATCACCACCCTGCATAGCATTATTAGCTTACACTCACGTTTTAAGTATGCATGCCATTATTCAAGCCAGAAATGAGCATAACACAGGGGTGAGGCTGGCCCGTCCTGCCAACACCACCTACTTGTCCCACCAGCTTAGAATGGGAAAGTCTGGATGAAAGCAAACTCTTTCAGTATGGAAAGGATGTGGTGTTTCCGGATCGCAAGTGGCTTGCATTTCTCCTTCTGGCTGTGACTTTTAGAAAGTCCCTCTATGCACAGTTGAAAGCAAGATTTAGCCCTAGAGTACAGCAATTTTTGCATACTTTTATTCTAGCGACTGACTTCTCTATCAATTTTCTAGTGCAAACATTTCCTTGCACCATACTTAAATGTTACTAGATGTCTTTGCCGAAAGCTGACACAAATACCAAACATACCCAAGTGGAACAGCTATGGAAAGTAACCTGCATTCCTGTGAAAGGGGAGGTTGCCTGCCTGCCTTGCTCAAATAATTTAGTTCAGGGCCAAATAAGGAGGTGACCTCAAAATTATATCAATCAGATGTTGCACCACATTCCATGTGTTTTCTGTGAGGACTGTTCACAGAGTATTCAATTTAAAGTAATTGATTTTCATTTCACTACATTTCCACTCTTCACCTGTTCATTTTTTTAACTCGGAATGTTCAAACAACTGAATTCTACAAAGATGCACATATCTCAAGGACAAACCCCCAAGACAGATTTACTTCAGAAGTCTGCTAATGCCTAGTCAGTGTTAGCAAGCCCAGGACCCCTTTCCCTTCCTACATTCTCTACCATCTAACAAAGGAGAAAAATAAATATGTTTTCCTATTTCTAGGCAGACCAATCAAAAGTAAGATTGTAAATTAATAAAGGACATAGTTACATTCATCACAATGAAAGTTTTGCTAGCTTGTTTAAAAATAGCTATTCCTGTGAAGTAGTTCATTATAAATAAGTGGAAATACACAAAACACATGTACACTGCTCAGGGAATAGTTTCATGACTCTAAAGAACGTAAGATATTTGTGCTGCTTAGTAGCAGAAAGAACAGTATAAGGTCCTATACAAAACACTTTAATACTCTTCCTTTCTTTCTTTCATTTAAATAAGCCTATGGAGCTAAAACTCCCATTAATTTTGTAACCTGACAGAAGGATGCCTCTTCAGACCACCATTCCTAAAATCACAACAAATGCCTTTATGCCTAGCAAATTATTCTGTTCTATACCATGTATCATTTTCCCTTTTGCAAACTGCTACAGTGATTCATAAGAGACAAGAGAACACCTAACCCAGAATTCCAAACATCTATTAACAAGAAATATATCTGACGTAGTCCAGCATTTCCTACATACCTGCTGCACACTACCACCATGTTAATCCATTCTGTCTTAATAAAATCATGTTTGAATATATAATCTCCTAAATAATTTCATGGAAATCCCTCATTATGGCTACACGGCATTAAAAAAAACTGTGTATGGTGTGGAGAGAAGCAACAAAAAACCCCTATTCTCTTCTGAAGTGGTTTGCTCTGCTGTTCTGCCTACCAACAACACACACATTTTACATGCCGTTGGCCCTTCCCGTGCTGTAATGCAAACAGCCTCTAGAACATACTACGTTCAGCTAATAATTAACACTCATCCAGAGCTGTCATAAATAAAGGTCTAGTTTAGCATTTGCTGTGGTATTGTCTGAACTCCCATGCTAAGCCTGTTAGTCTCTGGCTGGGTGAACAAACTCTAGCCACAATGAAAGGCCAAATACCAGGGTCCAAGCAGCTCCACTTTCTTTTCCAAATTAGACCACAGTGTGAGGCAAGCTCTGCACACTGAGTGTCTGACTTCGTGAGTGTCACAGAGCTTTCTTTGATGAGTTTCTCCAAGCAGTGTTTTTTCAGAATGCTTTGTTTGATAATTTGACAGAATACCAAAAAAAAAANAAAAAAACAAAAAAAAAAAAAAAAAAGGAAAAAAAGAAAAATCTATCAAAAGGACCAGCTGACTGGTTTTTTGTGTTCTTGTCAGTACGTCTCCACAAGGCTTTCAGACAGAAACCCTGCAGGGCCGGAGGAGAGACAGGACGAATAGTCAGGCACCCATGTTGCCACTCACACACATTTCATATTTCACAGCACTTCTAATAAGATGAGGAAAATCAGACAAGGTGTCCTGGCAAAACCACAGTTGGGCAATTGCACTCTGTCTTCCTGAGGTCACCTTGTACTTTCACGGAGATGGAGTATTCCTCTTCCTTTCTTCTCCTAAGCCATTTAGTTAAAGTTCTTTTTATATATAAATCCCCACTTACAAAATAAATTAAAAAATGTGTGACTGTTCTGTGCTGCTGCCAAGGAGCAGTTATGACAATGCTTAAAAATTAATAGCTTTCATACAAAAAAATCCCCAGACCCAAGAGAACCTGGTCCCCTTGGGATCATGATTGCCAAAAGCCACAACACCTACACAGATACACACACCATGGTGATTCTACGTCCCAATGCAAGCAACAGAAAGGCAGAGCTTCCTGAACAAAGCAAGCAGACTCCAGTATCAACAGTAAAATCCCAGGAGACTCAGTGCAGGAGGGATTTCATTGCTTCACCCCTTTGCCCTGTTGCCCCACTTCTCCCACTCCCTTGCTCTCCACACTATAATGGACCTTCTCTGGAGGGACCAGACTGGGTTAGGTACCACATTATCTCAGGGCTGTTTATGGACTTCTTCTGACATGAGCTGCAGGAAGATGAGATGACAATTAGGCTTCAATCCATTTTTGCCACTGCCAGCTCCTCAGCTCTTGGTTTTACTGATATCCACTCCTTTGAGAGTTTCCTTTACAGCATCTGTCAAGCTTTAAGTGTGCCCTGCCTGGACATGAAATCATTATAGGACGAGTAACCCCACTGTGCCTGAGCTTGCACCTGCCAGCATAGGCTGCCCATCAGCAGCCATGCTCCTATCCATAAAGGCTTGATTCCGATCTGCCCAGCCAAGTGCATGAGATGAAAACTCATTTTCGCCTAAACACCCAGGGTCTGCTCATGATGCTTTTGGAAGTCATGACAAAACTCCAGGGACAAATCTCGGGCTACATAAGCTGTCACAGTGTTATTTCTCTGGAAGCTAACAAGCTTCCTTCTCCACACCACAGCAGAGCAGGATCAAGACAAAGTCAACTCTTACAAAACAAACAAATAAACAAGCAGGTGTGTTCCCCTCCCTTCCATGCCAGCAGGATTTGGCCCACACTGTGCCATTTACTAGTCACACTTCTGACCTCTATTTTATTTTTGGTTCCTCCAGCACAATCAAGAACTGCAGTCATCAATGTTATCTAAGCATCTAATTCATAACGCTTGGCTGAACCCTTCCAGGAATCAGAAAGCAAGGTGGTATGCAATCTGATACAGGAGCCAGAGCCAATTTTTAAAGAAGAGGAGGGAAGAGTTCCTGCCAGCTTAAATGGAACATGGATCAGGCTTGCAATGATAAAAAGGCAACAAATATTTTAAGACACTAAAAGAACCATTTCAGGCATGCTCAGATTTACTGAAAGCTGTAACTTGACCTACCCCAGCTCGCCACTCCACAAATTCTCTTCCATCAAAAGACAGCATATATGTCAAACTAGGGCTGCTATCCTACAGCTACACACACATACTCTTCAGCCTGAATACTAGTTAACTGAATGGAGATTTTAAAATAAAACATGTTTTCCTTAAATCCAACTAAGAGGGAACACAGCACAAAAGTGTTTTGTCAGTATTTTTTGCTTTGTTATGTGGTTCTCTTAGCACAGAACACAGGCTTAAAGGAAAGATGGCCCTCTTTTAGCGGAAAGTGCTGCCTCTTGCAGGAGCAACAAAACTCACATGCTGAAAGACATTGTAAAGTGGGGGATAAAAGGCACTTAATCTGTATGAGTGTCTACATTCAGTGAGTACCCCCCAAACTGGATTTATCCATCATAAGAGAAGCATTTCATCTCTCAGCTACAAGGTGTCACCATAAAACCAGCAGAATGCTAAGTGTCTCTCATAGAACACTTTTGCCACTGGGACCAAATAATTATTATACAGACATAGTGTTATAAATGTACACTATAAAAGTATTTCATGTTTTATTCTTTCAGCAAAACTATTTGGTCAAGGACTGATGAACAAAAGCCTGTCTCTGTACTTTGCTCTTAATTTTATGCAAAGATACCTGCTAGGTACTAGCTCAGAGGACAAGAACTGACACATTGTCATTCTGGATGAAAAACAAACACAGCACTATAGGCTATCACAATTTGGAAAGATCCAGCCCACCAAAATGAAATGCCACATGTGCACTGCAGTCTTGGAAACCAACAAACTTGCCAGAGAGATTTTAAAATCTACAGTGCTTTGGTGGGCACTACAGCAAAGAGTTGGCATTCTAAAATCTTTACCTGGCAGGACTCAATAGCATATTCAGTTTAAGTTGTTTAAAAATGAGGCCTTTTAGTTCTCACCTTTTTTGGATAGCAAGGCCAGCACTTCAAAGAGCTGCTGCTGAAGAAAAGATGTCACATTTCCCCTTTCAGACATTAGTGCTCCTTATTTGGCAAACACTTCTCAGAAATGATCTCTCCAGAGACACCTTTTGAGACACTTCCACCATTTCTTTTTCCAGAGGCAATTCCTCCATAAAGTCATGGATTTAGATACGCAATTTTTAGTATTTCACTTTCTGAGTAGAATAAAAAGTATTTCCTTAATATTTCTCAGAAAATTCCCACATCTTTGGCGTTGCTATGCCTTTGGGGTATGCTGGAAGTGAGGTGGCTCTACTCCTCCATGAGACCCCTACTCCTCCCATACATATGCACACCAGTGGATCTGTCTTTCAATGGGTCAGACTTCAGTCATGCAGTTAATTTCAGCTTTGATGAAAGAAGTTGTCATTCTGTCAGAAAAAATCCAAGATATATATATACAATAACAACTTAAACAGAACAAGTGACTGAAGAGCTCAAAGATCAGGCTGTTGGTCTCCCAGGTACCTGCAACACATGGACTTTCCAAAGAATTCAGGTTTTTAGAGTATAAGGAAAAAAAGAACTTGGTTTTTTGTTTAAACTTTACAATATTTTTATATTCTAAAATAACTCAAAAGATTTTCCTGAAGTCTTCCCAAAAAAGTTTCCTACTCTGAGTCTGATTATACATTTAATGCTGTCCTAACAAAGGCATCAGCAGGCCAAACTCCCCCTTGCTATGCAAAAGTATACATGCTAAAAGACTGTCTCTAGATTGCAGACTCTCATAGGCAGGAACCTTGTCTAGATTTTCATTTTTAAAATGATGAATACAATAGAGCTCTTATCTTGATTGGGATCTGCTGACGCAACCATAAAATTAATTGGTGGGTTTACAGGAGCAGGTTCAATCCTGATTCCACTGAGGTCAATGGTATTTCAACCATAATAGAATCAAGTCAAAATTTCTCCTGAGTCACAGTTGCCTCTACAATTGTGTTAAATTTGAAGAGCCAAGTTTAGCAGATTAAAGGTGCATGGCCTAGGCCAGACCTCAAAAGTATGCAGTATTCACACCTGAAGACAAGTTTTACCTCAGCAGCAGTCTGAGGTACACAGATATAAAATCTTATCTTCAAATCAAAAGTAGTGGCAGAGATCTGCCTTTATGAAAGGAATGAAAAGGAAACAAAAGGGCTTTGTAAAGGGGGGAAATATGGATTTGCACTGTAACAAGCTTTATTTCTTAAGCTTTTTGAATGCAACACAAATGAATTGCATTACTGTCTATCACTAAATCAGCCGGAGCACGTTCAAACCCCAAAGCAAATCTCAACTTAGACAAAATCCCTAATGAAGTCCCCGCAGAGCAGATTTTTCTACTCTCTCTTTGAAAATGATGAATGGCAAAGTGGGAGAGAGTGCCACATTCACATCTCCCTGGTTCCTGAATCAGAAACAGAGCACATCAGATCTTTATCTGATGCAGCGAATAATCCCCAAGCACATCTCAGTGTTTCACTGCTGCTGATGCTCTTTTAGCAGGTCACTTCAACACAGTATTCTCAGATCAGCCAAAGACATTGAACCTTTTCACAGCTCTGGATAGTTAACACAGCTAGCTCCAGAAATGTTCAGGGCTGCAGTGACTGGGAGCTACACAACTGCAAAGAAAAGAATCTGAAGATGTCCCACGCTTGCTTGATGGGTAGGATTTGTGTTTGTGGCGCAGTTATGCCACTTCAAAAACTACCTGCTTTCAGAAGCACAGTACTCAGTCCTTCTCCCATTCCACATTGCACCCAATTCCCCCACTGAGTACTAANACTACCTGCTTTCAGAAGCACAGTGCACCCAATTCCCCCACTGAGCACTAGTGCTTGCCCAAACAGGCAGCAAGCCAGTTTCAGAAAGCTAAACCAGAAGAGAAGCAACCCTACCAAAAAAAAAGAAAAAAAAAAAAAAAAGTTTTTTCTGCGGCTTTAGATACCTAAAGCGACCTCCTGACATGTCAGACAAGTACCAGTGTTGGAGCAAGAAAGACAGAAGTACACAGTAGAAGTAGGGAACCAGAACTGCCCTTTCTGGAAGGGGGTTTCTGCAAGGTGTTAGGTCACATTGGCTGCCTCCTCAAGCAGCATCTCTAATCTCCTGCTTTCATAAGAACATAAAATTCCAGACATCTTTAGTTAGGGGAAAGCAAATCATCAAACTAATGTTTGAATAGGATGTTGCTTAACAAAACTTAGCTTTATACACACACACACATATATAATACATAATTTATGTAGAAGATACTCTAATACTTTCCTGTCCCGGGCATGTAGTGAGAATCCAAGATCAGCAGTGAATTACAGACGAAGGTAACGAGGTCACTGAAGGTTTTCTCTCATATAAAATTATCTTCAGACCTAGTAAGCATCTGAAATTAAGTTCTCTGAGGAATATCAAAGATCTGAGGAAAAGTGTAGCACCTATCTCATAAACAGAATTAGTAGGTGTCCCTCTTTGGTGACAGGTGTTATAGCCTGTGAAATTCTGATTTAAAAAGTACTGAAGCCATAGTTTAAAAAGAACCATAACAGTTACAGTTTCTCACAGAGCTTTCTCTCCCTGTCAAACTTATTAATTGAACTATCAATTCTTCCTAAACCAGTACCCGCATCTCAAATGACCTTTTTTTTTCTACTGAGTCCTTCATATCTTGTGGAGTGGGCTGCAGTTTCTGCCCTCATCCCCAGTGCCGGTACCTATGGAGAACATCATTTAACAACACTGAGCTTCCAGAAAATCTGCCCATTCAAATTCCAAGAGAGACTGTCTGCGAAGGTGAAGTAGATGAGCTAGCTCAAGTTTCAGGGCTTTTCTCAGACTTATGCCCTCCACAAAGGAAATGTCCACAGTCACAGAACTGTTTCCTACTGTACAGTGCAGAGAAGGCATATATGCTTTATCTCCCAGCTCCCTGCAAAATTCCCTCCGGCCAGCTCAAAATCTCTCTTCCTCACAACCTGAAACTTCACCATTACCCAGCCTGGGCTTTCTTGTGACCCATTCAAACCAATTCATCTTCTTCATCAACACCGGTGACCAACTGCATTGTGTCTTTAGACTGGACGCTCCCAGTGCTGTATGTAGTGGCACTGATAGAGCTCTCCCTGAGCCTCACAAGCACTTTAAGTCACCAAGACCCTTCTGTGAGGTTGCCTCCTGTGCTGGAAATACTTCCCAGCTTAGCAAAAATTTCAATAACACATCACAGCCTTTTTATGGTGAGATGTTTAATGTCCTTAATAAAAACAGGGAATAAAATAAGGCCAAGGACCAATCCATAAAAACTCCATTAATAGCTTCACTCCAGTCTAATACCTTTCAGCACTCCCCATTGCTGTCTTCTCTTCAGAGTTTTCACCATCTATCATACAAGTCTTCTGTTAACACTAATTTTACTCACTGTAAAAAATTCTCTTCTGTGACAGCACACCTAACTCAGCCCTGCAGATTAGCACAATTTCACGTTTCTAGAAAAAGCAATTCCTACCACAAATAAAATACTAGGCTTGTCTTAAAGTATTTATCCTGCTTCACTAAACTCATCTTGCATGTACATCCAGGTTCTCCTTTACTGTTTCATTTAGAAGCACGTTCCTATGCCCCGAGCACAACCCAAGTCAGACTGACAGCCCTTCAGCCAAACACAAACCATGCAGCCAGAGTTACACACACACTTGAGAATGGAAAACACCTGCACTGTCTTGGAGAGAAGCAAACACTCCCTCACCAGGGCTTGCTCTCACCTTTGTGCTATACCTTCTGGGGACTTGGGAGGGAACCACTGTGGCTGAAGGCCTTCTGCTTGGCCAGATTTGTTTTCCAGTTTCCTGCTTCAATTCCCCAGGCAGCAAAGAAACACTTGTGACAGGAAAAGGGAGCGGATGGATGTTTGAAGGGAAAGTAGCCACTCCTTTTAGCAGTGGTGTTGGCTGTCCCTGCTCCCTTTGTTGATCCCATGACAGGGAATTCCCCAGACCCATGTTACTACCCCAAGGAGTATATCAGAAACAGGGCTTCCACTTAGCATCCACATTCAGACTGTATTCCATTTACAGTCCCACCTGAGTACATCGTGTTGGCAAAGGCTCCTGTTCCTTTTCATTTAATAGCTTAAAAATTTTTCACTTTACATCTTAGTATATGTTTCAGGACCAAATCAGCTTTATTGCAGAAATTTCCATTTTATCCCCATGTTTCTACACCTCTAAGACACATGCTTTTCTGCAACCTGCCCTTCTCCCATTCCTCACAGTCCATCTGCCAAGCACTCACAGCCTTTTAGTCTCCAAATCCTTGCTTGCAGTTTCACCCTTGCTGGGATAGCATTTCCACAGAATTTTTGCATTTCTGACAAAGTTTCAAATTTCCTTTTCATTCAGAGCCGTCATCACCTTTTGAACTCAGCCTTTTCAGATCTCAGAGTTTGCCCATCAAATTAGCTACAGGCCTGCTTCTTGCAGTCTCCTGCTTAAAGCAGATTTACTCAGGAAGACACAGGTCACTGTTGTTGCTAAAACACACCAACAGGTCTTTGATTACGAGAGTGCCAGCTTTTCCTGAGCAATGCTGCTTGTGAGGAAAACCTGACCACTCCTTGCAAGTCAGCTGCCATAGGAACTGCCTTCTGTCTCTCCACCATTTATAATGTTTATCAGAAGGCACTTTATTATCGTAAATAATAATAATAATAACACAAGCAGAAGGGCTTTAAACCTGGTGCTGCAGCCATTACCGCTCCTGGGATTTGACCATTCTCAGCTTAGAAGTCTGTGCCTTCACTCAAGGAAATTGCATTTAATTCTCCTTCCAAATATTGTGCACTGCAATTGTGCTGTTGCCAGGCTCACCTCAGCCACGGTACCTGTGATGAACACTGATGAACAGATTATCCAGATTATTATTAAAAATTAAAAAAAGAAAATCTATCAGAAATGTATGGAAAAGCTTTAGATCAGAAGTGCTTAACACTAAAAGGAAAGTGTGATGACATTGCATGGTCATTTAGTTAGTTAGTTAGTTAGATAGCTGTAGTGATCATATACTTGGCCCAAATGCTCTTCCCAACATGCACTTTCAACCTGTTTTTTTCTTGATGTTGTTTCCGTGCACCTTGACCTACTATTTGAAGGGCTGAACAATTCTCTTCCCTTATTTGCAAGGGAACATAAAAGATATTTTTAGAAGGCAGCCAAACAAATCCATGTCTACATCAAGCAATTTTCAGTAAACTATGACAAATTGTCCCTTTTTTATCAAAAAAAAAAAAAATTTGTTCATCTGTCTTTGTAGCTGCACAGCCCTTCCAGGACTGTGGGGACCCAAACAAAAGCATAAAGCACTGCAGGTGCAGCCCTGCTGGGACAACAAAGAAGCATATCATCACCTCCCTACACACTTGCTGGGAAAACATGTTTCTTCAAGGACAATTCTCTCCCTCTCTCTCTCTCTCTCTCTCTCTCTCCTCCTTCACCTTCTCCCTAGTGTTTTAGGAGTAAAAGACAAGTTTAGTGTCCCAAAACAAACTTTCAGCTAATTTTTTGAAGGACAGCAATTTATTACCCTGTTAAAAGCATTCCTAAATATCACCTTGCAGCACACACCCTGTAAGTCAAACCCAGAGATGTGGAGTTCCTTCTCTGCTTCCCAGTCTGGGTTCTTCAGCCCTGTCCCAGCTGCTCTGTGGCCACACAAAGCTTCTCTCTTTACTCTCCCCTGACCTGTCCTTCTATGCACTCCTAGCCCTTTCCCCCTTCCCCAGAAGTCCACCATCTCCACTCCTGCCTTCCTCCTTCCCTCTGCACAGGTCCCTAATAGCTGCTCCTGATCTTCCAACTACCAGTATTCCTCCTGACCATCCAACCTGAGCTGTGTTTTGCAACCTGCCAAGGACACAAGGAGCAATGGAGACACCAGCATTTCACAGAATCATAGAACGGTTTGGGTTGAAAGGAACTTTGAAAGCTCATTTAGTCCAAGGCCCTTGCAATGAGCAAGGACATCTTCAACTACATCAGGTTCCTCAGAGCCCCATCCAACCTGACTTTGAATGTTCTTAGTGATGGGGCATCCACAATGTGTCCTGGCAACCTGTTTCAGTGTCTCACCACTCTCATTGTAAAAAATTGTTTTCCTTATATCTAGTCTGAGAAGAGGAGTGGGGGCAGGTCCATGTCCTTGGGAGATAAGTGGGGCAAGGATGCCAGCAGTGGGATGTAGCACAGCTCTCTACTGCAGAAGAGCCCAGGACGACCAGGGCAGCTGAGGCAAGGATGTTCCATGGTGCTGCTGTGCTTGAGATAGCACAGGACTGCCTCAGAGGACAGCCTGCAGTAGGAACAGTGGGCACCCCATGGTGTGGGTACACAACACCGCCTGCCACATGGGTGCCACCCTTCAATATTCCCAAGGGCAGTATGACAATGGGGACAGCCCAAGAAAGCATGAAGGTGTTGGGACTGATCAGAGAGATCTCTCTTGCTCCATGGCATGGCCCTGAGGAGCACAGCTAAGACACATTTGTTAATGTTCTTGTCAGAGGTGTTGGCAAAAGCTGTTTGGCACTTGGGAAGGAAACAGTCTTTGAATCTTCTCTTAACACCATTAGGGTCCTGTCTGCAGTTTATATTTTTCCTCTTTTCCAGTGACAAGCACAGTAGCTGTTGTAAAACGTGATGAGTCATAGCTGCAGGCTGCAAGGGAAAGACAAGGTAAAAGGAGAGCAGGGACAGACAAGACAGAAAGCTGCTGTCACTAACCAGCCTCCAAGTCATTGCTATGTAGCTACCACTGGCTTCCCTGCAGTACCACACACATATATCTTCAGCTTTCCCTGGCTAAATCCATGGCTTGAGGAAGAACTTGAGAACAGCCACACTATGTTACACATATCTGTCTAAGAGCAGCATGAGAGTCACTTTGCCCTTCTGACCAGCAAGTGCACGCTGTAACGGTGGGAAGTAAGGAAGAGTTTGCCAGGCAGCTAATCTACAAGAAAAGCAGAACTTTGAGAAGACAAAGACCAACATGTTTTGATCAAGGTATGCCGAAACTGCCTTTACTCTTGTCTTTCATGAAAACTGACAATGATCACCAACCCTGGCTCCTCTGCTTTGCTGTATGTACCACCTCCAGTGGTACCACAAACATGCTGGGAAAAGTCTTCTAGTGACAAATGTTTCAAATACAAACATAGAAGGATAGAAGTCTTTTAGGTCACTGATTTGATTCACACCTAATATATTTTTCATGCAGTAATTTGCATATGAATATGATAGTGTCATAGACAAAGGGCACCTGATCCAATAGTGTCACATACTGAACGCCTCACAAGTGGTGGATCTAAGCATCTACTTAGATCCACAACACTGATGTGGAGCAATACCAAGTATTTCTCAGGCTTCTATACAGCTGTGTGTGGGAAACAGTTTTCCCACCTTAGGAAACACATTTGCAGTGTGTACCTACTCCATGACAAAGCTGGTGCTATTCATGGCCCTTAGAAAAGAAATCAATACAGAGTGATCTAGCTCCCCGCACAGCAGCACAAGGAAAACTTACTGGAGCTGCAGAACAGTTCAACTCAAGTGACTGCTCTGCTGAATGCAGGTGAAAAACTGAATTAAGTTTTTTGCAGTCAATCACATATCAGTCTCAAAACTAATCTTGCTTAAACTAGTCTTCTGTTTCACCAGAGAAATAATTCTGTGCTGGATTGTGCCTTACTTCTGGTTCAAACTGCAACATTTATTCCCTCAGAGAACTTAATTTTCAACTAAGTGGATTTTTTTACCAAAACCAAAAACAAAATGTTGTCACTTAAAAATGTCTAGCCAATTCTACACAAAAATCTGCTCTGAGGGTTGCTTATCTCAGTGTTTCTAAGAGAGCTGACAGTTGCTGAAATATAGGCACTAGGATTGCTCGTGTTGACAAGGTTTTAAAGCATCATCACATTGAGTAGCCATTAGAGGTTATATTTCATTGGAAGTAATGTAATTCAATTACCATCACTCTTTAGTATGTCCCATCTCTGGAGGCTGACAACAAGCCATATCATCCATCAGATTTTAACCTGAACTTTGCATTCTAGCCTCATAGATTGCCAGCTCTCCATTATGAACACCTTCATATTTTTAGTGTCCTTTCTTAGGGAAAGAAGTGATCCAATTATATTGCATATCTGTCTGCCTGTCTGTCTCTCCTTCCTTGGCTTTTCAACCAGTTTCAATCAGGAGGCAAAGGTCTTCAAGAAAATTAAGTTCCTATCAGTTTTGCAACTAATCAGAGGCATGGTAAAGAAGAGAAATCATTTGCATGTCCCACTGGGAGTGGTAAACTATGTAATCACTGCAAACTGACAATCTGGTGAGCACGGACAGCTAATACTGCCTCTTTCTCCATACAAAAAATACAAGAGGCAGAGGAATTTGTGCTATTGCAGGGGCAGAAGGTCAGGGAGACCCATGCCTTGTCCTGTGAGACACAAACCCCTAGTAAAGCAGGCTCCTTTAGAACTGCCGTTCATGGAACAACTATTTTATAAATGCAGTGAGCTTAGTAATTTACAAAGAAATTTTTGTGCATATTTCTTCAGCAAAGAATGTTTTGAGTAATTCACTCTGACAGTCAAACATATTGTAAATACAAAATATAAATTAAACAGAAAAGTGATGTAACATTTGTTTTCCCAAGTCTATGCATTTAAGCTCTATTTTACTTCTCAGAATATCTGAAATGCAGTGACTGATTCACTATGTTTATAAGTTTAAATGATTACTCTTACTGATGATTATCAACATTACTGATTCATATTACTGTTGTTGTTCTGCCTTTTTGCTGCCTAACTGAACCATAAAAGTACTCATGACTTTGCTAGTTCTTTATCACATTCGTCAACTGCACAACAATTGTGCAGTCACCCATTCCCTTTCTCACTCCCTCTCCATCCTTCCAAACTTTACCTCCTCCATATTGCTATATACGCTAAATCACTTTTCTTTGGCCTTTCCCACCCACTGGCTCTTACCAACTCTATAGCTTCCCTTCTCCCATGTCCACACATCCTCCATCCCAGTCTTGCCCCTCGTTCTACTACTTCTTTTTCTGCCTCCCACATACACTGTCATTATTTGTATTTTCTGGCTTCCTCCCCTAGCCTGCTCTTTGCTCAGAAGATAATTCCCTTTCCCTCACTCACACAAAACTTTACTAGAAAGAGATAAGTGAACCTGGACACCGTTATAAAAACACTTCTGCTAGACTTTCCTGGTTTCACTTCCTTATATTCCTCCATGGATCACATTTATGGAAGCTGGGTTTCTCTCTACCTCCTTCAGTTCTGCCTGCCCACTCACCACCAAAGTCTCGTGTTTTCTCCCACTCTCATTGAGGCCCCCACCTTTTCCCAGTTAGGCTGCTCCCTTTGACACAGTTATCTTCAGCTACACCCACAGCCATTCTCTATCACTTTAACTTCTTTTTGAGTGTTTCTCTGCAACAGTCGACCATTGTCACCTTCTCCTTTGCTTCGAATGACCCTCTGTGAATGCACAGCTTCACTTTGCTTTAGACATTTGCTTACCCTTTAATCCTTCCATCCTCTTCCTCAAAGACAACTGCCCCTCTAGTCCTTGTAAACTTTAGAGGTTTTACCTGATCCATTTCAGATGTCCACAATCTATCCACGGTGAGAACTCCAGTGTACATTAGAAGTCTCAGGTATTTCCAGATAAGGGTCACGTCATACACACACACACACATACACACACACTCACTCTCCTCTGCTGGAAGACAGCCCATGCTGCTGAGAACAGTCACCCATCAGCTGCAGGTAGGCTGGCAAACTCCCACGTCTGAGATACCAGGTTTTACTCCTCCCTCATACCCATTACTCACTCCTGCTGCCATGCCCTAGGGAGCACCAGTGGAACATTCAGGACAAGACCACCAAGCCTCTTGCCCTCATTCTCATACTTTTTATAACTTTTGTCACACTTCTGTTTCTCATTTTCTCATCCACATATGCCACCCTTTCCCTCGCGCTCTACCTTATTTTGTCAATTCCTAAAAAGCTCTCTGCCTATGCAGAGAGGAAGCCACTTTGTCTCTGTTTAAGTCTCTACTGAAAGGACACATTCACAAATCTTATGGTACATCCTTTAGTCTTCAATGACCAGCTCTGGCCATCAGTCTCTACTGCTTGAATCTAAATTGCCATTCCTTTGCATCTAATTTTGTCACCTTTTCCCTCTCCCATATTCATTATGTCACCCACAGGGTCTTGTTTCAAATTAGACTGCAAGATATTTAGAGCAGAAAGAGTGCTCATACAGCACATACAGCTAGTGCAACAGGAGGTTGTAGAACCTAGTGTTTCTCCCAGAGAATACAAGTATCATAACTGCCCAAGGCTAGTGGGAACTTACCGAGCCGTACAGTTCCCCTTTCTCATTCATTCCAAGGTAAAGTCCACTGTCGACTCCTCGGATGCTGACCAAGCCCACTGCTATACTGATAAATTCCAGTATACCTATAAAATTCAGGAAAAAAACAAACAATGTATATATTGTTTCCATTGAAGGTTTGGGGGTTTTTTTCAAATGTGACTGATCCCTGAGTGTCAAGCAGCTATTTTCAAGGCTGTTTTCCCATTTTCTGTATTGTTTGGAGGAAGATGAGAAAAAAATGAATATACAATACTTAAATCCTTTGCCTGTTAGAATGATGAATTGCAGACAGCATTACCATACCAAATGAAAAGATTACTCTAAATCTTTCTCATCATTTCAAAACACAAGCTCACTTATATTCTGATTTGCACAATAGATAGTATATTCAGAGAAAAAAAAAACAGTTTTTAGAGTGCCCAAATTAGCAGAAGCGAGGAACCTATGAAATTTGTCTTGCAAAATAAGTTCTGAAAAAATACAATTTAATCAGAATTGTGAGATAAAAAAATGTTATACATGGAACCAAAATATCTACTTCCAGCCATCAATGAACCAGGAATACCGGGAAAGATTTACTCACAGTATGATCTTCCAGATGCTCAAGAAATGAAAATCCTTAGTATAGTCCACTTTCACGCATTTCTGTTTAGATAGTAACCATTCTCCCTGATATGTTATTATTTATTCATCTCAAATTCAAAAATTAAAATATCCTAAACCTAAGTAATAAAGTATACAAGACTAACTCTTCCCATGCATGTAACAGCAATCTCACACAGACATTTGTGCACATAGAAATAATATTTTGCCAAGAAGCACTGCTTCTGCAAAGCTCCCAGGTTCAGCATCCATGTGCACACTACAACTAGTATCTGTATCAAGTATTGGCTTATCTGGTTCTAGGGGCTTGGGGATTTTCTGTCAGCCTTCCCTGCAAATTGCTTAGCTCTTCAATGAGGATACTACCAGCCAAACCTTGCATAAACTTAGAAGTCTTGTGTAAAAAATGGAAATTGTTTTCTATTTGAGAGTTCTCATCTTAGACTGTAATGATCTCACTGGAGTTATCCAACAGCATTCAGAAGCACGCTGCTGTGTTCCTTTGTGTATTACAAAATAAAACACAGAGTAGCATTTTCAATATATTTTGTGAATTTTCATGCCTAAGCACACCATGCAACTATTTTTAAATCTCATTAGAAACTATATGTTCATGAAATAATAAAATAACAGTATAGTATGTGTTGAGCCTCACATGGCCAATAAAAAAGCACTTTCATGGATTTTTTTAACAATTAATTTGGCATCTCCCACAAAATAGTTGAGCACTAATCAATAACAGGCATGAATCACATAAATCTAACATGGCACAAGTTGAAGCCAATAGGGAAAATTTATAGCCAAGCTAATGTAAAGATTAAAAGTATTCCCTGTAAGGGACTATTGATCATTACCTTATATATTATTCAGTACTACAAACACCATAGTCTTACTGTTTTGATAACCCTGTTTTAAGGCCTGGGCATCTTAAACTATTCTCTACACATGCACAAATAAAAAATACTGGGGGAAAATACTTAGTAATTGTGGATTCTTTTAAGTAATATAAAGTGGCAGCATACTGTTTATCTGGTATATGTAGAATCTCAGATACAATTGATCCATTGAAACAATTTAAACATTCCCATTATATCTGGACCTGTAAAACTTCCAGATTTGTTACTAAGGCTTTTCATAAAGCTTTTACCAAAATATCATATTACTTGATACGTGTTACCAAGCAATTTTAACTGAGGTTAAATCTTACATTAAGTGTGTATTATACGATACTATAGCTAAGTTAGTGAGTCTGGCATCTTTCACAACAGTCTAAATCTAGTCTTTAATTGCTGTCTTCATTTCAAATATTTGGATGCACACTGCTCAGTGCATAAAAAGAAAAAAAAAAGCACTGTCACATCCTATTGTAAGTGCAGAAGATGAATTTAAGGTACTTGACAAAGAGCATCCACATCTTTGAGGTCAGAAGAGAGACTTCTTCATTTGAAATATTCAAAAGCCTATTCACAGCAAGTTCTATGTGCCATATTAAGTCCTTCAAGAGATTATCTGGGGCTAAGCATACGGTCTTACAGAAGTCTTGTCAGTTTAAGGATTTCATGATTTGCCCCTACATTTCTCTGAATATTTTCCCTGTATAGTTTCTATAATATACTGATAGTACTTAGGACCCGAACTAGATATTAAAATAGAGAATCCTCTTCAAAATGAGGCTGGATCAAATGGAAATCAGGACATCTCCAAACTTTAAAAGTTAGGGCCCTATTTATAGCTAAAAATGTGGAAGGGAAGCTGTGAGGAAGTAACTATCTCAGTACATGTGGTACTGAATTTCTTTTCACCAGACACTGAGCATTTTCTTTAATGAAACCACTTCAGTGTAAAGACCCATTCCTTCTCAAGGAGTACAGGAAAAAAGTTTTGGGGAAGTTGTTTATTCACGAAGTATCAGCCCTTCATGCACCTTCTTCCACATGATCCAACTTCGACCATGCTGAATGGCAGCAGGACACCAGCCTGACATAAGGGCTGCTCATGGTCTCCTGTCAGGCTCACAGGTGAGAGGGGGTGGATTGTTCACAAACGTGGCATTTTAACTTTCATCTAGCTTAGCTCCGGTGAAGAACGGGCCTACCAAAAAATTTCTCTTGGCTTTTAAGCAATGAACATCTCTGCAACTACATCGTCTTTTTGTTGTTGCCTCTTTGCCTTTTGCACATTTTTTGTCTTTGGCTACATACAGACTTTCTTTGTATTGATGGGTTTAGCTCTCCCTTAGCACTCTAAAACACCGAAGACGACAACGAAGACGGTAAACAAGTATCTCTGCCAGCCAGTTCTTTGTAGGGCTTCCAAGGGAAGCGAAGCGCAGGGGCGGGGGAGGGACCGTCCGGACCCTGCTCTCCCCGGGCTGCTGCGCGTCCAGAGATGGTCCACCCCAGAAAGGGCAGTGGGGCGAGGGAAGCGGAGCCCTTCCTGTCTAAGAAACCAACGGGAGAACAGGCCGGTGAAGGGGCGAGGGAAGGAACTTCCCCGGTGCCCCTCCGCCTCCGGCACCCCCCTCCCTTGCTCCCGGCTGCGGCGCGGGGCTGCGCGGAGAGGCGCGGGGCTGAGCGCTCCGCCGGGATGCGTCCTGCCTGTCGCAGCTGTCACCGCTCCGCCCGCTCCCCCACATGATGCCAATTAAAAGACGGGAGCGCAGACAGACACAGCCCCCCTAGGCGGCAGGGCCCTGCTTCAGTTTCAGGCTCTTATAGCGCCCTTGCCCGCTCCCCCTCATCCTCTCCCCTTGCAACGCTCGATAGCGGGGGAGACTGTCGAGGCCGCTCGGCGCCCTTCCCTCCCCCTAAAACCTGGCCCACTATTCCCAGTCCCAGGGGCCAGAGCCCTCCCCGCCTCATGCTGTCTCTGGGGAGAGCCAGCAGACCAGGGCCGGGGGCAGGCCCGCCCCGCCGCATACAGCAGCAGAGGAGGCGGGCAGCAGCAGGGACCCCCCGTCCGTAGCCGCCCCCGCGCCCTCCCGGCGCTGAACCCGCCCCGCCAGCCCAGCGCCGGAGCAGGCAGGGCGGGCCGGGAAGGAGGGAGGGCGGGCGGCTGCGCGGCTCCCGCAGATGATGAACGCAGCGGTTCCTTGTAGCAGCAGGTCCCGGGGAGCGGAGGTCACCTGCTGACAAGCGTTTTTTTTTTCCTTTTCCTGCATGCTCCTATTTTTTTAATGCTGTGCATGCAGTACTTGTGCTGACGCACAGAGGCACGCCTCTCTGCTGTTACAGAGTTCCTGAATTTACAATGACTCTAGTGTCTAGCCAATGCCCTAGACTAAAGGAGACTGCATCAAAAAAATTCTTTTGTGACCCAGGAGAGATAAGGCTTTGATCACCTGAGATCGCATTATGGGGGGGAAGGAGCCGAGCTCTCCCGAGGAGCTTTTCTTTTAGAGATGGACATTTTGCTGCAGGAATTGCGAAATGCCAGGGCTCCCAGAACCGGGCGAGTATAGACACACAATATGGCTCGGTTTACTGTATGCAATAGGCACACATCCAACATAGCATCACAAAAGAATTACTCTTATCTGATGTCTCTCCAGAGGTGTGTGCGCGTGTGTGTGCGGGGAGGGGGATTCCCACAGGGCAGAGACCAGAGAGGAGTTTACGCGCAGCCCCCGATGTTTTCTCTTTGTCCTCCTTATTCCTGAAGGAAAACTTCCTTCTGACGCGTACCCCCACATTCACACGCACACGCGCGCAGGTTTCCCTGCACACGCTCGGAGGAGACCATGTAAACCCGCTCTCCCCCGGCCAGCTCCTGAGACGGGATGCAGACCTCCCCAGGATCATCACAAGACGTTACAATCACCAAACCCCAAATATCATCTGCTATTCGGTGACCTCCCTGCAAACACAACAGCAATCTCACGGCACCGATACAAAAGCACGGAGATTCTCTTCCCTCCCCAAGAGAAGCCGTGAGCCCCAACACATCCCATGGGCTCGCCCTGCCCGCTCTACCCGACCCTGGAGCGAGCAGGGGCATCACCGGCGCACTCCATGGGAGAAGAGTTATCACTGGGGCGCGTCCGGCGGGGGGAGAGGGAGATCAAACGACAAGGACCAAAAAAAAAAAAAAAATCAATCTATTTAAAGCCAAGGCGCTGCAAGGGATGGAAGAGCTGCCTCTCGGAATTGTCAGCTTCCTACAACTGCGGCTGGATAGCCATTTTTAAAAATAGACGCCGCGAGTAATGTGGTCACCGCCGCCTTGCGAAGGGGAGCAGCTGGCGGCCCTCCTCTGGGGCCGGCGGGGCCCCGCGGGCCGCCAGCCCCACACCGCCCCGGCTGCCGGTGCGCAGCGCCCTACACCTGCTGCGGCCCCGCACCGCGCCTCCCTCCCCGGCTCCGCACAGCGCCGCGCCCGCCGCTCTGTGCCCGCACCGCAGCGGGCTAGGGGAACCTGCGGCGGTAGCTCAGCAGCCACGCACGGCGTCTGCCTGTGCCAAGGAAAACGCCTAGCTGTAAAAGCCCCCTCGTTCCCCTCACTCCGTGGCTGCCTGAAACACTTTCCGCACTTTTTCTCTCCAGCAAGCGTGGATGTTGCGCCCCGGGGAGAGCCGCGACGCTCCCCCTTGCCCTGCACCCACCCCCGTGGACCCGGGGCGGGTGGGCGGCGTGGGAGGGAGGCAGAGCCCGTAAGCAGCGTGAGAGTGTCAGGGAGCAGCGGATGGCGGGGGATGGAGGATGAACCTGCGACCATGCGAGAGCCTCAGTCCTCTCCTCCCCCGCGCCCCCTCCCCTTCCGAGCCCTTCGGAGATCATCTCCTACAACACCAGCATTATCTAAACAGCTTCACAAAGCAATAAAATACATCTTAGATATCGTTCAACATCTGGCATTAAAATACAAAGAGAGAAAAAAATCACCACAGGACTTTGTTTTTACGACCGAATTTAAGTGCTGTCAGGTTAGTTCACTCACAAGTTAACTCCTTCCAACAGCTGGGAGCGTGGTGAGCTAACCTGGTGTATTTTCCTCACCCCTCCTTAAGAAAAAAAAACAAAGAATCAGCTCATCCAGGCTGTTTTAGTTACTTTCATGCATTCAATCTGCCAAGCCTGTAACAGACTCCTTGGCAGCAGAGAAGCTCCAGGCCCACTGGACTCGCGTGTGCATGTGTGGATGTGTGCGTGTGTGCATGCACAGGCTCTCCGGAGCGGCCGGGGCCATCAGCCCCTCAGCCCTCGCTGCTGAGTCACAAACAGAGTCCCTGGAAAGGAAATCCATGGAATGCTATTTCAAATTCGCTGCCAGCCTGACACGCCACACAGCTCGGGAAAGGGAGATTTTGGCGCAGGATTCCCGGCGGGTTCCGGACCCCACCTGCGCTCCCTCCTCCCCGGGGCGCCGGCCACCGGCAACGCCGCACAGCTGCGGGTGCGGGCTCGGGCGGGCGGCGAGCACCGCAGCGGGTCGGCGGGCGCTGCCGGTGAATCCTCGCCGAGCAGCGAACCAGACTGGGTGTGCAGTTCGGGCAGTTACTAGGGCAGGTAATCGGCAGAGAAAACGAAAGAAAAGCCCTCGTCAATTTGCGTATAGGACGAGAGCCACTCCCTCCAGGAAACTCGGTGAATTTTAAATTGTCGTGGTTAATGATTAAAAACCCTTTAAACTCGCGAAATCAAATCATTCAGCAGAAACGTCCCGAGCAAAAATTCCACCACCGCCACCACCACCTCCCAGTACGCGTCTGCTCTTAAGCAGAACTTGAGGCTACACAAACATCGCTACTAAACACCCGGCGACTTCGGCGAGGGCTCCTGCTCCGCCGTGGTGGTGCCGCTCGTGCACATCTGCACCCCCGGACGCACTCATTTTTCCCCTCGGCGGATCAGCCATCAGCACCAACCCCCCCCCCCC
>VYXB01007193.1:148696-174110 GCA_013397135.1 Pachyramphus minor | reverse complement strand
GCAGTTCTGCCCCATTATTTCATCACATGACCACTAAAGGGTTAAGGATAATACCTACCAAATCTGCTGTGGTCTTGCCTGGTTCCCTGGATAGTACCATTGGGGAAGATTTCTAAATGAAATCCAGTCCTGCAGTATAGCTGTCTCCGCCTGAGGATCCCCTTTAAATGGTCCAAGTCCGTGACTGCAGGCCCCCTGGGTAGCCCACCTGCCTCAGACTGACCCAGGTGGTCACTTAACAAAACCGGACTATCCACCGGCAAAACGGGCACATTCCCAAAGGGTACTGCATCCTGCACACCGAAATAGTTCCCAACTTCACCTAAGGGAGCCATCAGAAGATTCTGCTTTTAGAGAATGAGAATAAACAATAATGATGGTGCCAAACCCAGGAGATATAAGATTAGGTATATTCCACTCCTCTCCCCTCCCTAGCGCAGTTACAGAGAAAATGTTCTTTCTTCAATCCATTAAATGCATAAATAAAAGTAATATTCTGTTTTGACTGGTACAGGTTCAAGGTCAAACCAGTTAGTCTAAGAAACCACCACTTTATACTCACACACTGACATATTTATAAACATATAGATGTGTATATCTATATAAATGCATATATCCCCAGCTCTTAGCAAGCAATACGGTCTTCAGCCCATCCAACTGTAATAAAGAAAAAAATCCGTAGTTTCTCCATTTGGTTTAAGATAAGAATGATCATAGCAACTTAAATACCTAGGCGTTATAGGGATTTTTTTTTTTTAAGATGCACAGGCTACGTCAGGATTTATGGATTCTGATTCCAGAAAGGCATGCGCTGTTTTTACTCTATAACAGACTGCATACATCAGCATGAATCCTGCAAAGGGGGAGGGGGGAAATCTCACGTTGTTGGCTGAGATAAATCCAAAAAAAAAAAAAAAAAGAAAAAAGCAAAAAGGAAAAAAAAACTTTTGACGTCCAAATCTATTATCCAGAATTCTCAGGAGGCTCAGCAGATGTCCACTGGTTTAGGATTATTGACGATCCACAAGCAAAGCAGCAACATACAAGTGCTTGTGTCTTTCTTGGCTGGCTCGAAACAGGTGTTGCTTCTGCAGGGCTCCCTGTGAAATGTTGTACTCCAGCACTGAGCTGCAGCTCTTGACTGTGGATCTCCATCCAGCACGCAGAGTGGCGCAGGAAGAGGCATTGGGCTGGGTTTAAGGTAGTCCTGATTGCTGCTGGAAGGATTCTCCGAGGTCCTAGCGCTCAGCTCTACCTGCTGCAATACCGAGCCGCTTCCAGCGCTCGGCACGGCGCGGAGCGGCTCTTGCCGCTCTGCGGCAGCGCGGCGCTCGCCCGCAAATAAATAAATAAGTGGGCGAAACTTTGGGGGAGGAATAAAGCGACGCGATGCTAAATATACCGCGCCCGCCCGCTGCGGGGAGCGGGCTCCTCGGGAGATGCCCGCATAGCCCGAGTCCCCCCTGACATTGGCGGGGGGAGCGGGGCGGGCAGCGCCCTGCCTGCCCAGCCCGACCCCGGCCCGGGGCCCGGCCCCGCCGCAGGGGAGGCGGAGGCGAGGCCGCCCTGCACCGCACCGCAGCCCTGGCCCCGGCCCGCTCTGCCGCAGGTAACCGGGCTGCCGCTGTCCCAGGCGGGATTCAAACTCAGCTCCGGCGGGGCGCGTCAAGTTCGGGAGCTGGGGCTGATCTGGGGGATCCTTATCGCCCACGCCGCATTTCTTGCCTTCTCCACTCTGGCCCCCCGGCCCGGCAGCCCGAGCACTCTCGCCCTGCCCCTACGCTGCGGGAGGGGCAGTTTCGGGGATGCCGGTGCGGGTAAGCGCCAGGGCCCTGCCACCGCCCAGAGCGCTCCGGGGGCGAACCGCGGCTCCTCGCGCCCGGGCTCGGCCCCGGTATTTAAGAACCCGGTGGAGGGAGGGAAGAGACGGCAGGAGGTGGCATGGGGTGAAGCGGGGCTGCGATGCGAAGTACGTGTTCTCCTTTCACACCCCCCATCCCCTCCCCCCCAAAAAAAAAAAAAAAAAAAAGTTATTTAAAACTGTCGGGAGAGACCCGGAGAGGAGAGAAAGGGTTTCTGTTTCTTCTTAGGATGTTGAGGATTGGTGTTATTGTGGTTTTGCCCTTAGAAAACTGCTGTGTTAACCAGCAACGGGACAGAGGGTCTCCTGCCTTTGCAGAAGAATTCTTGAGCAGAGCTCAAGGATCCAGCACAATGCAGAACCTTGCACAAGGGAGAGGACGCTCTGGCAGTCCCTTGAATTGTGTGCAAAACCTGAACACAGGCTCTTCTGGGAATGTTGGGGAGAGAGAGAGGCAGGGAGAAAAGGAGAAGAAATTTAATATCTTGGGGGCTGAGGGGAGAGATTGCCTGGTGTGAATGATGATGTGCACCACTGAGGTAGCGGGGTTCAGGAAGGTCATTGGTGGAGCCTGGAAACAGAATTCTAGAGAAGGAGAATTTGGCTAGGGGCTTAATTAAAAATAATTGACTCTGCACGTCCTCCTGCTCGATGGGCATGCAGAGAAGGGGTCGGCTCTCCTTGCCTTCCCCACCACAAAAGCTAGCAGTCCAGCTCTGCCTGGTGCAGCCTTTCTGCATCCCGCCACTTGCCAGTGTGACTAAACACAAGAGGAGGGAGAGAGAGAGTAGTCTCCATGTCTAGCAGGGAAACTGCAGCAGAGAAAAACTGTGTCCTGAATCCCCATGGACCTTTAGGGAACTGGCACACACCAATGGTGCATGAGCCACCCCCTTTTATTTGACTCCGTCAGTCTTTATTGCAATTTGAAGGACGGGATGTAGAAGCTTCAGAGCAGGGTCACACCACTCTGGTTCTGTACAAACCCACAAAAAGAAACAGTTGCTGCATGTCAGTCCATGCATTTTGATGTGCAAGGGCAGAAAAACCCCTAACAACAAAGCAGGAAAGTCGCTGCTCTCTGGCAAATAGTTTCAAAGCATTTACCCTGTATATCGGGTTTAAGGACACTGCTCTCACAAACACACTGCTTATATCAGCGTGAACAACTGCAGAATGACTTGGGAAAAACTGCAGAACTCACCATGTCAAAAATCATTATTCTTTATCAACTTGATCATGGCAGTACCCAGAGGCCCCATTCAGGGCTCACAGTCCCATTGTGTCGGATACTGTAGACACATGTAATAAGAGAGATGGTCTATGCCCAAAGAGCTTATGATCTTAACCCATGATGAAAGACAACAGGTGTATAGTACAGACCCATGGGGGAAGGATAAGGGAAAAACAGCCTTGAGAATAAAAAGCAACAGGCCTGGCCAGTGACAAGTGTTTGGTGTCAGAAGAAGGTTTTAAGGAGATTTGAAGGAGAACAATAAAGGAGCTTTACGGTTATTAATGGGGAAATTTTTTCATGCATAATGGCTAACTTGGAAGAGAACATAAAATTGCTTATTAGGAAATTGGACTGCTGAAAAGTGAAGGTTTGTGCCACTGGCAAAGCAAAGGGAATATTACCGAGAGACCAAAGAGCCTGGTATCTGGCATGCTCTCAGTCTAGAAGCAACAGGGAAAGAGGCTCCCAGCAACTTTCCAGTGCTTTAAAATTTACATTTCTAGTCCCAGTGAAGAGCATTATGTGGTTTGAGTTTTTTTCTCTAGTTCAGGCTTCAGTATTTTCTATCTTGTACTTCACACCAGCATACCTTATGAAAAATATCTAACAGTAAAGAAGAAAGTATTGGTATAGTTGCCTTTTTTTTATGGAACTTAAATGAAAGCCCATAGGTTATTTGCTATAGGAAGTTTAGTGTTATAAAAGTGTTATCTAAGTTGAGGCTTTGATGTCTGAATTACTCATAAGTATCAAAGCCACACATGAATTATGCAGGACATCCCCAAAATTATACCCATCTGTGAGTAGGTGGTGTTCCAACCCTGCTTCACATAAAATGTATGTGTGATGTGTAATGTCAAACTTACTCCTTACAGAAGTTTGGCATTGCTGATAGCTGGGGCTGTATTAAAAACTTACACTTGCTGATAGCTGGGGCTGTATTAAAAACTTACACTTTTATCCCCGAGACACTGAGGCAGGAACATCCCTAGCTCCCCTCTACTCGAGATTCACACCCACTTCTCTTATGCCCTCCTGGAATTAAAGACTGCATCTGCCACAGTGAGTCATCAAGAGCTTACTCATCAGCTTTATGCAGGATTTTAACTCCTGAGAGCAGAGTTGGTCAGAAGGATCCTACATGTCTTGAGGAGTTCCTGGCACTCGGTGTCCTCACATGTACCACACTAATGCGACACCTCTGCCAAGTTTTAGATATTATGACTTTTTTAAAATAAAACTATTTCACCTGTAGTCTGCCAACCAGTTCAGTTTTAAATGATCTTTTTACATATCAATTTTTGAGTGTAATTTAAAAAATAAATTAGCTTACCTGTTTTTTCTTGGTTTATGGTGTGTTTTTTTTCATTCCTCCAAACTGCATAATTTCACGAGAGTATAGAGTCTTATCCTGGACCTTTACTGTATCTAACTAATTTATTTCCCAACCTTGCAGATAGAGAACTGAAAGAATTACATTATTAAAAGGACAGGTGTTACAACTTTCCTACGAAATGCATGGCATTTGCCATTTTTACTAAAATGTCTTGAGGCAGAAAACTTTTAAAAGCTTTCTACAAATGGAGAAAAAGATAAAAATATGAAAAGTAATGTTATTTTCAGTTTTCTTGACAAATAAGGATTTTTAGGGTATTTTGAAGTATGATATAAACCTGCATATAAGACTATTGAGTAATCTCATTTCACTTGAGGCTGCTAGAATGGAGACATCAAGATATAAACTACTTGTTCTTTAACACAGACAAATAGGAGCAATTTTAGGGCACAAATCATCTGACCTATTCCAGTCGTCTACTTTAGGATGACATGACTCATGCTCTAAAGATGCTTAGTTCTTCCTATGAAGGGAGCCTATATTAGATGTAGACTTCTACATGACAGAGGTAGGACAGACATAGGACTGGATGGATCCCACCTGCTGCATTATACATGTGATTGAGAATTTCCCCAGCATGGGTGGTGAGGGCACCAAACTATTAATATAGCTGCACAAATTCACACTCCAAAGAAAACTCAAGTCACCTCAGCAATGAAAAATTACTGAAAGTCATGATCACGAAACACTACGTTGCCTGGAAATAAACACGTTTGTGGAAACAAACAAACAAACAAATAAACAAAAAACCGAGGTGTGAGTCAGGTTAATTGGATTAACATAAGAAATGTCTACAAGTTTAGAAAACTTGAGCTAGAGGAATGTATTTGCTTTCTCACTTCAGCGACTATAGAAAAAATAGCAGTATTTATGACCAAAGAAATTCCTGTAAGATTTCCAGAAGCCAACAGAAAAGGGCTTGTTCCCAATTCGTCAAATTTTCACACTAGAGTAGTGTAAAATATGTGGTTTAGATGGAAAACTCCAAGAAAACATCAGTGTCAGTGTCACCATGTAATACACAGTGACCATGGGATACCTAACATGGATTTTTCACGGTGTTATGGTATTTTGCTTTGTAGAGGAACTAGTGAATAAATAAGCAGTGGCAGAATATGACCATCCTAGGGAGGCAGTTAGTCAGGATCCATGTTTTAAGATACCTTAATTTAAGCACAAAAGTAAAAATATCACTATCAGTCAGATACAGTCGAGTGCATTGATGCAGATGTCAATATAGTGTTTTGGAATGTGTATCCTTGTTGGTGCTACCTGAAGGTATATAGGGTGATGTAAACATGAAAGCTGACAAATATGTTTGAAATTTCTGTGAGGTGTTTATTTGTACATGACTTGTATCTGCTCTTTTTAGTAATAAATTGATTTTTCATGATGTTGCAGTCCCACCAGTCCAAGAGCCAAAATGCCACTGATTGGAAGGAGAAGCAGGCAGGAAATCAGAGTTGCCATGTGTGCAGGTGACCACAGAGGCCTCCGCATGGCAATCAATTTCTGCAGCACGGCTCACAGAACTGCTCATGGTGAGAACATGTTTGCCACTGCCTTGTGCACCTCTCCTGCCCAACCATGCACATTTTCTAACCAGAAGCTTCTGCCTTCTTTATGCCCCCCTGCTGTCAGTGCTCATCTGAGGATGCAGGCTCAGCAGGGTTTGCCAGCAGGCTACAGGGCATCTCTGAGGCTCTTCCTTTGGCTGATACACTTCCTTTGTAGATAGTTCACTACCTGAAGGATGAGGCAGCATTCCTACACCAACCAAGGCCCAGAGCTTGACCATAGCCGGATGCTACTTACAAGTAGTAGACTAGAGCTGCAGCCACCGATCAGCTTGTGGCTGCAGCTACCGATCACCTTCCCGGGGCAGGGAGAAGGTGCCTTTTGGCACCTGCCCAGCTCGGCAGGAGATGCGTGTGTGCCCCCACTTACCACTCCATGTGCGCTGCAGCAGGCACAGCAGCAGCCCAGTGTGCCATCGCCCCGATGGAGAAGGTCCGTGCCAGCTCCATGATGGCTCTATGCCCGCTTTCTGGAATGGCCAAAGGCCTTGATAGCTTTCCCGATGGAAGTGATTACCTCTCCATCTACGGCCTCGTGGCCATCCAGAAAGTTTCATCCCGAATCGCCCCGAGCCCTGGCCTGCAGCGACCACCCGGGGCTGCTCCCCACGGGGGCCGGAGCGGGGCCGGGCGCGGCGGGCCGGGTGCTGCGGGGCAGGGGCAGCCGCCCCGCCGCGCTTGTGCGGGGCTCTCTTGCCCTCTAGCGGGCGAAGCCAGAGGGGCGGCCCCGCCGTGCCCCCGGCCAGCGCTCCCCGTGCCACGGCAGAGCCCGCGGCCTGCCCGGAGCCCCCGCTCCCGCTGCGGGACAGCGCGGCCACACGACCCCAGCACGGCGGACGGGCGGGCCCAGGCCGTGGCCTGGCTGCGGGCGGCCTGGCTGGGGAGCGCAGCAGGAGCAGCGCTCCACGGACAGCGCCTGTCCAGGGTGCCGCCAGCACCGCTCAGCCAAAGGCCGGGAGGGGGGCCCAGCGCCACGGTCCCAACGAGCAGCACGAAGAGCTGACGAGGAAGACCATAATGGGGCCGCCAGAGGCACTATTCGTCTTTGCGACCTCTTCAGCTGGTCACGGTGGCTGACCACGTCCCCATGGCTGGGACCAGCTTCGCAACGGATGGGAAGCCAAGGGGGAGCACGGGGCTATGCACCCCAGTTGCTGAGCAGACCTCATGTGCCTAATGCTGCTGAGAAAGGGAGTAGTCGGTGAGGACAAGGGAGCCCTGGGCATGGCCTTGCCACACAGAGATATGGAGATGGCAGTGAGCCCCCCAGCTGAGTGGGGTGGAAGTGATGCTGGAGGGAGGACATCTATGCTCATGTGGGATGTTCTGACACACCATAAGACCAGTTGTCTATCCCATGTTTACTAAGAATTCTCCTTTTCTGCTAATGAATTAGAAAATATTTCAGTATCTGTCATCTTCTTCCTTCCCAGACCCAAATCAGTAATGTACTATCTCCATCTAACAAAAGATCTTACACTGTCACTAGGAATTCTTGCTGTAAAAATGTATTAGAAAATTTGCATTTCTATTTAAAACTGTCAGTGACTGACCTTCTTCCTGTACTCTCCAGCTTGATTTCATCACTTTATCAGTTTTCCTATTTTGTAAATAAATTTTATACCTTTTTCTCCCTCCCCATTTTTAACATTATTTTCAGTATTATATGTTGCATTTTAACTCTGCTGTTGTAACTACCAAACCACAACACGCTTAAAAGTTATCCTTCTCATGAAATACAATTTGTTAGCCATCTAACAGAGATGGCTACAGAATTGACAGAATTTGAGTTTGTTTTCTTCCTCTCCCAAGCTTTCTTCCTCTCACTCTCATTTATAATTTCCCATTCTTTGGGAAACAGTGATACCTCTTGGGTGATTGTCCCCTCTCATTTTTCCTTGAGATAGTGATGACAAAGTCATCTGTTTGCTGGTAGTGAATATAGCTGGGTCACTTGGAATGCAGTCACTTGGAAACCTCCGCTCTCTGCTACAGTTATTATAATCCTCTGCATGCCTGTGTCTGTTTCACTTGCTTAAATGCTATCCAATTACTTTTTTGATAACTAACATATTTTGCGTGGTTTTGCCTGATGATTTTCTTAATCATTCTCTTGCTATTTCACCAATAACTCAACAGTATGTGACTGCACTCTGATTCAGTGATGTGAAGGGACAGAAAATAATATAACCATTTGCTTTAAATAATTACCCTTGCTATGTACTAATGATTTCCTTTTGGCTGGCCAAGACAAAAGCATCTCTGACTAGAATCTTGCTCTTTTCTCCTGAACATACTGCTTTTACAGGAAAACTGGAGACCCTTCCTCCTTGTACAGGAAAGAAAGGGGCTGCCCTGGAGAAGTTAGTAGTTGTGAGGAGCTGAGGGACTGTAAGATTACTAAGCCATTCCCCATAGAGGACTGCCATCTTCTGTTTAAGCTATTTCTGTTTGCCCAATCCAAATAAGTTTACAAAGGAACTGTGCGAAAGGTGAAGGGGGGGAGAAAGGACTGTACTGTACAAAGTGCCATCAGCATAATCTTTTCACATGCTGTTGTGAGCCACAAAAAGTATTTTATATGTTGTCTCATGTGCTGGTGAAGAATTGGAAATGCCTGTGATGCAGCAACTACTAAGGTGTTTCAAATAAGGAGTTTTTCTCCTCCAGGTCTTTGTCCTGAACAGCTGCAATCCCTGTTTGCTGTTACATAGAGAGTTAATAAACCGTAAAAGCAGTCTCTTCTAGGTTCGAAGTAAGTGAAAATCAGGCTTTCCAGAAAAGGAAAAAGAAACTAACAACAGTGGTTCTGAGTTACTACACAGCCCTCAATGTGACTCTCCTTTCCTCTCTCTGTCTCTCAAGGCACTGCTTTTATGAGAGTCACCAACACACTTCTGAGTACCAGGCTGTATCTTTATCCCTACCTAGGATTTCTTCTCTCTGTGGAGGAGCAGAACAGAAAGCAGTCTTCATTCCTCTGCCCCCACCCCTCAAAATTTACACTGGGTTTTCACATCCCACCCTTCATTTCTCAGAAAAACAGGACAAGGAGATGAAATGCTCTTTACTGACAAGAATTTGCTTCCCTGTCTTCATAGCTGCTCTTGACAAAAAACAGCTTTCCCACCCTGTTGTTTAGATTTCATCAAAGTCTGCGAACCTGAAATCCACCATAGGAATTCCAGTCCCCTCCCAGATGCTGTTATTCCAAGAAAGCTTAGAAATTCATCAGAGGGTCTGAAAAACACATCAGCGCTGGGAATCCACAACCAGGATTTCACGCCAGAAATAGATGCAGTCTGAACTACTTTGCTTTTTCTAGGCATTGCAGTGAAATCACTGACAGGCGATGGGAAAAGAAACTGTTCAGGAGGTTCCTGTGCTTCCTCCGCTTTAAATATTGCTCTAGGTTTGAGGAGAATTACAATTACTGTCAGGGATCCTCAGGGACTGACTTAAGAGGAAAACCAAGCACTGAGAACTCACTTCTGCAGATACAGACAAATTGGCTGTGACTACCTTGCCCTTACTGCAGTAGCACTGCAGCCAACAGAACTATGCATGCAAATTTTGAGACATCAGGCAGACATCTAGTATTAGGTATCCTGCTTTTTTTAATGGGGGACAGGCTTGTGAAGAAACACATGGCAAAACTGAAGGAAAATTATCTTGCCAAGCCTTGTGTTATGCTATTTGTATAAATCTTATTATGAACAAGCAGAAGGAATTTGCTTCTGGAATTCATACCTTGTATTCTTATAATCATCTGAGTGTTCCAGCCCTGTATCTGGGAACCTGGTTCTGCTGCCCTGCTGGGGGCTGATAAGGAGAGCTCTAATATATAGAGCTTGCAAGCTTGCTCCCTTTGTATAGAGGTGTTCTCTAGTTGTGTCTTCCAGTGGGGTAATGGTGATGACACTGCAAACTCTGTTCCTCAAAAAAAAAATGGAGCAAACTCCCTGCTTAGGTAAGCTGTCACAGCACCCCTCCATTGCTGAAGCTCTGACAATTTATATGAACACAAGACAAGCACATTTCAATCTTTTTTATTCTCTCGGGTAAAAAATCCGCTTATAGTTCATCATTACAAAACACTCAGAATTTGTGGGCCATTCTTGGTCACAGCTTAGAAATTAGAAAACATACATACTAATTAGAAAACTGTAGAAGGCTCCATACAAGGACAGATGAAAGCAAAACTCAGGTACACCAAGCACAGGGAGATGAGTAAAAGATCTAAGAATTGCTTAAACATTTGCATGGTCATACAGTGAATTTTTGGAAAGACTGTTTGCAGTCCAGCTGCTCAAAATAGTCGACTTGCAACTGTAAAAGTGTGAGGACAGAGGACTTAGTTCTTGAATAGTCCTCTCTGTAGATTTGAATGTCACTAAATTTTTCCTGTGTGCAGATTTTGGTCCAACAGTTGTCATATTTTATTTATAATTAAAGTCATATGCTGCTTTCATAATTTTTTGTCTAGTCATTTTAAACACCTTTGTACAGTATTCAGACAACAAAAGCAAATCTTGTTTATTATTGTTGTATTTGCAATTTCCATTGGGTTTAACCAAAGTCTCTATAACGCAAAGTCTATGAAACACTTCAAATTCACTTTGAAATTTTATTTCAAAGCTACTCAAAAGTTAAGGCACTAGAGTTTTCTATTAACAGTAAGAATTAAGCTTATTTCTTAGCATTTCAGAAGAGTAAAATTAAATCTGTAGGACACACCAATGGCACACTTGAAAAATAACCATACTGGTGATATGCTTTGAAAAGGGTCGGTCATTTATAAGGATGCTTTACAAGTGGAGTCTCTCAAGAACAGAGAATCAAATAACTTCCATTACGGAAATAATTTTAAATTATGCATTCTATAGGGGTAAATATTCAAAAAAATAGAGCCTAAATTAAGACTGAAAGGCTAAAATTCTCAGAACTGTCCCTGGTGTCTCTTTTTGCACAATTACATTCAAAACCTCTGAGGATGTCCCACATGAGTGCTCAGTAAGTGAACTGCAGAAAGTACATGGAGAAAATCTAGTCCATTAAGATCTCTTCATAGAGTCCTAGAATTGTTTAGGTTGGAAAAGATCCCTAACATCATTGAGTCCAACCTTTAACTCAACACTGCCATGACCACCACCACTAAACCATGTCCCTAAGTGCCACACCTACGTGACTTTTAAACACCTCCAGGGATGGTGACTCCACCACTTCCCTGGGCAGCCTGTTCCAATGCCTGACAACTCTTTGCACAAAGAAATTTTTCCTAATATCCAATCTAAACCTCCCCTAGCACAACTTCAGGCCACTTCTTCTCATCCTGTCTCTCATTACCCGAGAGAAGAAACCAACACCCACCTGGCTATAACCTCCTTTCAGGTAGTTGTAGAAAGTGATAAGGTACCCTCTGAACCTCCTTTTCCCCAGGCTAAACACCCCCAACTCCCTCAGCTGCTCCTCATAAAACCTGTGCTGCAGACCCTTCCCCAGCTCTGTTGATCTTCTCTGGACATGCTGCAGCACGTCAAAGTCTTTCTTGTAGTGAGGAGCCCAAAACTGAACACAGGACTTGATGTATGGTCTCATCAGTGCCAAGTACACGGGGACAATCACTTCCCTGCTCCTGCTGGCCACATTGTTGATGATACAGGCCAGGATGCCATTGGTCTTCTTGGCCACCTGGGCACACTGCTGGCTCATGTTCAGCCGCTGTCAATCAGCACTCCCAGGTCCTTTTCCTCCGAGCAGCTTTCCAGCCACTCTTCCCCAAATCTATAGTGTTGCTTGGGGTTGATATGAGTCTTCAATGTCTTTAACTATTTATTTACTTATGACCTAAGTAAGGATAAGGATTTCAGTGCCTGATTTTAAGCTCCTGGCTGTTTTAAATTCCTGGCCTCATCTTTTTGTAGTGAGACTACATTTCCACTAATCTGTGGTATTTTTTTCACATGAAAATTTAAAATAATCACTTTACATCACTTCATACCTCCTTAGCCCTTCCGAAAATTATGTCAACCCAGCCTAAATCACCACAGGTTTCCTATTTCATAGGATACACAGAAATCACTGAAGGTTTCCTATTTCATAGGATATACAGCTATGATCTTTGCTTTAGAGTATTTGGGTAGTCACAGGGGTAATCCTGCCAGATTATGGAGAACAGACATGAGCTGTCAAGAAGGCTAATAAGCATGGTACTTTTTTATTCATGGTACCTTTTTATTCACATGATTCTTCTTAAGCAAACTGAGAAGAAAAGCTGGTGCAGGCAACAGGACAGCATGTAATCAATATACATCATGAGACAAAGAACATTTCAAAGTTCAATACTAAATTCTGCCTGTAACTGGCCTTTCTAGCAATTCCTTTCAAGACTGATTCTTAGATAAGCTATTCCTGAGTCGAAGGTAAAATGACACATTTTTTGCATCTTTGGAACAGCATTTAAGCACAGAGTTTAGAGTCTGCCCTCCTTTTCCTATTAAACACAGAGCAGTCTGACTCCTCCCCTTCACTTTAGGTGGGCAGCGTGGGCATACAGCTTGCAGCTGTTGTGTGTTTGGGGACTCAGGGCTGACTGTGGCTGCTTTGACCCCCAGGACTTCAGCCACCCTTGTCAGGCTGAAAATGCAAATCCTACTTCTGTCCACTGGCCAAAAATACTAGGCAGCAACCTCAAACCTCCTGAGGCAAGATTCACGAAAGTGGCTCCCAGGCTCAGTTGTATAAAACTGCATTAGCTTAACCCCTCTTAATCCAACAGGGAATATAAACTGCTCAACTCAAGGTCAGTTACATCCAAATCATTACAAAACATTCATTCACACTAGGCTGGAGAGGAACTGTTCCTGACATTGAACTCCTTCTTGAATATATTCACAAATGCAGGCACCCCTGTCAGTCCTAATGCTGATATTTAGAATACATGTAACTGCTAAAATCAATGTCCATTAGGCTGCATTTACAAAAATAGACTGTTACATCTTCACTGAGAACCAGACTGGGTATCTAGTGACAAAAAAGAAGGAAAAAGGTAAAAGAGAGACACTTGTCCCAGTCCACCAAACAAGTCACCAGTTTAGACTGACAGGCAAAGATTTCTCTCACATTGCAGAATGCTGTCTCATGCTCTTCGGAGGACATCTGTTCCCAGTCACTACAGCCTAGTGTTTCCTTCAGTTCCAGCATTTCAATAGTAGTAACTGCTGCCGCATGGCAATTACTGTTGAGTTTGCAGAAATTCATCCAACCTCTTTTTGCTGACAACATAAGCTACGAGATTGCAACGTCATGTGAACTGTTTTTATGTTTTGTCTTCTGGGGGTTACGTTTTTCCCTCTAATTGCTTATAATTATTGAAAGGTTCTTACACTGTCCTGCTTCTTTACCTTTTCAGGAAGGTGCAATCATCTCAATTTAATCATCTTTGACCTCATCTATCATTCTGCTCTCAGTATGGAGCCACCTCAGCTTCACATTCCACTGCAGCCTTGCCTTTCATCTTAGTCATGCTTTGGTGTGGCTGTTTGATGACAGAAGCAAGAAACACTCACTCATGTACGGAGTCCTCAGGCTCTGAATCACTGAGCATTTGGTGCAAAATTCTAGCATTTTGCTCTTAATAATAATATCCAGTGACCTTGCACCGGGTATTATGACATTTTGTCTTATTCCTGCCCTTCCACTAAAAGTTCATTCAGGTTTTTGTGTCTAACACTCTGATCCTCTTTGACTTTTTTATGAAATTTGTCATCCTCAAACTATGAGATTTCTCAAAGAACTATATATGTAAAACAGAGACTAAAAGAATAGGGAATTCTAGAGCTATACCCTGTATCTTTGTACCAGCTATGGCCCCTGTGGCACAAATTCGTTGTCAAAACTACCTTCAGCATCAAGGGCTCTGCACTGTAGCACACACATCTTCCAAAATGCATTGAGTTAATATATCATCCTCCACCTCCTGATGTGAACATTCTCAGCTGTGCAGGGTTAGAGCTACAGCAGAGCCAGATGAACAGTTGGCTTACTGTGTCCTGTCAATGATGTATCACATCCATACAATCTCCTTTGAGCAAAAAGCTCAGTAGAAATGTTCAAAACACGAGCTCTTCCTTCAATTAAGCTTTTCAATATTAAGCAAAATTTCAGAGATTTTTTGAATTTTCTTTGTTCGTATTTGTGTGGTCATTATTCTCAGTGTTTGCTAAGTGGCATCATACCTTCAGAAGATGAATACTCTACAATATTTTGGTTCTCTGGAATATTTCTTTTCTATTCTTGTTTAGCCTTATTGCCAGTTTTAGTACAGCCAACATTTTTTAACAGACAATGAATCAAAGAGAATCACAACTTCATATTTTAAATATCTGAAAGTCTATAGAAGTCCTTGGGAAAAACAAAAACTCTGCTTAAATTGTGTACACAAAAACTGGCAGCACCTTTGGGAATTAGAAATCTCCACAGTACAAATGAAACTAATGTGATCACAAAATAACAGGCTAACCAATACTTGTAAATAAAATACAATCTGAGCCACAAACTTGGTTAAGAGGATTAGAGGACCAAGACTAAAAGGAGACTAACATGAGCAACATGTTTGTTGCAAACATTGCCTTTGTTGAGATTTTGCTGAGTTTGTTTTGAACGGGCTTTTTATAGAGCACTTCCTGACATAAAACCTTGATCCAGAAGCCTTCCGAGCACAAACCTTATCCAGAATTCGGCAGAAATTTGGTGGATGCAGAACTCTTGGGATTACATCTGCTACGCAGTGTGCAGTGGCAAGTGCTCGTATATGCACATAAACATCAGCATCTACTTCTCTAGCAGTAATTTAGAGATATGTAGGCAGACTTGCAGCACCACATCATATAGGCACACTGAAAATCACCAAAAGATTTAAAAACAGAACACTCTTTCCCCTGAATTAAAGCTTTGGGCTGAGGGCTTTCTAACCTTCATTTCAGTTTGCACAATATGTAAAAGCTACAGATAATGACAAACAGAATTTCTCTTCTTCCTTCTCCCATCATCATAACAGTCTTGATCACAACACTACTAGATATTTTTCAGGCTGCTAATTCAATGCCCATTGGCAATTCTGCTCTTTTCAAGCACATTTTTAATGTTATCCCATCTGAAATTCAGGTCTGGTAAATATAATAAATTTGATTATAACACTTAGATTCCCTAGTTATTAAATTAGCTTCTTTTCAGAAAACATGCTGAATCAAAAGGAGAAAAAGCGGCAAATTATACCTGACAGCTTTAATGCACTTATAACTATATGAATAAAAGATGTTGTGATTCATCATAGATAATAACTCTTGCAAAAACTTTGGGTGAGCTGAGAAAATAATACTAACAGCCTTGCAAAACTGCTTATAATTTAAAATAATTTGGGTGACAGGGAAAATGTGGCAGATTCTGAAGACTACAAAGTGGTCCAAATTGCATTACATTTTCTCTTGCAGAATTTATTTTTGTGTAAAAACACAGCAATAATTTCTACTTTCATAACTGCCAATGTAGTATCAAGTATGGAGAAACCAGGCAAGATATCTTTTGGGAGTAAACATCTCACCATTCCTCTGATTTGCTAGAAAACAGTATTAACTTTCATTTTGTATTCACAAGCCTAACACCTAATATTATTACCTCTATGACAATAGGGTTGTGTTTTGTACAATATTAGTATTGTAACTCCAGGATGCACAGGAGAAGGCAGGACAGATGATTTTAATGTCTAAATCCATTTCTGTAGGACATTTGTTGTTTTCAGGATGAACTGTTTCTAAGGCTAGGGGATGAAGATGATGAACAAGGTGGGTTAAGTTTTAGGCTATAGCACAAAAGATAATTTCTGGACTGAAGTCCAAAATAGTTTTGCCAGTGACTTCAAGCAGATTAAAATCTTAGAGATTAGATTGTCTCAGAGTCTTGGGGAATATAAGGGACTTTTAACCTGTATCATTATATACAAAGGAATTAGAATGAGACGCACTAAGTAAGCCATAAAGTTAATGCTATCAGTTCCCACCATGTTTAAGTCATTGCTTTCTTACATCATCTTGTTACTTGCTTTTTTATTGGACCACAGTCTGCCCCATCTCTTCAGAATGTAAGTTACAACAAACTGAAATCAGTTGAGTTATAGCTAGGAAAATTTAAAAATTACATGTAAGGTGGATTTAACTAAGTGGATGAGTAGTGACATAAGACAGACACAGGCATCCTTGGATTTAAAAACAAAAGTGGATGCCAGAAGTTCAGTAACGCAGAAATTTTATTTTATTTTTTTAATTTGAAGTAATCAACCAGAAACCACCCAAATAAAGCAATAATTGTAGAAAATATGTACAAACAGCATTTGCCTTCAGGGATTATTTTCAGCTCTGTCACTGCCTTGTTTTAAGATCTTAGACAAGTCATTTCAGTCTAATACAGTCGAGGGTACAAAGAACAAGGTAATCAACCTCTAGTGACCCTCCACAGATGCTGTACTACCTAGTTCTTGATGAGGTAGCCTAACCTTTCAGAGCAGCAGAGTCTCCTGTAGTTCTCCCCGGAGGGATTCTAGTACCTCCCCAAGTACCAGTGGCAGTTGAGTTTACAGTGATCGGCAAGTAAACCTAGTTGCTGAATACACACAATATTACTTATAATAAAATAGAGGCTATAAAAAAAGAGATTAAGGAGAAGAGTAGACTAAGAGGAGAAGAAGACAGGCAGAGATTCCATGAGTGTTAAGTCATTTAGATCCTACTTAATCTGTAACAACAACTGCTAGCCTACAATTTATTCAATATAATAATGCAATACCTATTCCTCAAGCTTGCCTTCCATTTCGTCCATCCAGGCCTGGTAATAGCAGTGGGCTGTTTCGGGTGCTGAGATATTATCAGATGTAAGAGACTGCTGTCATGGGTAGATTTGGGGTAAGATCACACCGTGGATAGTCCCTGGTTTCCAGCCCATTACCTACAGAGTCTGCTGGTCCTCAGTTCTTCACTAGTGACAGCATCCTGGAGCTTCTCAAGTTTTATGAAGTGGGAGGCTCCTGATTGACCTCGGGTCCTCTGAGTCAAAATGGCAATTTATCTTACTGCTGCAGAGAACAATAAACAGTCATCAGTCACCCTCTCCCTTCTCACAGAGCCCCACCCAGCTAATCTTAGGGGCAACCTAGCATGGTAAGGTGAGCCCTCCTAAGTGCCTTCAACTACCACAGGCAAGTAGGCAGATACCCCCCAGAACACTGGATCATTTACCTTTGTGAGCTCTCTCCAAGCTCTCTCTGCAGCAGATGATAGAGTACTGTCTGAACTTAGAGAAGATATACATCTTTTTCATCCAAGTCAAGACATAAAAAAGACGTAAATTCCAGTGCTTCCAAATACAGATGTTCATAGGCCTAGTAACAAGTCAGTACACAGGGAGGGAGGATATCACAACTTCTTCCCTAAGCTGCACCTTGAAGTAACACATCCCTGCTTTTATCTGTCATCGGGGTGGCAACCCATAATCAAACTTCTTCTGATTACCTCCTTTGTTGCCAACTTTGACAGCACATGTGCCCAGCAAGTTCGATATCCAGATCTGCAAGAATTCCTTTTCAAGAATCTCTGCAGCAACCATAAGCAGTAAAAAAAAGCAGTTTACAGTACAGATATTTACAGCTGAACAAAAATTATGTCAGTTCCCTTTACAGCCAGAAAGAGTGGTATTTCTTTGGTTGAGAGTCAACTGAGCCACTTTAAACACGTATCTTGGAATGAGACAAATCATGAAAAAGAGGTGCACACTTCCCCCCATTAATGAGAGCATAAGGTGATAAATTGAGGTGCAGAACCTGCATGTACACATTTATTTTTAGTGGGATAAATAGCCATGTCTTACATACTCCTGCCACTCAGCACAAACCTCCATCACACATGGTTTAATCTCACCAGTGTCCTTTCCTAAGAAGTTAAGTTACAGCTGTTTTGCTGTGGATCCTACCAATACTGTAGGGATACATCTTTTGTGCTACATAAAAGAGAGCTCAGGGACCAGAACTGGCACCATGCAGGTGTTTTAGCTGTGCTCTGGGCTGCTCCAACTAAATCTCTTCCTTACAGACCAGATACAGAGAGTCTACACCTAAGCTGTGGAAACATGAGACCCATAAACACTGTAAATGCCATGTGAACAGGAATTCCTAACCCTTGTGAACATGAGACAGTCTCTGTATCTCAGCTTATGCCTCCTTGGACACATGCAATTCAAATATTGCAGAGTACCAACTCCCTCAAGTTCCTTCCAGACCCTTCCCTTCTTTAGAAAAGCGTTCTGTAATGAGCCAACAGCTCCTGCCTGAATTGGTGCCATGTGGGGACCATTCCCCAAAGAGCAGCTTTGTCCATAGTTCCTTCAGGGATTTTATCCATGCCACTATTATTAAGCCTTTGTGAGTGGATCCAACAGTCCCTTTTGATGTAGCTACAGACTGAGGAATTCCTCACTAGCAAATATACCGAGACTGCCCACAATATTTACACAAAAAGCTGTTTTTCAGCTCTGCAAGTGCCAAATGCAGAAACCTATGGGAAGAGATTCTGCTGACTACAATGAACTTTGTATTAGGACTTTCAAATCTTTTAGGAAAGGATCACAGAATCTTTTATAGTGAAGGTATGTGTCTACCACACACTTGTTCTATTAGCTTAGACTGGACCCTATACTAAGTTTAGTTACTAAACAACGTAACATACATATTTGGAAAATAATCATGCCTTCCCCTGCTTATCCAAAAGTAGGTGCAACCAGAGCTCATAAATAGTATTGTGAGCAAAAGGAGAAAACACTACTTGAAATAATGGAATACATTACAGAAAACAGTAATTTAGAGTTTTATAATACCTTTCTTTTCCACAGAAATAATTATATATACTTCACCATCTTCAGCAGTATTAAAGATGTTATAATTAAGGTAACTTGCATTAATAAATCACAGTAGTACAGCAACGTGTAATTAATAGTAGCTTTAGAGAGTGGTCTGGGAAAAGAATCAAGAAGGTATATGATACATTTTCTACTTCAACATTTACAGAAAACATATATTTTAAAAATATTTTACAGGTTAAAATACTGATAATTCTATAATTGTTTCTTTAGTAATACTGTGAAGTAATGTCTTTGCCATCTTTATAGTATTTTTTGAACTTCATAACAATAATTATTTAAAATTATATCAGTCTCAGCCACATTGTACTTAACAATATAAAGTCAGAGTCCCTAATAAATCCTTCTGGTTTTTCAAGTAACACAGATAAAATTAACTTTGCTAATCTTGACATGTTTTATTGTACCCTTATGTACAAGTTCTATCCCTCTCTTTTTTTAAGTACAGAATCTATACAGTGGAAAGTCTTAGGCAACCTTAACTATAGTTGTTGCTGCCAACTCTTCCTATAAAACTCAGGGTGAAATACTGGTATAATTAAAATTGATTGCAATGCTCACACTGATTTCAGATAATGAAAGAAAAGAGAAGAAACATGCCCTGAAATACAGCAAGGTCCCTGCAATAAAATTTTATATTTACATATGATTTCAGGAAAACATACGATTAATATATTATAGGCAAAATATATACATAAATATGTACACATAGGTATGTGTATAAAAAGACAAGTAAAAAATCAAAATTATAGGATTTCACTTAGAGATAGGTCTACCTTTTTAATCAGTGCTAGCAACACTAGAGAAGAATGTTTGGAAAGGAAGAAAAACAAAGTATAACTTAGTTGGAAAAAGGAGGAAAATCTAACCACTAAAATACATAATGTAATTCCATTACTTACAGGATTTTCAGGGAACCCCTATTATTGTTGCAAAATGCCATGGGATGTTATCATTAAAAGATAAAATAGAAGCTGAACAACAGTTCTTATCTAATAGCAAGAAAGTTCCCACTCTTCAAAGATTTATGCATATAGCTAATTTTATGCAGTTGAAGTAGTCTTGCTTCAGACCACAGAACTTTCCAAAATGCTTAAAACTAGGCATAATATATGTAACTTGTCAAAAAATTGAAACCTACAGCCTTACTTGGAAAGTCACAGCAAATACATTTTTCAAATTTAAAAAAAATGTGTATTCTTTCACAAGAGAGTGTCTGTTTTGACCTGCATTTTTTATTCACGTAAAAGCAGTGTTTCAAAAGTCTGCACAACATTTCTTTTATGAATCAAATATTTATCACAAAAAGGTCGCTGACAACTTAGAAACTGTATTTTAAAATCTTTCCAATTACATTACTGGTATTTTCCATTCTCAAATTTATCCTTTTTTTTTAAAGTAAGAATTTTGCTTTTAACTTTTTTCTCTGATTTTTAAACTCGGCTGAAAAAAAGTAATTCTGAAGTTTGAGGGAACTTTTTACAAATGCCAGCAAGGTGTTTTTTCAGCTAACTATATACAAGGAGTGTGGGAAGACAGTATGTTAGAAAGGTCAGTATAAATGAATGCTATGAGAGGTATTTGGGGACACATATCTTAGATAAATTTTAATTCTTTTCCTTTTAAATGGACTCTATCATGATAAGCTTTCAAGTAACTCCAGCAAGTTGAAAATATCTGAAGATAAGCTATATTTATAGCATACTCCTAAATGCAAAGATGGCTGTGAACTCTTATTTATGACTGAACAGTGTTATCTAGCCACAAAATGTTCACATTTATTTTCAGTTTTACAAGTGGATGAATGTTGACTGTCTGATAATTAGTTCCATTTACATCATCTCAAAAGCATACAAAGCAAATGGACTTTCTGTAAACTAACAGCACATTGTCATCTTAAAACTTCTTCATCAGAGAAAGGTATTTCAGCTTCCTTGAAACTGATCCCTCCTCTATTTGTTGTTTGTTTGGGGTTGTTTTCTTGTGGAGAGGGATGGGTAGAAATTATGAAAATACTCAAGGTAAGGTTGAAAAGGGCTCTGAGCAACCTGACCTAGCTGAATATGTTCCTACTCATTGAAGGGGGGGTGGGGAGTAGATGACCTTTAAAGGTTCTAAATATTCTATGAATAATAGTCTTTCTAAAATACAAAACCGCTTTGGAAATCCCTGGAGCCAACTCCTAGTCTTCATCATGAAGACCTTGTTACAGAACTTCAGAGACTCTGGATAGAGATCAAGGTATAAACTGGCCAACTGTAACGACTGTCCAGTTCTACCCAACTACCCTGTACTTTTCTAAGTGTGCTAAGATTATTTTGTGTTACCACTTTTAGGAAAACTTGCCCTCCTTGTGTTTATATCCTTACCTGTTTCAGAGTGTTTGCCTTGTAGTCACAGTCAGACAGATTGCTCTCATGTCCGTTAGAGCAAAATATAAGTGATATTCTTAAGAGGACCAATGTAATTTTGAAGGGGTTAAAGAAGGCCTGGCTTTGTGAGACATTTCGTTTCAGTATTCTATCTGACTTTGGGCAAAATATAATCTACAGTCCAGTTCTTGACCTATAAAACCAAGCAGTGATATTTCCTGTATTTCAATTAACTTGTCCGTTCAGCTCCTCCAGGAAAGTACCAAAATACTGTTAGCACACTGCCTAGCCTACTCAAATCTTACATTTGGCTGGAGCTTACTGTCACATGTACTTATGGTAAGTCAGTCAGACCACCCCCACCCTATTTCTCAGGAAATAGGGACATGTATACAAAAGATGGCTTGTCAGCCCCTCCTTCAATTTACCAATGGCTGATCATCGCCTTCCCCAGCCCAGTTCATGCAGCATTCAAAGTCCTGAAAGATGGACAAGCATGATGGGTGGCCCTCAGACTGGGTGACTGAATCCGGCTCTCAACTCTTACTCTGTAAGAAAGGGTTTAGACAGAATGTAACAGCAGTTAATTTAAGCTGTTACAAGAGTAAATGAATGCTGGCACTAAGCCTAATGCTCTTGAGAGGATTGGAGATCTAACAGAGAGTGAATGCCTGCTGGAACTTGGTCTAACACTCTTAAAAGATACTGAGATGTGGAAGTGGACCTTCAGCCATGAGGAGAGGTATGTTTACTTGGAACTTTTAATTTTTTGCTTTTGACTTTATAACAAAACTTAAAAGGAATTAAGTTTCAGCCAAACATGATTTCCTAAGAATCACAGGACTGACAAGGATTTTGTTTCATAGTAGTGTGTTTTTGTCTTTTGATGTAGCTGCACACTATATTCATTATGCCTAACAAGAAAAGACTGCATTTAAGTATTGTTACATAACTATTCAGTGGAACTTTGACTCTTAAGGAAAAACTACATTTTAAACATTTCAAAAACGTTTTCTTAGTTTTCTTACTTTTTCAATTTTTCAGCAATGCAAACACCTCTAGCACAAAGTCTGAAGTGAACACGTAGAAAGCACTTTGTAAAAAAGCAGGTATGTCAGCTTGCTAAATGTAATGATTTCTGCTTACAAGAGCCAAGGAAGAGCAAACTGAGCAGGACGGAAAAGGGAGCTAACATTTTAGTGCTGCAGGGCATAGTAGCTGATGACATTTGTCACCACATAGCTTAATTTGTTTGATGAAACTCACATTTACCAGACTGTCAGTGTCATTTCTGTAGACCACAGTGAGCTTTGCTTTCTGTCATAAACTACCCTGCAGTGATCATTCAAGGGGTGAAACAGGACTTTCTCTTCCTACCCAAAAGTTCTCTAGCTATTGAGGCATATGTTCTAGCACTCACAAACTGTACCAGCCTGGTTACAGCAACACCACTGTGAGCAACATTAGTGCAGCCATAGCTCTGTACTCCTGGACACTGCACCCACGGGGTGACTTCACTGCAGGGAGAGAAGGGGTGGCTGAGGACACTTAACTTCCACATCAGCATTGCGTGCTTGCAGCCATGTGAGGATAACTCTCCATTCACACTGCAGTTGTATCTGTTCCAGTCAGGAATGTCATCTGAGGAAAGACAAATGACCTACTTATTTGTTCTCACTTAAAGAAAAACCGAAAATGCCTGGCAGACTAATGAACTAAACCTGCTTACTTGTGTTGTGACAGTGTGTTCAACATCAAGTGATCCAGCAGAAATCAGATTCAGAAATGAAATCACTCTGACATTCTTTACAATGATTCTAGAATTTGCCAGCATTCATAAAGTGCTTGGTTATTGGTTGACACAGAAAGTAAAGTACTTTTAATACATTTGTACAAATATTCTATGTCAAACTATAAGATTGGTATGGAAAATATTTTGTCTGTCTAGAGGGAATTAGAAATAGGGGACAGGAATGTGCTGCAATTTTTACATCTCTGCAGAAGCAGGATTTTGCAGTACGTGTTTGTGTATAATGACAGAGGGATTTTGAACCTATGTTTTGCACTTTCTGGGGATTAAAAAAATTTTTCTCATATGAGTTAACTTCTAGGTCTCTGGGGAAAGGAAAAAGATTTTGCAATGTACATTAGTATGTGGAGACGGAAACCATTCACCCTACATGCTGCACTTTTGGGTGATTTTGTAATGAGCAGTCATTTGTGTTCCCCAAAGAAGGTGTTTTTGAAGGATTTGTATCCTACTAAGGACTCAGGTCCTGTGATTCCCAAAGATGTCTCCAACACTTCACAGAATGACACTCAGCGGACAACACATGCTAATGGAAGACTGGATAAATTCTCAGATGCCATTAGCTAAATGACGGAAATTACCACCTATGAAACTGAATTCATGACTCCAAAATTACTTTACTGATGGATTATCACCTTTTGTCAGTGGATAAAGGGCAAAAAAGCATTTCCATGTTTCAGAGTCTGTACCACAGTATTTGTAATGTCGACAACACAGTACTGGCTATCCTATCATAAAGAGCTGAAAGATACAGTTTACTAAAACAGATTGAGTACTCTCTGAAGGCCTTCTTCCAAAGACCAAAGTAACAGGAAATTGCATGCAGCCATTCTCTCACCAACCTTCTTCCACATTCACATGGAGTCACTAGGTGAACCGGTATGAAAACACGGATACTTGTACTGCCAACACACAAATGTTGTTTAGCTTCCTCTCTGCTTTATTTCATAAGACCTTAGCATTGATTCCAGGATGGCCCAGTTTCTGAATGTGATCAACTAACTAATGTTTGAGTGTGAGCAAATGACTCAATCTAATGAAGACCTAGAGAGCTTTGTTAAAACTATGGCAGTGGGAGAAAAAGCACTCTGAGGCACGCACAGCGAATAGCTGTCTTTTGACACAAGTGATTACTGCCAATCAAATGGTTCTGCAATGCTTTTCAGTGAACACCTCTGCCATGACAGTTTCTGTAAACAGCATCTTCTGCTATCTGTACTTCATGAGAAACTCTACTCTGCCCTTGAAAAGAATGTTCTAAATTTGTTCATGCATCTGTTTTTTTCTCGTCTGGATCATACACCGAGCAACACATCCATATGTGAAATCTCCAACGCCCAGAAAACCCGAAGTGCAGAGCACACAGCGCCAGGTCAGCCCTGCTTGTGGAAGCTCACCTCTCTCAGTACACTGGCCTTCCCGCAGGGTTTTGAACCCCCTTCACGAACCACTGCTCTTCATGTACTTAGCAGTGGCTTAAAGCTCCGGGACAAGAGTCACATCAGAGAATAAGGTGTCTCTCTCAGCGAGAGACATAAGGGGTGGCCAGGTTCACCCCGGGGCCGGAGGGTCCCTGCAAGCGCCGCCACTTTTCACTCCCCACCGCACAGGGAGGCCTTCGGTGCTCCCTCCCCTGGCACAGACACACGCCTGGCCCTGCCCTGACCGTCTTCCCCCTCCACCAGGAACCCGCCAGGCCCTTTCCCCTTCCCGGGAAGGCCAGAGGCAGCCACAGCCCGCAGGCAAGGGCCCCGGGCGGACAGCTCCCTCCGTTCAAGGTGTTTCCAGGGAAAGGCCGGGAGCGGGCCCCTGCGGCCTCCTCTCAGCCCCGGGGGACTCCCCAGACCGGGGCCGAGGGGCGGGCGCGACTCCAGGGCGGGACGACGGCCTGATGGCGCCGGTCACTGCTGCGCACCTCCGCCTGCGTTACAGGATCGCGGAATCCTTTAGGTTGGAAAAGACCTCTGGGATCATGGAGTCCATCCTGAGACCGAACACTAGCTTGTCAACTAGACCTCGGCACTGAGTGCCGCGTCCAGTCTTTCCTCAACCACCTCCAGGGATGGTGACTCCACCACCTTCCTGGATAGCCCATTGCAATGTTTAAGCGCCCTTTCTGCGAAGAAATTCCTGCTCGTGTCCAATCTAAAGCTCCCCTGGCTTAGGTTAAGATATGTACTCTCTCCTGTCGCTAGCTGCCT
>VYXB01007193.1:137640-148612 GCA_013397135.1 Pachyramphus minor | reverse complement strand
GCCCCGCTGCGGGGGCGACTCGCCGGGATGCGGCCCCCCCAGGGCCAGCGCCGCCCGCCCGCCTGCGGGGCCGCCCTCCTGATCGGGGGAGGCTGCCTGGCGGCGTGCTACAGCCTGCGGTCGCGTGTGCTCCCGACGGTCCTGGCTCAGGTAAGGCGGCAGCAGCAGCATCCCCGCTCCCGCCGACGGGCAAGGCTGGGCCGGCGCAGGGGGAGCCGCTGCCCGAGGGCGGCTGTCGGCGACCTGTCGGGGTCCGCGGTGGTCAGACCCTGTCCTGTGGGAGCCCCCACGGCCCCGGTGGTCCGGCAGGTAACGCGCGTCCCCGGCCCCCTGGGCATCGGCAGCGTGTCACCTACACCGAGCCTGCCGCACCTCACCGGCGGGAGCTCCGCCGCTCGCCGCAGCGGGAGAAAGCAGGGTTTGCCTTGGCACCGAGCGCTTCCCCTGTTCGCTTGACAGCCCTGGACCCGGGTGGTTTGCACAAACACACGGCCTGTGCTGAGCCCCGCGCTTTGCTGCGAACTTTCAGGTGAAAGGTGACTTTCTTCCCTTCACGATGCCCGTGCTGCACGTCGGGTGCTGTTAGACATTCATGCACCTTTTTTCCTTCTAAAAAAAAGAATATTTCACGAAAGTAGTGCTTTTATAACTGATACTTCGTCTGAAACGCATCGCACAAAATGATTTCCTCTTATTGTGTCCAAACTGTGTGTTGGATGCTGAAGTATATTTTCCCTTGGAACATCAGTGCAGGCTCAGAAGGGTATGTTCAAGGACAGATGGTTATTATTTACAAAATAATCTTTGCAAGTTCCAAAACACTGCTATGTTTCCCAATTTTATCCTTTTCACAGAGGAAGTAAGCTTTTTCCTGTTCTTCCTTAAGATAAAAGGTTAAGGTCAATTGGAGTTGATTTGTTATTTGAAGGCTGGAAGACCTAAATGTTTTGTAGGCCAGAGGGTTTAGGTGGGATGGGGAGATGAGGTCAGTGTATGCTTGCAGTACCCAGTACCATTCATCTACTTATATCTAACAATTTTTGGAAGTTCAACAGTTTGTATGCTGTAGTAACTCTTAACAGTGATTGAGCAGGCTGACTACAGGCAGATAAATAGCAACCTTTATTCTTGAGAGCAACCTTTATTCTTGAGTCAAGAACAAAGAATTTTTTTTAATGTCACAGTCTTAATTATGGAGAATTTCTAAGCTGCATCTTCTCAGAAAATTCAATTTTTATTAAATAAGCATTTTTCTAAACAGATTAACTTATTAGTCCTGGTTCCTTGGACAGCACATGTTAAAACTTTGATTTTCTGTATACAGCTCCTAGCAAGGAAAGCATCCATTACTCTACTAGAAATCCTACTGGAAATATATCTCCTTGTTGTTTTTATGTTTAGTTATGTGACATTTTTCAGAGGCATTGCATTATGTTTAAAAAGTCCTGTCATTGAGACCAATTTCACATATGCATGGAACTCTTGCTTAAGTAGATGTGTATGTAGGTATACATTAAAAGTATTAAATGTAATCTCTTTTAAAGGGTGTTGAGTGAAGTGATCTAGTCCTGGTGCTGTTGTGTTCTCTTGGAGTAGCCTCCATGTAGCACGTGGACAGTCCTACAAGTACACTTTTAATAATTCTCGGGGGGAACCCCAAAAGTCTACAGCTTATTTAACTGATTTGTTTTTGGAGACGGTAAATTGCTGGACTATGCAAATGTTTAGTTTATGCAATTTGAACTTTTCAGTTTTCCAGTAAAATGATTGTTGGAGATGCTAGTTCTCCAAATGTCTTGTATTCCATATTGCTGCAATTAATTTATTGAGCTTTTCAAAACTACTGAAGAACTGACCATGCAGAGCATAATAATAAGGCTGATAAGCTGCAAGTGGAACTGGACTGTGAAGGCAATAAGGAATAGAGTGATAGAGTTTATGAGGCATGCTGCAAGCCTCCTAAGCAGTTTAGATGCTACTTGTAACATCTTGTTGATAGAAATAGAAAATAGTCAAAAGCAAAACAGATTGTGGAAACAACTGTGTCACCTTTATTTTACCTTTTGAAGCTGTCTTCTTTCAGTTCAGAGCTTGTGGAATCCTGTTAAATGGAGATGCTTTTCGCATTCTAATTAACAGAGGATAACCTTACTTTCTGTTATTATTCCTTTTTATTGTAACTGATCTCAAGCAGCCTTTCTTGAAATTGTGCTGGCACACTGTATTGAACTGTTTGTTCCTACTGAGGTGTGCTATGTAGTGGGAATGTTTGCAGCATAGGTATCTGAAATATTGTCGATTAAGGCAAGTATTTGAAATTAAATGTTTATTATAATGGGAGCCTTTAGCCTTCTATCTCATCAACTAGGCCTTGAGAATGCAATTTGCTCTTGAGAATGCAGTGAGATTCCAGTGCTTCCCAGTTTTCCGTGGTAATATAGTCTTTACTGTTGAATTGCTGCAAAATAGGTGGGAATTATTTACAATACTTGACAAAGTGAAGCGAACAATGTATCTCCGTGCCATCATAGAATAAAGAGCCAACGTAAGATTTTATGTGTAGTTATGTGACGCTTTTCAGCAGCATCGCTTTATGTTTTAAAAGTGCTGTCATTAAGACCAGTGTTACCTATGTGTGGTACTCTGGTGTAAGCATTATTTGAGCCACGGGGTAAATTCTCCTACTTGTCTGGAGTAGATCTAACACCCATTGGTAACTTTGTTGCAGAAACAAAGTTTCCTTGTAAATACTTGTTGTTTGTTTAGGTTAAGTAGTTGAAGTTGCTAACTCCATTTAGATTTTGTGTTATTCTCAATAAAACTAGTCTCTGTCAGTCAGACATTTTTCAGCTATACCTTCTTCTAAGCAATTTCAGACCTACAATTTCTCTTGAAGCTGGCACACAGCATGTCAAAACTGAACTTCTATAAATTTAGTATTTATACTTTTCTTTTCATCTAAACCTTTTGATTAATTTAAAATCAAAGGCTGATACCCTTGGCACCTAGTTTCTTAAACATTTGTTTCATTCCAGTCCTCGCTTGCTGCTGGAGTGGGTTTAATCCTGCTCATATTGGTTATTAGCACTTCTAACTTCTGCTCAGAATGAATGAAATGCAGCTTATGTATGAGTCTGTGCAGAATCAAAGGTCCTGCAGGGTCAGATAACATGTTTTCTTTTTGTGAGTTGTATGGATAGTGCCTGTTTTATTTTGTAGAGGCTTATGTTTGTTTACTATGTTTTAATGTAATTATTTTGACAATAAATTTTCAGGTTGGTGGTTTTTTTAAACTTTGACCCACTTTTTTTGTCACTTTTTTCACTGCCACTTACCTGTTCCTACAGCTTACATTAATTGGTTATTGGCATATTAATAACAAAACTTCCTATTTTTAATGTAATATTACCTCAGACGTAATCTTTCACACAGCTTCAGTAAGTGATTTATGAAATTATTTTCATTCCCTTCATTTGCTAACCTACTGTTTAAAAATGTGCAACTAATGTATATTGGAATAAGTCCTCAGTGCTGAGTGTAAAACTCTACTTTGCAGAGATTATTATAGCAAAGTGAACATAATCATTAAAAATTTTTTTTATAGTTACCAGGTTTTAGTTCTATCTCCACCTGTTATTTACCAGTGAAGCTACACTGACAATATCCTAGACCAGATATAGCTTGTGCTGGGAAAAGCTGGATCAAATTTTTTTTTTTAATTAAATTAACTAATCAGCTTGTATCAAGAGGGGGAAGAAGAAGGGAAAGGGGTAAGAGCTTTTATTCTACCAGTATATCTCAGAATGGGGATTTATGTTGAATTCACCAAAAGTGTTTCTTTTATTACCCTAACCAACACATCCAGGTCAAAAATGTACACACTGCACTGCACTGTAGTGACACTTTAAGGGCTACTTTTCTCCTTCAGTAGTGTAATTCAAGTGACACAATAGTATTTTTAACCTTGATCAGACTTGCAGTATTGTCTGCTGTCTACAATTGTCTACAATGTCAACTGTCTATTGTCTACAATTCTCTCAGAGTGTGCAGTTTGCCATACCAATATGGCCCTAAACTGTTGGAATTCTTTCATTAACGTGTGCTGCTTATGTCTAATCAGCTTTGCGCACAGTTAGGTTTGTTACCTTTATTAGGGTTAAGAATCAAGCGTGTGATTGTCAAAGAGTATACAAGGAGATTGGGAATGGCACATGCTGGGAGGTTGTAGCATTTTGTGAGAGGCAATGACTTCTGCCTTCCCATTCCAACTAAATTTGGAACCTCCCAGAGGACTGTAGGATCAATCTTGTATGCATGCAAACTGCAAATGATAAGAAAATTCTGACAAGCAGCAGGCTGCCAGAGGCAGCATATCCTGCCCCTGCTGAGTTTTTTATGGCTGTGTTTAGTCACTAGCTTCAGAAAGAAGCTTATAATTTGATTTGCCCTTGAAAAGTTGCCATCCCTGCAGCATGTCACAATTTGTGCTGAGTCTAAGTCACTGTTTTCCAAATGAGACTGACTGGAGTTGTTACTAGCACATATGTGAAGTTATATGTGTGCAAAGTCTGCTTGCTGATAAACTTTACTGTGCCTTCAGCATTCTTTTTCTAGAGTTGTGGGAGCATTAGTTGGTACTTAAATATTTGATACTGCTTACCTGAGGTAAAGAAGAAAACACAATTTACTAAAGGCGTTTTTTGGGTATGTTTTTGTTAATACTTTCTCTTACGTGATTGTAGTCTAATTGGTTCTCTTTATCTTACCTTTTCTATTACTGCTCTGTTGCATTAGCAATCTTCAATTATTCCAGATAAGGAGAGGCTCAGTTTGTGTCCTGGAGGTGTTAAATACATATGTTGTATTTGAACATACTGAAAATACTAAGATAATGTTTATAACAATAGTTAAACAATTTTTGATGCTTTGATATTTTTAAATGTCTTAAATTCCTGCTTTATTTAAAATATGTTTATTGAAATAATTATTTTTGGACTGCATTAATTTTCTTATTTCACTTAGAATTGCGTTGAATGTTTCATAGTTTTCCAGTACTACCAATTCTTAAAAGAGGCAAAGATAGCCACACGTGGCAGCGGTGACTTTGTGTGTCACAATGATATGGAAACTGTTATTCTGAGCAACTGGGAGCAAAATACTTCAAGTGATTAAAATTAAAGCTTAGATTAATTTTCCGGGGCTACATGTGTACCCAGCACAAAAATTTATTTTGGAACTCTTGCCTTACACTGTTTAAAGGAACCACAATACCATGAAGGATTCTCCAAGCACTAGTTTGTTCAGGAAAGCCTCCCTTGGTTTCTGCCACTATGGAAAGGCAAAGTAGTATGCTGGAGGACCTCTAAGCAAGTCACAGAGCCATGGTGCCACAGCTCATGGGATAATCTGAGGAGAGTGCTTGTATTAAATAAAACTTAAGTTTATTAGGGGTTTAGTCTCTGGACTCCTAGACTTGGAAGCTGATAAGAACGGTTAAGAAAAGTTCTGAAATCCTGTGTTTTTTGGTGACACTTTTACGTGTGCGCTGTGTCTCCAAAGAGATGAGTTTGATATTGTTGATATGGATCTGAGCTATAGTTGTTTTAGACAAATTCCGTATTTTGCATGGTTTTCTCTCAGGTAAAATTTCCAACACAGATCAATAGACAATTTGCAAAATACTGTCTACTAAAAGCATGTTACCCTTTAGTGTATATTTACTTGGTTGGTAACGTCTGGCAGAAACGTGTAAAACAAATGTAATGAATTGCATGCATTTTGTTTAAATCATTTGAAGTAACTTCTATGGAGCAGTGGAAGGAAGAAATGCATAGCTCTGGGATTTTGATGGGCATTTTACACATCCTTAATATGCAGGACCACTTTGTGATTGAAGATATGCTTAGATTATTTTAGGCTACACTTTCTCACTCATTTCTGGATTTATTTTTTTTAATAGATAATGTTATTTAGGAAGGTAAGCTGTGCATAGTAGCTACATGTGAAGGAATTTTGATCACATAAAAATATGTATGTGGCATTTGAATTTGGCCACCAAATAGAAAAAAAGAAGTGTATTTCATATACATTAAACAACGATTCCTACAAAGTTACATGTAAATGCTTTGAATTGTGAGACACTGATGAATCTTGTTAGAATGGGAATTTTTGTGGGGGTATCTCCGCAATCTGCTTTAAAAGCCTGGTTCATGCTGAGGGAAGAACATTGTTATTAAGATGAGGTGTCTTGATAAATATAGAACCTGGGATAACATTGCATAAGGATTTGTAATGATGTATGGAATCGCCTGGAGGGAGGAATGTGGTTCTAACATAAAACCAGAAAGAATATGTATAGTCTAATCTGAGAAACATACAGGAAGATTCTTGTGCTTACTCTGTCATAAAAAAAAATAAATTGCCTGCTTTTGTCAGAGCAAAAATCCTAGAGTAGTTTTTTTTCTCCTAAATAGTATTTTTAAGTGTTTATCTCCAAGTCTTTGTTCTATTAGAAATTAATTGAGAATGCAGATGTAGCAGCACATACAGAAGATTACTAGAATGTACACAAAGTAGAATTAAGCATCTGTAAAATACGTCTGCATCATAATGCTTCAATGTGCTTTTGAAACTTAATGCAAGTGTTTGTAATCCACATCAAACAAGCTGCTCAGTGATGGCTTGCAGGCCTCAGAAAAGCCTCATATTTGAATTCAGCTGGTGCAAACTTGACCACTTTACGTTATTAATGCTTAAAATCTATGCAGTAAAAACTGCAATGTAAAGATAATGAAAATTGCCATTGCTGTTGTGGGTTGGAGCATCTTTGAGTAAGGATTGGGTTTTTTGTTAATTTGTTGTTTCAATCTTTTTCCTGCTTTATAACTTCTTTAAAGGAAGGGATAACTTCCTTAAAATGTTGTCCTTCTGTGGTTTTGCATCTTACCTTGCTGCTGGTTATTGTTGTCCTTGCTGTCTTACTCTGTTCAGAGTGGAGCGGAACACAGCACATAGAGCTGGTCAGTGATTCCCTGCACAGCCTTAGATTTCTCTTCTGGTTGGAACACATGGTTGGAAGTGTGTTAGAGGATTCTCACTGCACCTTCAGGTTGGGTCCTGGAATCATCGGCAAGATGGTGCCTGTAAATCTTCTTCCCGCTGAAGAATCGGTAACACAGGCAGGCTTTTGGGGGGGAGAGGGTGCGATTGGATTCAAGGTGCTCTGAACCCATGGTGTTTCTTTACAGCAGTACCCAGTACTAGAGAAGCTCATTACAGAGGTGTAGTGAGCTGCAAGCAGTGCTCCTGTCGGCAGGCATCCATCCCCCTGCCAGCTTCATGGTTTACTCTCCACTGCATCTTTGCTGCTGTATCTACTATCTCAATAACTATTAGCAAAAAAAGTTGTCTTAGATCACAACTAGGCAGTCAACCCAATTGGTAAATGCATTCAATACTGCCTTTTATTGAACAGGAAATGGGTAGTCAATTTTTTATTAAATGACTGAAATATTTGCAGTCTGTGGCTATGAAAGAGACAATTTAACACAATTGATGCATGTACCTTCTAACTCTGGTCTGTTGTGTGAATATATTCCTACAAAGTTTTTTGTTTACCATGCATCTAGAAGTAAACTGAAGGACTTCAATATAATTTGTTTGGTTCTGTGTGTTTAAATGCCTTGGTAACATTGTTGCCTCTTAATTCATCTAGAATGAATGAGTTGTTAATAGTCCCAAAAATATTCTGAAAATAGTATGTGCTCAAAAAAGGCATTTTTAAACAACATTCCGCCAGTTTTTAAGCATCAATAAATATGCATCTCCCCTGCAATTAGATTGCTAGCATAGTTTTCCCTAATCTTTTTTCCTTAAATATACTTGAGTGTTTCTGAAACTGTTCCTCTGGTGTAGCCAAAGAGAGTAACCTTAGCTACCTCTTGTTTAATTCTGTATTTCACTGTATTATGGAAATACTGTATGTATCAGGTATCCACCAAGCAGTCTAAATCAATAACGGAGATATTAAATATATCACAAACATCATTCTCAGCATTAGTGACATACAGACCTTGTCATGTTGTGTGCCTAAAATAGAATGTGGTATAGAGAGTATGGAATCTGTAGGACTATGATGCTATAATTAATTATACCCTTAAATATTACTTATGTATGTGCATTTGTTTCACAACTTTAAATATATGATATCCGTTTCAGCTTTTTGCATGTGAGATATTTCTATCCTGAAGTTTCTGGTTTTGAAAATATTTACAATTATTCCCTTTTCTGTGTGCACAGAGATTCTTTGTGCAGGTGTCTTCACTGATACTAAAACAACATGATGTCAAATGTAATCTCAGGGGGTCAAGGTTAAAATTAACTATCTTTCATCTGATCTGTCACCTTTTTCTTGAATTCGCTCTTGCTATATGACTTCAGTGATTAAATATAATCTAACATTCTTTCTAGGCACTTTGATACATGTGGACAGATGGGGTGAGTTAAGCTGCATGGTTTTGTGTTTTTAGCTAATGTAATAAAAGGCTAGTGTTTGAGAGTCTTTGGCTGTTTATGTTAGTAGGCAAACATAAACAGATAAGAAAGTAGCTTGCCTGAAAACAAAAAGTAGATTGATTAGAAAGAATTGCACAAAATAATATTCTGATTTTTAACAAAGAACTTAGAAAAGAAACTAACATGTATTTACTGGTAGTATAAGACTTTTCCTCCAGTAAATTCTCTAGATGACTTCAAAATAGCTATTACAAAGTTTCTTTTTTACTTGCTTTATTAGGTGGAAGCTCTGTTTGGTTTTTTTTTCTAAACACTTTGAACATAGTGATAATTAGCCCTTTTTTTTAATAAAAAAATTATCTGTTCTGTACAAGCAGTAGCAACTATTCTCCCATTGTTACTGTCTTCAAATGTGTTTGCTGGATTAGCATGAAGGCTCTGTATTCCACTTCCTTGCAGAGCTTTGTGTAAGATTGTGGCTGACTGAATGTGGTTATTCCTGACAAGTGGCTCAGCATCTTGGAAACATAATGTAGCCAGAAAAAGAAGAAATAAATCAGAATCTAGTTTAATTTGTGCTACGGAGAACATTATATAGACTTCACTGGTGATATATGTGACAATAGCATAGCACCTATTTTCTGCATTGGGTACTTTTAGGTCACTGAATTTTGACACATTATAATGTTGTCTAATTTTGGTTTTACTGTGGTTCTTATAGTAAGTTTATTAATGTAACTAGGCTTAATTTTGTTTGAATAATATATCAGAAAGACACTAGTTAAAATAATTATCCGAAATAAATGACAGATAAAACTGTGTGAAATGCTCATTTAGATGTCCTACATACTAGGCTATAGCTCCCTACTGCTGCTCACAAAGGTTTTTATTACAGTGTGAACTAAAAGACAAGAAAAGGGAGTCTTGCCATCCTTAAACACTGGACATCATTTAAAGTAGTTCCTCAGGGTTTGTGTTCCTTTCAGGGTGGGAGAAATTTCAAGAGTGATTGTATTGCATTGATGTAGTCTATAGAAAGCACTTCTAGCAGATGTAGCACACAAATATTATCTTAGCAGTTCTGATATATTATAGTGTAAATTTATACTTTATATATATTAGTGAAGATATGTATGCATGTGTACAAAACATTTATAATACAGACTGTGTGAATGCAGGGATAAAAAATAACTATAAAACTGTGTTAGTAATGAAGTTACGGGATTTATTTTGGAAGTTTCTAGTCTAAATGGACAGATATGCTCAGAATTTAAAGGATGAATCCTGCTTGAAGTTCCGTGAAAGGCTTCTTCTGATGGTCCTCCAAGAGGCAGAGGGCTGTGTGCTGCCAGGTCAGGCTGGGCTTGGAACTTGACTGCATGCACACTCTCTTGTGAAATCTTGTCAAGGAGAAAAGTGGAAAGTTCTGTAATGTTGTATTGCTCACCATGGTGAAATAGACCTTGTAATTGTAGTATAGTCTCTCATAAAGTTGCCAAAATGAACTTATTTTTCAGTAGAGAAGTCTTAATGGCTACACATTCACCACATCTGATAGTCTGCTTCTCCTTTTACCATACTTTGAAAATTAGAAGGTAACAGACCTGAGTAGCATAACTGACAGAAGAATTGTTTGGGGCTGCAGCACAGCTTCTAGACCGGTTCTCTCTAAATTTGCTTCTGAAGCAACTGTGGACTTGTCTGGTAATTTGGTGATTTTAAAGGAAATGCAAAATCAGAATTATACTTGGCGTGGAGACTTAGTGCTCTTTATTTTATAACCTTAAATTGTTTTAATATGAAGTGACAGTGGTTTCAGTAGCCTGGATTTGTCAGAATGAAATGTTTTGCCTTGCTCATTAACCTGAGGAGAAGGGGTAAGAGTGTATGGTTCTTACCTAAAAGTGTGGTAAAGCTGAGGGATAAAATGTCTGGCACCCTTTTGTAGTGAGAAATATCGTGTTAGGCATGAGGGAATACAGTAGTATCACTGTTGTATTTGGGAATAAGTAAGATGAAGGTGTGAAAACAGCAGGAATAAGCACTGTAATCTCCAGAAGATAAAAAAAAATACATCAATTTAAAACCAGGTTTTCCCAGATCAATTTAGATTATTTTATCTAATGTAAAGCATTAATATAAAATCTATACTTTTCAGGAAGGAACAAATGAGGATAATTTATACCAGATTTAGTTGTTCACATGAGATGGACTTCTGGTTCTCAACTGTTCTTCATGAGATCCATCTCCACTTAGGCTTTTCTACCTTTTTCAGTGAATTGTTGTGGTTTAATTCCAATTCATAGAATCATAGAATAAGATGGATTGGAAAGGAACTCTGAGATCATCAAGTCCAACCCTTGATCCACTACCACTACAGTTACTAGACCATGGCACTAAGTGCCACATCCAGTCTCTTCTTGAACACCTCCAAGGACGGAGAATCCACCACCTCCCT
>VYXB01007193.1:0-136265 GCA_013397135.1 Pachyramphus minor | reverse complement strand
AACAGAAGGGGCAAGATCGAGTTCAAGTTTTACCTTTGTCTCTCTGATTTTCTTTTGGCAGGACATAACTGTATTCCTAAATTCTTCTGGAGTAGCCAGCCCTTTTTTCCATAATCGGTAGACTCTCTTTTTTGCCCTAATTTCTTTCAAAATGTCCCTGTTCTGCCAGACCAGTTGTCTTCCCCATCGGCTTGCCTTTCGGCAGACTGGGGCAGCCTGCTCCTGTGCGCTCAAGACTTCCTTCTTGTCAGCTAATTGTCAGCTAAGCACCTCACAGCCCCTCACTCACTCTCCCCTGGTGGGACAGGGGAGAGATTTGGAAGAGTAAAGATGAGAAAAGTCAGGGGTTGAGATAAAGGCAGTGTAATAGGTAAAGCAAAAGCTGCGCACACAAGCAAAGCAAAATAAGGAGTTTGTTCACTGTGGGCAGGCAGGTGTTTGGCCGTCTCCAGGAAAGCAGGGCTCCATAATAATGACTTGGGAAGATCACTCCAAATGCCATTACTCCAAATATCCTCCCCTTCCTCCATCTGCCCCCAGTTTTATATACTGAGCATGATGCCATATGGTCTGGGGCATCCCTTTGGTCAGTTGGGGGTCAGGTGTTCCCAGCTGTGTCCCCTCCCAATTCCTGGTGCACCCCCAGCCCACTCTCTGGTGGGGTGGGGTAAGAGGCAGAAAAGGCCTTGGCTCAGTATAAGCCCTGCTCAGCAGTAACTAAAACATCCCTGTGTTATCAACACTGTTTCCAGCACAAGTCCAAAATATAGTCCCATACCAGCTACTATGAAAAAGTTTATCTCTATGCCAGCCAAAACCGGCACAGTTGTGTCCACAGTAGAACATTGTGGGAAGTTATTTGGTTGGTTGATTTGTTTTTTGTTTGTTTGGGGTTTTTTTTCAGAGAGTTTTGGTACTAACATGCATAGATCAGAGAAAACCTTTTTTTCCATGCTTCATGCAAGTGCAAGGTCTGACTTGTCTTCCTGAAATCATTGTGTCCCTAATGTAATTTAATGGAATACTTTTCTTTTTTTTTTTCAATAGTAAGGTTACAGCAGCTACTTGGAAAATGTGGATATGGTTTAGTAAGTTTGCATTCAGAGAAATGTAGTCCTTCATGTTCTGATTATACAGAAATTCTGTGGTTAGGCCAGGAAGGTTTTATAAGCACATGAGAAACAACTGAGTGATGGAAACAGAGCTACTAAAACTATATGCAGATTCCATTTGTGCTCAGTTGGGTGAGCTCTGCAATGTGCAGATGCTTTTCTTGTACTGTGACTTGTTTTGTCTGTAATTATTTTCTTCTAACCCTCCACCAGAATATCTGGCAGTGCACACTTCAGTGAGAATTTTTTAAGTGAACTCTTTTCATTGAAATTGGATGTAGCCAGACCTTCCCAAATGAAAACTCTCAATAAAGTATTAAAATATGTTGTAATTAATTTATAATAGCAAAACATGCTCTATTTTGTCATATACAGTTAAAATGTGTATTATAATATGTCATTCAAAGTAAATCAATTTCTGTATTGTGTCAGAGTTGGAGTTTGTTTTTGTTGGTTGTTACTGCATGTGTCTATGTCTCTGCTGCTGTATTTCTCCTTCTGGGAAAAAACAGTTGTTAATTTTTTCACATAGAGGTGTAGTTAAGCACTACTGTAAAGAAATCTGTGCTTGTCTTTTTGAGCTCTCTCCAGGAAATTTTTTGAAAAAGAGTACTAAATACCTAAAAAGTCATGAGTAACAGCATTTAGGCTGTGACCTATGGGAAGGACTCTACATGGAAAACAAAAGTGGCAAAACCCAGTCTTTTGTTTCTGGATTTTTTTAACAAAATCTGTTAAAACTTTAGATTTTAGTTTTGCTGAAGAACCATCATGAATTATAAACAGTATAAAGGGTATAAAATTACTTTTCTAGAACATAGTGTTTTCTTTTATTCTGAATATGCCTACTCAATCTCCCACAAAAACATCGTAGGAAATTGCTGACGTACTTTTTTCCCAGCTGTTGTTAAATCTGGAAGACTGACAATGTTATATTGCCAAATGGTGTTGCATTGTTATTCTTTAATTTTAAGATTTATGTCTTTGCTTCTCTTCAGCCTCAAAAGTGAAACATATAAAGAAAAATCTAAATATTTAGGTGCACCAGAAGTGTGGGATATGTTAATTGAGCAGACTTTGTGTAGCAATAAATACTGGATTCTTTATGTTAACACCCCTATGAAAATTAATGCACTTTCCGCAGTAATATGCCATCTGTTTGTTGAATGTTTATCGTGGGTACCTGTGATGTGGAAGTCTCTTGACAGTACTGCTTCTTGAAGTGACAGCAATGCAATCAAGATACATTGTCAGAAATCATGGACTCATAGTTATATTCCTTGGTGTAAAACTTTTAAAGCAGTATATGATGTTCTAGTACAGGTGGCTTTTTCCTTGCAGTGTACGCTCATTCTCTGTGGCAGTGGTAGGAGGAACCACTTCCAGTATTGCAGAGTATTGGTACTGATAGTAAAGAAGTGATTGTCCTGAGAGTCATCACATGGCTGAATCCTTTGTGGGACGGATTTGTGAGACTATCTGTGGGAGTAAAGCGGCATCTTTCTTCCTTCTCCCTCTCCTAATTGCTTGTGGGGCTCTGTGAGTCTTTCCTGCAGGGCTCTTCAGGATGAAGTTGTCCAGAGGGTCCTGGGTACCTTCTCGTTCATGTAGCCTGCGGGTTAGGTCACTCTCCCTCCATCACTTCCAGGATCAGTGGGCTCCACATGAGGGGCTGCTCTGCGGGAAGCCAGCAGGAAGTAATAGTTACTTTTGCTCCTTCCATTTCTGAAGCAAGCAGACTGCACTGGGCTCAGCTTTGAATGCAGAGTTAGAAGGTGGTGAGTAATGGCAAGTAGACACAGTGGCTCTGGGCCAGACTGTGTAGGGATTCAGTTCTGAATGTGGTATTAATATGGTGGAATTAGACCCTTCCATATGGTTCCATTGTGTGTGTGTGCGATTGTGTTTCACCTTGATAAATTCAAATTATGTACATCTGCTGCTGGCCATCAGAAATATTCAGTTGATGTGACTAGACCACTGCAAGTGGTTTTAAAAGTTCCTTGAAGTGTGTAAAATGTCAGGCATACACTCTTCCATGTCATTCTGGAGATCATAACGGGGCTGTTGCCTTGCTGCTTCAGACCTGGAGATTTTAAGTTTCCCATCACTGTATGCTTGTGGGACGCTTCTGGCCCATTTAGCGTCTCTGTGAATGCATTTGGCAAAACAAAGTTGATAGACCCAACATCCTTTATTTGAGCAGCTGCTGTAACTGAGAAGATAACACAAGCACTTGTTCACTACACCAAGCTGTAGAACGTGTCTTCTCTCCCAGTGAACTTTGAATAGCCAGATGATGAGTTACTGATGATGATCCAGTTCTCTTGAGACAGTAGCGATGTGCTTTTAATTGTGGACAGGCTATTGGTCCTAAAGGCTGTAATTTGCAAAGAGCAGAGGCCATGAATAGGTCTCATAAGAATTTGAAGTTAACATGCTAGCAACACTTATGACTGTGCATCAGCTGAATAATTTTTTATATTGAGTAATTTTGCTGAGTATATAAAACCTCTCCTATAGTCAGTTCATAAAAACAGTTGTAATGCTTCTGCAGGAAAAATTTCCTTTATTCAGTTTTGTTCTTGCAGTATTCCTATTTAATATAACACTTTTATAGTAGGGGAAGCAGGGAATCAGAAAGTGGATCTGTTCTTCTGCAGAGGTTACTCTACTGTATTTTTGGAACTGTTGTATGCAAAAAGCACTGAGGAAAACACCCTGTGTTGTTGCAGTTGTCTCAAAAAATGTTACTTTATGCAATAAGTACATACAATTCATTTTCTGTTATTCATAAAATAAGTGTCTGACTTATGAAATGTCAGACATTAAAAGAAATTTAATTTCTGTTATATATTTATAACCAATTTGCATACCACATAGCCAACCTGTTACTGGTAAAACAATGCTTTGACAAGAGAGTAAGTGAAACTTCATGGTAGGGTGATGTAGTGGTCATAAGTGTTTAGAAGTCATAAATCAAGCCTTAAAATTAAACTGGTTGGAGATGTAATGTTTTTATTTAAGGTTGTGTGGATTCTTTCTATTAGTTTTGAACCTCCAGGCTTGAAACATCTGAATTGTAAGGGCTAGAAGCTTTTCAGTGAAAGCCAAGATACTTTCTCAGTATTGTGAACAATAATGTGACTTTCATAGAATCATAGAATGTTAAGGCTTAGAAGGGACCATAAATATCACCTAGTTCAAACACCCGTGTAATGGGCAGAGGCACCTCCAAATAGACCGGGTTGCTTAAGGCCTTATCCAACCTGGCCTGCCAGAACACTGCCAGGGTTGGGGCATCCAAAACCTCCCTGGACAATCTGTTCCAGTATCTCACCACCCTCGAAGTAAATAATTTCTCCCTAATTCTGAATTTCCTCTCAGTTTATGCTCATTAATCCTTGTCCTATCACTACAGTTCCTTCGGCCTGCTGGCCATGCTGTTTTTGGTGCAGCCCAGGATTTTTTGTGCACTCACAGCACAGAAAGTGCTGTGCACACTGACATCTCAGCTTGAGTTTTTCATTAACCATCACCCCCAAGTCCTTCTCCACTGGGCTGCTGTTTAATGACGCTATTTAATGATATCAAATGCTTTGCTGGTATCCATGATGAAACTAAGTGGAAGCATTGATGTGTATATACACTTTGTATAACCCTGACTAGAGCGTCAAGTGTAGCAAGAGCCTTGACGAGGTTCTTTGGTGGCTTTTGTTAAATCACAAGGGGAGAAACTTCATTGAAGTGCCAAGGTACACTACTTACCACAGGAAAAAAACAAGTCTGTAATAAGAAAAAGGGCTGTAAAAACTGATGACTGCTTTAATCTTGTGGAATTCCTAGTTGGTTATCCTTTTTGTATCCTATTTCTTATAGTATGAGTTTTCTCTCTATGACTTGTTTTCTTGATTTTTTGAGGGCTAGTGACCTTCATATGGAAAGGGGAAGAGGATCATTTCCCATGCAGAAGCATCTTGAGACTGATAGATAGCATCTTGAGACACTTAGTGCCATGGTCTAGTAACCACGGCAGTGTTGGATCAAGGGTTGGACTTGATGATCTCAGAGGTCCTTTCCAACCCGGCTGATTCTATGATTCTATGAAAGTTTTAAGCCTGGAAAAAAAAAGGACGCTAGGGGAATTTTGGTTACATGGAAATAATTTATCAAGCAAATATAAACTTAGATTATGTTTTTGTAGTGTCTTCTATGCTGAGATCATTGTTAATGACAGGGTTCTCGTGCACTGCAGCAAAACGTATGTAAGCTTATGTTACCTGAGCTGGATTGAGTTTTGCTGTGGGAGTAAAAGCTCCCTGCCTTTTTTTTTCTGGTGTGGGAGTGTAGTGTTGCAATTTGGTTTTTTCTAATCCTCCTCCTTATTAGCATGGGAATGAATTCATAATGCCAGACTTGGTGTATGGAGTTTCAGCGGCCTTGTGTTAAAAGCAAGAAGGCTGCACCTCAGCATAATGATAACTCTGCTATAAAGTCCTGGGTGTCTGCATCGGTGTACAGAAAGCCTCAGACTGTCCTGTTTTTGTTTGCTGGAGAAATGGCAGAAATTTTTTTCAATTAGTTTTTTCCCACTGAAAACAGAGCAGGTGGTTGTAGTCTATGAGTAGAAATATGTCTGTTTTGGCAATATCAGGGAGATTTCTACTGCCTATGACAAGAATAGAGAAGAGAAGTAATTTTTCAGAATAAGGAGAGTCTGAAGGTTGGGATATGAAATATTTAGGCTCAAATATCCATGATCTGGATAAAGCAAAACACAAAGTTCAGTCTGCATCTTTCAGGTCACAGGTGAGGTTTCTGTAGTTTTGCCTTTTTTTTTTCTCCCAAGTAAAAATATTTAGATTCTTATGGTGTTGTTCATCTGTGATAGGAATATGATTCTTTGGAGGCCAGAGTGAAGGAGAGGTACAGAATTTCAAAGGTATGCTAATTCTCTCCAGATTTGCATACAACTGGGTACAGGATATACACACACCGGAAGAAAAAGCAAATCAATTTTGAAAGGAAATGTATAATTATCTTTTCTCTGTCCTCTGTTTACTAAGAACTTCCTGATAAGGACTGCTTTTTTTTTCCTGAGACAGTCTAATTATTTATGAATTAAAATAATTGTTTTTATGGACATTTAAACAGTTCATGAGCAGATAACTTGATATTCAAAGTACAGCTGGATCAGTGTAACTCATGTAAGCATCTGTGTGAACTGTATCATTAGTTTAATTTGCCTGTTTTTAAAGCAGTATTAGATTAGAGTTGGGAAGATAATGCAATAATTTGCCAAGTGCTAAACTGGGTTTAAAATCGTCCTTAATGGTATAACCTGAAGTATGCATCTCAGTTGTGTTAAAGATACTACAGTTAAAAATAAATGGGTGGAGGAAAGGCATATCTGTGGTGTCAGCAAGGCATGTGGTAAGCTGATGTATAAAGGGAAGGTAATGGATCTGCTTGGATTCCAGCCAGTGGTGCCGGACATGGGCATTCTGCCGAGGCACATTCCAGGGCATTAAGTGCAATCCCTTCCCTGAGAGTGCTGAGCCCTCTTCGTAATTCATCTTCCCTGCAGTCCACTCTGCCAGGGGCCAGGCATACAGCGTGGGTAATTTCATTACCAGTGCAACTTTTTGGTAGTGACTTTTTCAATTCAGGACGGTGTTTATATTCTGAATGCTTGGACATGGATAGCTCCATTTGAATCTCCAACACAGGCACTATCTTTCAATTTGCTTTTACTTTTAATAGAGTATTGAACCTTTTTTCTGCTCTAAATTTCTGGTTGTAAGAAGGATATCGTAATAAGATGGCTTTTTAATTGATGTTTTCTAATTCATAAATGCTGTCTGTGTTAGTTGCAGAATTAAGTGGTGTTGGGGGCTTTCTTTTAGCCTTTCTGTCATGTTAGCAACCTGCTCTGATACTACAGCTGTTTGCTACTTTATAGCAACACTGGAGGAAACAGTGTATGATGCATTTTTATGAACTCAAAGAGGAAGAACAGAATTCTCCATCAGCGTATATTTCCACAAGTAATCAAGCACTGCAGTAAAACTCAGTCCCTAAAGGTGTCCACCCTTTGAGACATTATCATTCCCATTTTCTCCACCAACATAATTTTCCACCATTTCCCATTTTCTTGGCCATTTAAAAGCAAGATGAATTAGCCATACAACTCCATGTTATGTCTCCTAAAGCATAAACTTTAAAGACACTCAAAAATGTTTGCAGAGTTGGTCTCCTTCTCCTTCCTATGCTCAGAGAGAAGGATTACCTCAGATCTCTTGATGACAAGCATACACCATTTTGTGAAATTAATTCCTCCAAGATTGTCTTTGACTACCAGCATTATTTGGCCACTTGTTTTATGGAATGAAAGTATAGACTGTAGCTTTATATGTTTGATTGTGTGCAACCTGCTTATAAAAAAGAAATGTTATGAAAACATATAACAAAATATAAATGTTTATATTGTTATAGCTTTTAATTTTAACTTTTCATGCCAACAGCTATGATTACTTTTCATTGTTATTGAAAAGCTGTTTTGTAACAAGAAGTTTCTGATAAATATTTAATGTCAAGCTGGGCTGAGAGTAATCTAAGGATATTAATATGCCCAAGGTAACTGTGACCTGCACTTCATTGAGGTGCCATGCCTTGAAAATATAAAATGACCCACGGTTCTATCATGGGTATTTATATTCACTTTTTAAAAGCTTAATGACAAAAATTATTTTTAAAATGGCTTGTTTTTCTGATTTGTTGGTAGCAATTAATCCATCTTCAAAGATGTACTATAATAAGTTAAGCTTGTTAAATTAAACTGTTTGATTTGCCTTTCACTTCTCTCACCTTCTTAGAAAATCTTCCTACTTTAAATACTACATGATATTGTTTATAGTTGTGGATACAAAGAACTAGAAATAGTGGGCAGTGGAAAGTACAAAGGAAGGGGTGGCATTTTCTTTTTCTAGCACTGAAAAAGGGTGCATTAATGTCTGTCCTCCTCCATTCCCACAGCCTTGCTCAAAAAGAGTTCGAGGTCCAAAAAATTTGTGCTTAATTTGATGCTGCCATTTAACATTTTCCATGGTTCTGGAACAAAGCTGTTTACGTGTGGGACCTAAATAACTGTTCACAGCTGCTCCCAGCTTAGACCCTGGTGATGGTTATAGCTCCTCACCCTCACACTGGAGAAACTTCTTTTAGATTTCACGAACACTGTGTATCTTGGTCTAACTCTGTTCCATGTTTCACATGTTTAGGATAACTGATATTAAGGTCATCTTTGTTAAATATGGGGAACCATAAGCACTTGAGAAGACAAAGAATCTTTAAGAACAACAAGGCGTAATTCAGCAATAGTAGTGTCATATGGTATCAAATATTCCTTAGACTGGATAGCCTGGTATGCAAACAGGAGAGTCATGCTTCATTTTTGGCAATTTTCTCTGATTCTGATAGGAGTAATTTTTTTTAATTTAGTTGAACTCCTTTGTGCAAGCTGTGTAACTATCCTTTTTTAGTAACTTCTACTGAGCTTTCGCAAGCATTTAGTGTGTTGGGTGTCTAAAGAGAAATTAAAATGAAGCTAAACCAAAGGCAGTAGTGTTTACATTAAAAGAAAAAAAAATTAACACTGAGAAATATCATCTCTTTCTCAACTCTGTTATCTGTTCATTCCATAATCCTATCAAAATAAAGATAAGAAAATAAATATCCAAATCTTATGTTGATGCTCTTGTGTAGTGTAGCGTGGGAAAATGGCCCACTGCTACTTCTGACCTACTGTTCTCTCTTCCCAGGTAAGAATTTTCTAACTTTTTCTTCAAGTTTGCTTTTATGTGATCTTCCTCTTGCTTCTAAAGAACATTCTCAGTCACCTTATTTCCACTCTGAATATTCCCAGAGACTCTGAATATTCCGGTCTCTGTGCCTTTTGAATTAAAGAAGCATTTATTTGAGGAAGAATGAAGAGCTGTATCCTATTTCAAAACTGAAAATTAGCTATGAAAAATGAGTTGGAGACAATGGAATTTTTTTCTCTCTACAAAAAGTAATATAGCTTAAAGAGACAAAGTATGTACTTCAAGTTGTCCATGCACAGGTAACTAAAGCAATTAACGTTTTAAAAATTCTTGCACCTAATTTGCACAGATATTACAGTACCAACCAAAGCATAGCATTATGTGATCTATATAATTAATTTTACAGAACTCTAACCTGCAAACTTCTTTTATGTCAGAATGAATAAGGACCACATGTGTGTCTTAGTAGATAGGTACAGAATGTTAAATATAAATAATGAAAAAAATGCACAAAATGTAAATTGGAAATAAATGTGATTTTTTAGGTGTTACCTTGTGTTGACGTGAAAGCATTTACATACATGTTGTTTAGTTGCCTTCTATAATTCATTAGCGTTTTTAAGCTACTGTATTAAAGATAGCTTGGACTTCCCTCAGTAGAAACTTTAATGAGTAGCTTGAAGCCATTTTCTTTTAAGGAATTAATATTTAGACATAACATTAGCTATGGGGGTAATTAACAGGTTTAGAATAATTAACAAATAAAATTGCAAGGACTGTAAATTGCATTGCCTAATAGCAAATTTTAAAGCTTTCTTTAAAGGTTTTTTCTAATTAAAGTGCTAAATTGGTTTTATTTCATGAACAGGACGTGGAAAAATGTTGCTGTAATTTCTTTGTAGGCTCCATTTGACTTGACACTTAATTGAAATCAATCCTGGATTAATAATTTATTCTTTTCTCTAAACAGATACACTAGAGGTTCAAAAAACACATTTGGTATTTCTTATTTTAAAACTTCTGAAATTTCATTATATTTTGTGATTGGATGTGCTGCATTTTATAGGAAGAAATACTTTACCTGTGTATTGTATGATATTGTATGGTGGAGAGAAAGGTAAGGAGAGAGCGAACTTTTAGTTGGGCTTTCCTGTTCAGTTTTGTGCCAAAACCAGTTCCTCAAGGGTGGAAAAAAGCCCTTTAGCTGGGACATAAAATTTCCCGTAGTTGCATCATGGTTAGCACACTTCATTGGTGTTCGAATTGGACTAAGTTGATAACATTCATAGCTGAGAAAAACTAGAAGTGCAACACATATTATAAGCGTGGACATTGTACCTAACTTTCTGTAGTTTGGTACTCATCCAAGTTCATAATTGTACTTAGTTCCTTTCCGGTTTTCCAAATCATTATTAAAAATGGACATTGCTAGTTGATGTGGGAGTGGTATCCTAAAGCTTCTGATCTCTGGTGTTAAATCTTCAGAAGTGGGAAAAAAAATAACTTAGAAAAACTTCATTGAAGATTACTTCAAGAGAAATGGATTTAATAAGTGGTTGCTTAATTGACATGTGATCTGTAAGGTTAGAGATGCCAGACTGCAAAACTTCAGTGAAAGGGCTGGGCTAAACTTTATGTAAATAATGCTTTCAGGTGCTATTATACATACAGATTGTAATCAAAATTACTATTTTATCTAAAGCCCAGGTAAAGACCATAAGAATCTGTACTTTATCAGTAAATTGCTCGGGCTACTGCTCAGCCCAGCTAATTGCTTTCCTTTCTATACTTCCTTCTAATCAAAGAAGAAACAAAACTATGACCCAGGTTAGCAATGGCCAGCATTGTGTAGTAGGAGCTGTCACACTCGCTGGTGTTTCACTAGTGAAGCAAGTTTTGTGCTACCCAAGTGAGGTGCTTTGGTTGTAAGGCATGAATATTATTGGGCATGGCAGGGCCCTGAGTGTTTGTTTGGGGATACTCTTTCCCATCCCTAATGATGTACTGGTCATTTGAAGTTTCTTCATTTTAGAATGCTCTTAATTTCTGTGTATGAATGTAATCAATTACAAGAGGGGCTTTTTTAACCTTTTAAGTATTGTCATGCTTCTAAAATATGGGTAAGTTTTTGCTATGTCATTTGTATTTTTACTTCAGGAATGATCTAAAAGTTCTTGCTTTTCTTGAATTACTTTGTCCATATGTGTCAGTACTTGATGCCTGCATCTTGAAAAGGATAAGGCTGGATGATGACTAACATTTTATTAGCATTGTTATGTGATGTGATGGCATGTAGCAGTTGTGAGAGAAGATACTGTTCTCTGACACACTAATCCTGTGTTATGCTGGGCCATTCACAGACCATTCACATAGTGTTCATTGCTTATCATTAATCTTCTATGTCAAATCTTTTGCCTGTGATCATTCTTTACTTGAAGTCCCTATTTAAATATACTGAATGTGGAATTTGTGAGTAATCTGATGCCCAGGGAGGATTAACACAGCACTCTTGGTTCCTCTTGATCTGGGTTTTCATCTTAATAATTGATTGGTTTTTTAGACCAGACTGTCAAATTCTGTTTTCTAGTCTTTCACATAAATCCACAAAGAATTGCAGTTTCCAGATACCACCTTTAAAATTAGTATCAAAGGATAATGACTCTTATCAAGTTTATATTTTAAAAAAAAACCCAAACCTACGTTGTTTTTACAATCCCCTGTTCTTCATCCTCTTAGCAACAGTTAATGAATTTAATTGGAATCTGTGAACTGCTTTGTAATTTTTCTATCTGTTTTTCATCCATGCAAAATCAGTATGTGATGGAAAAAATTTAAAACTAATTAGTGATTATGATTAAATGCAGAAGAATTACTTATAAATATCGGTATTGTCTAGTTAATACTGTGATTTTGTGCTGTTCCTTTATCGAATACCTTTTACTGTGTTAGAAGACAAGAAATTATTTTCTGTGTAATGATGCATTTATGCGAAGATTAATTTTCATTGTAGCACATGCCTCTTTTAGTACCTTTCAATAACTGTGTAGTTTGTTTTCTTAAGCTATTAGTAGCTTATGTAACTTAAATAAGGATTAATATATAGGTTGTGTTATTTTGATTATGAATAAAATCACAGTGTTTTAAACTGGTCTGGAAGAAAGCTGGTCAAAATTGGTGTTATGTGACATTGCAGAGGACAAGCAGAAACACTGCTTGTGTTGTGTTGTGTGTGCTTGGGAGTCAGCAAGACCTTTCTTATGCAGAGATAGAATATAAAATAGGGGTTGTACTTGTGTTGTGGAATTGGAGGGGAGGATGAGTTAGTGTTTCTGTGGTGTGGGGGTTGGGTTTGTTTTTCTGTGTTTTTTTTAATGTAAGGGCTTTTACTTCTACTTTTTCTCTTAGGAAGCAGTTTCAGTCATTCAAATCTTTTCTCATTGACAAAAAAGTCCCGCATTTGATGAGCAACTGTAAAAATTAGATGCAGTGATTTCAGAGTGCTTCAGTTGATTGCTAATAACAGCATGTTTAAATTTGCTAGTAACATTTCTAGGTATTTATAATTTTTGCAGATGTAATAATATACAAAGATAATTTAAAAATAGAAATGTTTCCTGTTGTATATGGGTGGAAAATGGTTAAAGTACCAATGTAAGTACCATTGATTAGTGAGTCTAAACAGAGCTGTGGAGGAGACAAAAAAATAAATGGTATGGATAATAAAATAATAGCAGACTTAAGGTCTGTAATTCTTTCATGGATTAGATACATGATATTTTTTTGGCATTAAGTTCAAAAACCTGTTCCTTTACGATTTGTAATTTGACTTCAGGCATGCACAGGCTCGTTGACAGCTATTTACTCAAAGTCTGCCTTTGCAAGAGACTGGTACCTTGCCATGTAGCAGTAAAGATATCAACATACCAGCTGCAAAAACTGTTTTTCAGATGTATTAATATATAAGCAATAGGAAATGTGAAAGACTTAATTTCTCATATTAGTTGGTTGGCTGACTGGTGATGTTGTTTTCATTAGAACTGTGCTTTATCTTGTGTATCTTTGTTCAATATCAGTTTCCAAATTACTTTTTTCAGTTTATCTGTATTAAAAAATGGTCCTGCATGACCTCTTGTGTTTAGTACCTGTTATGTATTAAACTTTCTTGTTAGTAACAATCTGCAGTTTTGTCTTCCATGGAGGTATGGAATGCATATGTATTGTGTTACAGTGCGACGTAATTATGTATTGGACACAGTGCAACGTTGTGGTATATACCAGACCTTGCCATTTTGTAAAATACATTAGCAAAACTCTTAACATCAAACAAATGAAAGTACTTGTTTATAAATTTCTGAAAGTTGTAATGTCACCAGGAGAAGAAAACTGTGCTTTTCTTGCCTTCTCCCACTTGTGTTCTTTGACGGTTGGGTTCACTTTTTCCGGCATTCTGCTCAGCGGACTTTAACCCTTCCTCTGAGCATATCAGTCCAGTCTGTTTTGCGGTAACACTGAACTGGGAGACATGTCCAACTTACTGATTTCTTTTTCACCGTTACCAGTTAAATTGGTTTTGGTAATCAATAGAGGTTAAGTTTCTCGTTTTGAGGCTGAGGTTTTTAAAAGTTTATTGATTCTTTAGTGAACTTAAATATTTCTGTTGTGCTGCTCTGATTGGTTTATTTCTTCTATATCTACAAGCTAACCCCTGCCTGTAATAGTCTTTGGCTTCTCTGTATCTTTTCTGGCATCACATTCACATTTTTAAGATACTGAAGAAGAATTGTAAGAATTGTGTACAGTATTCAAAAATATGGACACAGTAGTGGCACGGTGATTTTCTTCTTCTTTCTGTTTTTACTTTGTTTTTCTTTCATAATTTCCTGATGATCCTAGCCTTAGATTTGTGATCTGTTGTGATCACTATTTTGTTTTTCTGTGAGAACCATTTTTAGCAGAGAACCATTTCCCAACACACACCCACAGGCATGCCTCCCCCAACCAGTTACAGAATTGGTATTGTTCATCAACTGGTGTCATTGTCCAGCAATGCCAGTTGTATCAGCAATAGTGTGGCCAGCAGGACCAGGGCAGTGACCATCCCCTGTCCTGGGCACAGAGGCCGCACCTTGAGTACTGTGTTGTGTTTTGGGCCCTTCACTAGAAGAAGGACATTGAGGTGCTGAAGTATGTCCAGAGGAGGGTAACAGAGTTGGTAAAGGGTCTGGAACATTAGTCCTGTGAGGAGCGGCTTAGGGAGGTGGGGTTGTTTAGCCTGGAGAAGAGGAGGCTCAGGAGGACCTTCTCACTCTCTACAACTGCCTGAGAGGAGATTATGGCGAGTTGGGGGTTTCTCACTCTTTCCTGGTAACAAACAATAGAACAAGGGAAATGGCCTCAAGTTGCACCAAGTTCAGGTTGGATATTAGGAAAATTGTCGGCACTGAAAGAGTGGTTGAACATTGGAACAGGCTGTCCAGGGTAGTGGAATCCCCATCCCTGGAAGTGTTCAAAAAATGAGTAGATGTGACACTTCTTGATATGGTTGGTTTAGTGGCCATGGTCAAAGGTTGGACTTGATCATCTTGGAGGTCTTTTTCAACCATAATGATTTTATGATTCTATTCTTTGATCATGTGTAATTTCTTTTTCTGTGTGCCATTTTTTTTTATTTATTTACATGGAATTTTATCCTTCAATCATTTATACATTTTGATCAGATTTATTTTTGGTTACACCAAATAATTTTATATGGTTAATAAACCTTTTTGCTTTTGTTTTTGTTTGTTTTTTAAACTAGCTTTCTTGATCTTAGAAGTGCTGAATCACATTGACCCTTTAGGAACTCTGCTGGCAAAATCAGATGAAAACTGTTTATTTCTGCTGTTGCTTGTGATTGTTTTAACTAGGTATTTAATTCTGTGGGGATCTTCCCTTTTGTCCTGTGTTAGCACAGTTTGTTTAGGAGAGTTCCTTACCTTTTTTTAGGTAACTTTCCAAACTTCTTGAATCCAGATCTGTTCTGTCACTGAAATCACACTTAAGCAGCTGCTTATCAATCTGTCAGCTACAGATTGTAGTAGTAGTGACTTCCCTCTACAAAAGTTGTTGACTTTACCCATCTATTTATCCATATGTTTAGTCTGCTATAGTTTAAAACTATAGTTTAAACTGTGTATAGTTTAAACTGTTTATGCTTTAAACCGTTTGCTTTGGTGCAGACCTGGCTTATCTGTACCAAACTTTCCTGGCTGCTCCCAGAAAGCTGATTTTTTGTTTAAATTATACAGTATTTGGCTCTGTCATTGCTGTCTTTTGGAGCACTTTTAAGGAATAAATTTCACATGACCGCAGTTAGATCAGTAATATTTTACTTTGGAAATTTTGAGTGAATCTTGATGAAATTTGGTGATCTTGATGACTTGTTGTTAATAATTGATTGTATCGGGATTATCTTCTGCCAATTGCTTAAAATGCTCTGTTCTACCCCTCTGGAGAAAGACTGTTGTGGCAACTTCCATCAGCTCTTCTATAGTGAGCACTGGGGGGGAAAAAAATCAGTTTAGCTCTTCTGGTACTTTTGTTTGAGCCCTTCCTTCATGTTTCACTTACAATTTACACTACTGATTCTTTCTTATCTTCATGATTGTTCTTGGAACAGGTTTTAATTGTGAATTGAGAGAGTTATTTAAAGGTTGGTTTTAAAACTTATTTTTGCTTTCCTTTTTTTACAATTTCTGGTTAACCAGCTAAAGGTTATGGCAAATCCTCCCTGTCCCTGTTTTCACTGTTTAGGAGCAACATCCACTTTTTAAAAGATACTTTTCTACCTAAAATAACATTCTTCGAAGTTGTTTTTAATCAAGCTGGCTTTCCTAGGGCTTTTTTTGTTATTCTTGCTGCTTGTTTTTAATAAGTGGTGTGTGGTTTTGATTGATGATCCCTGTCATGTGCAAGCATTTACACTTTGCGGTGCTCCTTTTAAATAGACTTTTCATTGTTTTGTAGCCTACCTTGGTGAAATTTAACTTTACAAGAATGGATATATGTTTTAACATTCTAACAGGTTTAATATGAATACATTAATATGAATACATATGAATACAAACTGTGTGCTCCTGCATCAGAAGTTGTTTCTACTTTTTATGACAGCTTACAGAAGGAATAATTTATGCTGTCTAAAATACCACAGTTCTCACAGTTGTGCCATATTTACCTATCTTAACAGTGACAGTTTTCAATTACTGAGTAGTTGGTTTTCTGCTTTCATAATTTCTGCAGTTTTCATTAAATGTAACAGTGAGTACCGTTACATTAACTTTTCTTCACACGATTTATAGTACATCTCTTTATTTTATGCTTGGAGGATGCTGTATGTACGGACCTGTTGGCTTGTGAATAAAAGGAGAACACTTCAAATTTTTGTGAGTCCTTCAGCCCCAGCACTGTCTCTCACAATATTCTTGCCTCCAGATTAAGAAACCACAGTCTGGATGGGTGGGCAAGATGCATGAAAAAAATGGTTGAATGATCAGCCTCAGAGGTAATGGTCAATGAGTCATACTCGACCTTGAGGCCAGTAAGTGTAGAGAATGGTAGGAGTCTGTCCTGGTGCTGGTCCTGTTTAATATCTTTTCCAAAGAACAGAGGAGGTAACAGGGTTCCCTTGTGAAGTTTGCAGACAACGCCAAATTGGAGAGAAGCAGTTAATACATAGATCTGCCATTTGGAGAGACCTAGACAGGCTGGAGGAGCGGGACAACAATTCATAAAATTCTAAAAACAAATGCCAAGTTCTATGCCTGAAAAGGAGCCATTCCTTGAAGCATTACTGTCTTGAGGAGCAGCTCTGTAGAAAGGGATCTAATGGTTTTGCTGTTCGGCAACCTCAACATAAATTAACAGTGCGCCCTGGCTGCAAAGAGAGCAAAGCATCCTGGGTTGTATTAACAGTAGATTTAGGGAAGAAAAACTATTATCCTCCTTATTTTGACCTTTTTTAAACCATATGTGGTCCAAGACCACTTCCAGTCTTGAACTCCCAAGTACAGGTAAAGTATTGACAATCTGGAGGGAGTTCGATGGAGAGCCACCAAGATGGTCGGGGGCTGGAACACTTGCTGTGTGAAGAGAGGATGGGGGGTCTGGCCTTGTTAAACCTGGAGAAGATGCAGTTTCAAGAGGACATGATAGCATCCTTCCAGTGCCCAGGAGGAGATCATCAAGAAGGTAGAGCCAGGTACTTGACAGTAGTGATTGATGGAGAGGAGAAGACACAGTGGGCATCAATTGAAATAAAGTTGCTGGAGGTGCACAGCAGAATTTTACTGCTCCTGCATTAAGGTTGAATTTTTGGCCTCTAACTTTGAAGTGATTGACATGGTAATTCTAACATTCTTTTAACATTGTATTGCCCAAAATAAAAGGAACTGGAAAAAGTTAGGAATGGTTTGGGCTGATACTGTTCCAGTTAGATTTTATTCGCATTCTGCAGCATTTGAGTTAGAATGCTGTTCATGATGAACAGTCTAATAGTGTTGTTGGACTCTGTCTGGTCCTGTGGTTTTTGGGTTTGGTTTTTGCAACTTATCTGTCTTGATGCGAAGTAATAACCTGTAGGATTGTGGAATCCACAGGCAGTCATTATTTCAGCATTAATATTCCAACTATTCAGAAAACAGATTTAGAAAGAGTGTTATGAATACAGACACGAAAACAATCTTCACAGAAAATATGTATAGGTAAAAACAATTCCTTTCAGGCACTTCCAGACTTGCAAAAGTGTAAGCATAAATGGAGAGATGGAAAATATCATTAGATCTCAGTAAGTAACTTGGAGACGTCAAATACACAGAAGCCCTACCTTTATTTGTTGTGGAAAATCACATAATATTTAGTCTTTCATGTAATATAGAAACTTTATTCGGATTATTAGTGAAACTTTCTTTTGTCTGAACTGTTTTTTACTTGTACGGGTAGTATTATTTCTTCTGTTATCCTCAAAGATACTTTTCAATTTTAATTTAGTAGGTATGATTGAGCCTCCTGAGGAAGCTCTCTTAACCTCTGGTGATAGTTGTAGTCAATTGTAGCCATCTTTCATTGAACTTGGAATAAAAAATATGGGTTTCACTGTTGTTCTTGCTTGCTTTAACAAAAGTGTATCACTTGAAATTCTCTGTAAGACATATTTTGATTATCAATAATTTTAAGAAAGTGACTCATATAGCTCAAGTGTACCAAAGCTTTTTTTAATTTATACTTTGCTAACTTCACTCCCTCATATTTCTGATTTCACAGTTGAGAAGTGATTCTTTTCACAGAAAAACATGAGATTCAGCCAAGGAAGAACTTAGAATTCAGCAAGTGTATATGGCATTTTTTCTAGTATGCTGGCCACTTGAGATTGGGGCAGTCTAAGGAGATGCCATCTTTGGCTCAGGATTTACTGGCTTTCAGGTTTGGTTTTTTTCTTGCCAATGAACATCTCCAGATTTCACCTGAATGCAAAAACTTTTACTGTCTGCAGCATAAAATGGCAGCATTTTACAGCTGGGTATTGTGTCAGGAACTATCTGCTATTGGTTTTGAGCATTTGGTATCCAAGACGGCTGCCTCTTTTTAATTTTTCAGGTGTAAGTCAAAACAGAAGTTAGAAATGGACTACAATGTTTTATCCAAATTCTGTTATTTGCAATTCAATACGGTGCAGAGTATCTCAAGTGTATAATTAACAAGTATAGAGTTAAATGAAAAGCTTCTTTGTAGCAAGAATATTGTCTTTCATAATGAATCCTAATTGTAATAAATAATGGAATTGTCAGTACAGAAATCGTTCAGAAATCTAGCACATGTGATTCTGGAAATACGCAGCAGCAGATATTTACATAGCATTCCTTTCTGTTTGTGAATATACTTGTTCCATACAGGTTGGTTGAACATAATGATGTGCTTAGTCATTTCATCCTGTCTTTGGCAGTCGTCTTAGGGCAAGAAATAACACAAATTGCCTTCACAAGACAAGGGCACTTCTTCTGTTCTTTACACAGTGTAGAGAAAATTATGGATTTTTTGAGGTTGGTCTACATTGTGATGCCAAAACTGCAGACTAATCAAGAGATGCAGAAGTGATGTTTAAACTGGCACGCTGGTGGCCCAGAATCAGTAGCCTGTTTATCACCACAGCTGAAAACTTTCCAGCAGAAGATGTACTTGGGAAAATTCTGAATTGTCTTTAATTGCATTTATCAAATGAGGAAACAGCTGCATTGGAATTAGTGAGTCCTATATGCTCTGCTGAAAAACTGTTTTCTCTTTCTTTAAGGGTCAAAGGATCCTTTGTCCATCTGTAAACTGCAGGCAGCTGTTGCCGATTTTGGTTCCAGCCATGAATGTCAAAAGCACAATAGCCAACATGTTTCTTTTTTAAAAGCAGGTAATGGTTTTAAGTTAGGCTTTTTCTGCTTTAGACAACACCAGGGTTCTGATAGTTTCTAAGAGCATAAGTATTGTGCTTAATTTCTGTTGTAATTTCGACAGAAATGCTCAAAGAATTCTTAAATTTGTTGAAGATTTCAAAGCCAGGAGGGATTGTAGTTACCTGCAGAACAGCACATTTTACCTAGTCCTTTGTTAAAGTAAACTTAACCAAACCTAAACAGTAAGCTTTCTTAGCTAAGCAGTAACCTTGCTAATACGTCTGCATCTACAAGGGAAGCAAAAATATCCTTTCCATGTTGTCAGGTGAACAAAGATATATCATAAATTCTAATCCTATTTAGAAAATGTATGTGGCCCAGGATCTGCTGCTTTCCTGCCTCTGAGGGGTCCTTCAGAAAAGGAACAGCAGTGAGCACACTACAGTGAGTGTAGTGACTTAGTCTGTCAAACTGCACTGGGCATTAGGTAACATATTCTTAAGTGTCTTAGAATTCGAGCTTTCCCTGTTGGTATAATGTTCTTATGTAGGTAATGGCTGTCAGTTCTTATGTCAGTAATGGTTTTATCTTGTGGAATAAATGTGAGCAATTTTCTCTACTAAGAAATGAATGTTCTCTAATGTTAAAAGATATATGCTGTTGCTAGGATTTCCACTTTTTCCCATTTTGTCACCATCTGTTTTTTAAAACCCCAACTCATAGGGGTTAGGGTCACCAGTAAGCTAAAAAACTATCATATTACTGAAAAAAAAAATCCCACCTTTAATCAGCTTTTCTACTAAAAGAACTTAGTTACCATTTTTTATGGACTCATCTATAAACTTACCTGTCATTATTTCAATATCCGACAATGTTAATACTTTCACAGAATGCTTTTTTTTTTTCTTTTTTAGACCATGCAGTATTTCTGTTGTTTTGTAAAGCATCTTTTCTGTGTTCTGAAGAATGTTTTTTACATTGCTCTTGTTCCCCTTTCAGTGGCACTCCCTGGTCTGTCATTCCAGTTGCTTTCCAATGCATAACTTATGAAGGAAATACACTCACACTTACCCCTCTTTGACTGTGCATAATTCTGTACAATATCTTCTTCCCTTTAATTTGCCTGGATTTCTTTTCCTTTTGTCAGTGGTATTTAAAGGCAAGCTGATGCTTGCACCATTTTGTTGAATATCAGTTATGTGGTTGCTGCTGCTATGCTACAGTTTGTTGGTGAATAAAACCTGAAGCTCTTCAAAACCAGATATATCCTGGGACAATTGTTTTTGTGCAACTAGGGGCCTTTTGATCAGCTCTTGAGGTCTGCATGACTGCGCTGCAGTAGTTTTACTCAGTTTGAGAATTGTGTACCTTTGCGGATCCTGATTAGTCAGTAGCATACAACTTCTCTATTTTGTTTAAATAGAAGAGTAAACAAGAGAATTGCATTTTCTACCTGTATTAAAATTTTTAGTTAGAATCAGTCCTTGGGTACACTGTTTAGGAGTTTGTATTATTTGTGACCACTAGTGAACCTTCTCTTTGCTCTTTCACATCACTTATGATTTCCTTTTCTTTGCTACTTTTCATTTTGTCTGGTTTTATGTAGGATTTCCTTTCATCCTCCTTCATTAGTTAGCATTCAGCGTATTTACATTGGATTTCAGCTGTAAGAACCCCTGTTTTTTTTGCTTGTTGTGCAGTTAGCCCTACCTTGTAGGGAGCGTTAGAAATTCGTGTCTCAAATTCCCTTGTCCGTACTGCCGTCTAGGGTGGAGCTTATTTTTTGCCAAAACTATCTGATTTGAGGAACCTGTCTGAATGTACATTGCTGGTAAGTGTTTTGACCTGGAAATGTCAGACATTTACATCTCTGGTCACACTTTTTAACCATGAATGTCACACACTACCTATTCTCATTTTCTGGTATCCCTCGTGTGCTGTACTAGCACAAGTTTTGTTGCAGTTGAGGTTTTTGTTTATCACTTAAAACTTCTGTGTCCAAAATTTTTACAGAAAAATTTGTATCCATGTTCACACATTTCTCTACTAGTTTTCTATTTATATAGAATCTTACTGTTCACTAACTCCTATTACTTGCATTACTTTGGATGTCTAATTAATTAATTTCTCCCTTTTATTTCCTCCAAAAACTGTCCTAATGTTTCTGAGGATCTGTTCTCATATTTTGGCATATTTTGTACCTCAGTTACTTCCGTTCTTTCCACTTGTCTTGCCTTTCTAGTATTGTTTTGTCTGATTTACTGCCTTTCTTTACAGCTTTTGGAATTGAAACTGCTGTTGTTAAGTCTTTGTTTCAGCAGTTCCCTCTCAACCATGACAGTGGTTTAATCAAATTAAAGTGGATAAGTTTAATAGGAGGTGCACTTCCATTGTTAGAAATCAAAGAAGAAAATACAGTTTAGTATCTTCATTTAATATTTTATGGTTCTTTAATACATTTAGTTTGGCATTGTTACTGTGGTTGTTTCCCAGACCCTCATCTATGGTGAACAAATGATTCAATGAAAGTAGTGGTTTGAATGTATTTGCATGTACATTTGCTCTTCTTAGTGCATGTATCTTTGGAGAAAATATGGAAATCTAGTTTGGGATGTAAGGTTATAGTAGTTTTGTACCAATTAACATATATGTTGCCTGGTGCTACACTGAACAGGAAAAGACAATGGAGATAAATTCTATAGGGAGATCTCCAGGTTAGTGGTTTCTGTGCGATTGTGTGTTTGCTGGTGCTTGGAGGTATGTTGCTGTTCTAAGTTTTAAAATATTTTGAAACAGAAATTGTCTGGGAGTAAGACATTTCTGTTTTCTTTGAACAAAGGGATGAAAAAAATTATCCAGTTTGCTTGTCTAGGTATGCCAAAGCAATATATAGAGAGTCCACTTAAAATTCAAGTGATGTATTGCCAAATGTCAGTTCATCTGCTCTTCATTCTATGATTTTTATTTCTAATAAAATTTTACTGCTTTGTTTCAAGGGATAATTAGAAGACAGGTAGATATTTTTAAATATCAGCTGTTTTAATTTTCCATCATATGGAGGAAAAAATACATACAAAAAATGCTTGACACGATATCCTTCATAAGCTGCTTGTCTATACCAGTGCCATTATTTTCCAGTTAGGAGAATGCTGTGTACAGCTCTTTGTGTTAGTGTAGTTACATGCTTGTGCATGTACACACATAGACACTGAGTTTCTGACTGGCTTTAAGTCCTCAAAAATAAGATAACTGTGATTTTTGTCACAAAAAAAATCTCTTGTGCACTGTGTGTGAAAGTGTGAGAGGCATGCTTCCGGGTAAGGCAGTAAATGGCTTAAAGCAGCTGCCTGGTGTAGTTTGAACTGTGTGGGGGTGTGCGTGGCAGGGGGCTCACGTGCATGAAGTGTGATGTTTCAAGCTCCTGGTCTGGGCACATAGTGTGCATTAGCCTTCTAGATTTCTAGGAATTTTAGCACTTTACCCAGTTCCAGTGATGGTCTTGTCCAGTGCTACATGCCTTAAATTATTTCAAGGCATGAAAGAGCAGAGCCAGGTCTATATTTCCATCTGAAATACTTTATTGTTTTTTGCTGGCTTGTTGTAGAGCCTGAGAAAGCCATCTTCATTGCTGATCATACAGATAATATCAGTTCACTATTTTACTGTTGTTGTTTATGTTCCCTTCCCAATCTGAAACTTGCATCTTCTTGTTGTTTAGTCTTGTTATGCCTCTAGATTATGCATGTCAAAACAAAGAAGCTTTAATATTTTTCTAGGTAAGAGCAACACTAAAATAAATTGCCTTCTGTTCTTTTTAGATGGAAGAAATAGATTCAGATCTGGATGTGTTTTACAAGATTAAATCATTCTTGTAGCTCATCTTTGAACCTTATCTGCTGCCTTCTTTTTTTTTTTCTGAATGAGTTCCAAAATTAAACCTAAGCGTTTGTGGTATCATGACCTCAGGTGGGAAGGCAACGTGATATCTATACTCCTAGTAAGGATTTTTCTTGTTTAATTCCTACTGAAAGAAATCTTGAAGTTATAATATTCAACAAAATATCTATATTAAGCCCTGAATCAAAATGTCAGATCCTGGCTAAGGAAATTTTTCAACATGTGATATGAAGTGAATGAACTTAAAATCAGAAAGGTACAGTTTTTGTGCAGAATAAGAATAGTTTATATGGACACAAGCTGAAAAAAAGCGTTGTGCTATGTCGGGGGTGGGGGTGAAAGTCTCTGAGTTACCTTTTGTGGTGACAGATGACACTGCCAAATTTCTTCTGAAGCAATGAAGCAAGTTAGTGCAAGTTGTGGACCTTAGTGCAATTCAGAGGCAAATATTCTGATGACTTACTACCCTCTTTCTACATTTTAGGAAAGAAAGGTAAAGATGCAACATAATCAGGAGGTCATTGGTGATAGTGATGGAGACTCGGGGCTTATCAGTTATTGGAAAGCGGTTGGAAAAAGGTAACTCTTTAATGAACGCATCCCATGATGGATGCCTGACACAAATTGCTTCTGGATTCCGGGACAGAAGGTCCAATATAAACTTAGAGCAAGGGAGAAGTTGAAAGTTTGAGAGAATGACATAGAAGTTTCTTTGCCTGGTATTTGTACCATGGGGGAAGAGGTAAAACAAATGAGAATATAGCTGTAAAGGAGGAGGTGAGAGTAGGACATGAATGGCAGAAAGCAATGAGTAGGTAAGATTTATTTTATGAGCAGACTTTATCTTATGTACTAAGTTTGTTGGAAATGTGACCACCTCTGTTAAGTTTTCCATCAGATGGTGATTGCTCTCCCTGCAACCAAGCTGTTTGAGAATTCCCTAACCAGCTTCATGAAAAATTGACTGTATTAGCACGTATCATTGATGATGGAACAGTGGGAAAAAAGGGAAGAGGAATGGCCTGAAACAGCTGCAATATCCATAGGCACAAGCACAAGGCAAAAAAGCAGAACTAGGACTACTGGATCAAGTAAAGAGAGATATGCTAATGGTACATGGTGAATTTATCTTTTTTGTATGAGCAACAAACTGGGGAGAGGGGAAGGGAAAGGCAGGAAACGTAAAACAGCTTGGAAAAATAAGTAGATCTTTAGGATCTACTGCTCCTATGAAAAGTTCTGGCTTCCAAGTTGCCTTTCTTGAGATTTTTTTTCCCAAGTAGTGCCTATGTAGGAAATATGAGAAGGAAGGGTAAAACTATATTAACTCATCTGGGGACAGTGCTGCCAACATTTGCTACTTGAGTTAGCAGATCACCTGCTAAGTTATCTAATAGCGGCCTTATCTCTCAGAAATGGTGCATGGTGGATTAAATACTGGAGGACTCGGAAGGATAAATATACCAGTTGTCGAAGCAGGGACAGGAGTCAAGGAGGGAGAGTTCAGTTGTCTTAATACTCTTGTCCTAAAAAAAAAAAAAAGTGTATAAAACTGTTTTTATTTATGTGCAAGGCATTGAAGAGATGAATAATTCCTAGCATGGTCTTATCCAGAATAAATAAGGTCAAAGTTGTTTAATTTCTCTCTATGATAAAACAGTTGAACCTGTCAGTATAAACAAAGCAGTAGTTATCATATATTTTTATTTTATTTAAAACCCTTTATAAGTGTCTTTTGTAGCATTTTTGAAAGTAATGCAGAGAAATGTGATCTAGGAGAAGTTAGTGCACAGCAAGTGCAAAATTAATTGGATTATTATTTCTGTTGATTAATTGTCAATTAATCGCTCTCAGAATGAAAAGGTGTCTTGAGCAGGGTTTTTCTACAGACCTGTCTGGAATCTAACTCCCTTACACTTTTTTTACCTAGTGAATTTAATGATAAAATTGAGAGTAGCTGTAGTCAGTTCTGCAGGTGACACAGAACTGGGAAAGGACTGTGCTGGAGAACAAGTTCATATTTCAGAATGATCTTGCACAATTGGAAAAATAACCTGCAGACGAGTAGGTGAAATTCAGTGAAGATGAGAAGATGTGACACGCATGAATAAATCATAGCAGTCTTTCAGAAAAGGATTCTTTAGGGCTTCTCATTTGATAACACTTTACTGTATCAAAAGTTAATCCTGCCACTGGGTTGTACAGATAGAAGTGTAGCCAGTAAAATGAACAAAATCAAACTTTATTCTTGATTCAACATTATTGATGTGTTTGCTGGAATACTGCATTCCACTCAGAGAGACATGTTTCAAGGAAGATTTGAACCACTGAAGCTGAACAGAAGCATCACAGGTGATCAGAAGGTAGGGAGAATCCCTTAGAGGATGCTTCATTTGTTTAGCCTGTGGAAGAGAAGACATAGGACAGTGTGATTTTGTAATACATAAAAGGTTGTGGCAGAAGACATAAAGGAATAATCACTAGTGTTGGTGATGTCCTTGATAATTAATAGCAGTCAAAACTCAACCAAGAAGAATTCAAAGGAGATATTAGAGAAACCTTTCTAAATTGCAATTAATGAAATAATAGATTGCATGAGAAGGCTTTGATTTTTTTGGTATTGTTAGGCTTTGAACAGCTGGTTAAAGATGTGTAGCTGTAGATTTCCCCCCTTTTGAGAGTAAGGTGGAATTTGTAACAGGAGGAGAAGGGATAGGAAAAAAAAAAAAAAAAAAGAAAAACAAAAAACAACCACGTTAAAAGATTTCTCCAAACTATAGAGATTTCTTTCTTTCAGGAAGATTCTTATTCATATTGACCAGTCGAACTGATAAACACTTCTCTTGATTCAAACATAATGTATTTGATTCAAGAGACATTTATGATGAAATATCCTTTCAATGCTCTAGTAGGAATTTGAATTCCAGAAGTTATTATCTTCAGATAAGTTTTAGACAATGTATTTGTGTTTGTGTAATCATAGCTTTCAGATAAAAATGTGTCCCTCACCTTTCTCTGATTTGAATTTGAGAGGTATCTCTTCAACATGATTGTCCAGATTATTTTTGCCTTCTAAGACTAACTTTACTTTCTCCATTTCTTCAAAAACAGTCATGTATGTGGAGTTTTTGCTGTAATTTGTATAGAGAAGAAGCCCCATATAGCTTAATTAAAAATTTATTGTCATTTTTTCTTTGACTGATAGCTAAACAATGCATTAGACTAAATTGTCCATTACATTTTTATGCAAGACAGTGTAATTACATGAAAAAAAGCCTTAACAGTAAGAATAAAATTTATCATGGGATAGTGCTAATGCATTTATATGCAATGGGAGTAGGTTTAATTATAGTACATTTAAGATTGGTATGCCTAGGGCAATAAACTTTACAACAACATACGAAAGTTTAAGAAGCATGAAGCATCATAAGAACAATGTAGACTAAACCTTCCTCGCATCCGAAAAGCTGAAATGCAAAGAAGTTTTTATTTATTGCCTCAGGTAAAAAAGTCTGTAGAACAGATAAGTGATGACAAAGCTTTGATGTTAATAAACCCAAATGGAAGTAAAAAATCAAAGTGTGTAAATGGCTAGGTTATAAAAAGAAAGATGACAGAGTTATACCCTGTAATTAGGTGTAATTTGTGCTTTTGGCACAGCTATTTGTCCTGCATGAATGAGAGGTTGTCTGATGTTTTCTTGTCCCTATATAATAGAATTGCAGTACAGGCACATCCCACTTAAAACCTCCCTAGATTTTTTTTTTCAATAAGTATTTGAAAGCAGCATACGTACTGATCCCCTTCTGTGAACACAATAGTTGGTTTGCCTTTCCTAGTACTTGAAAATAATCATAAGCTGAGTGTTTATAAAACACAGCTAGAAACAAAGTAATAATTTTAGAAAAAATGCAACTAAATCACAAAATTCACTCCTACCTTGAGTATAAATCGCAGACTTACACGTCATACAAGTAAATTACATCAAAACCAGAAAATTATTAATCCGATTAAATTATTTAATGAGTTGTTCTATTTAGCAGCTGCGTAATTGGTTGTCTCATCCATATTTTAAACTGTTTCAGAACAAATTGCTATTAATTAAATAATTTAATTTAATTGATTCCTGTCCTTGTTTATGGTATCTCTGCACGAGACATCAAATTTTCAGTGCTGAGACCTCTTTTACAACTCTGCTGCCTCTGCTGCCATGTACTGTGAAAATTTAGAATAAATGTTTTCTTCTGCTTTCTATGTTGCAAAGAAATAGAAGTAGTCTATTGATTGAGGGGAAAACATTTTACTAAAGGCGATATTTCTGTACATGCATCAGTTTGTAAAGTTTTCTGTTTGGAAATAATAACTCTATTTTTAGGCATGCTAGGTTCTCTATGTCTTTATGAAATTGCTGCAGAGTTTAATACTGATGTGTGGTTTTGATCTCTGTGATGTTTACATCACAGATGTGAAGTTTACAGCTCATTTAGTGGGATGTGAAATACTCTCACAGAGCACCTTTCATTGAGCTGCATTACATGCTGTAAATCCATGAGATGCAATGCAAGAATTGACTGCTCCTGCACTGCAAATCCACTTGGGGAAGCTTATATTTCTCTTATACATGAAAATGCTTGAAACAAAGTGAAAAAATAGCATGATTCCTTTCTATCTTGACCTAAATATATTTTTTTCTTTGTTTTCCATGTCTCCTTTTTTATTTGAAATTCGAGTCTGACATGTTCAGAAGTTCTTGAATGATTACTGTAGGTGCTGCAGCATGGTTGCATGGCAGTGTTCACTGGTGGCATGAGGTGGCCCTCTGCCTCCTGCGGATATCCTTCTGTCTTCTGATACATCTCTGAAAGGGCATTTGCTTGTCCTGCAGTGCATAAATCTACCCCTTTCTTTCTAATTGCTTTTCCAGTTCATGAAGCCTTTTTCAATAAACTACCTTGAAGGGCAAACTCCCTGGTGGGGAAAAGGTCTCTCTGATGATTCAGATGTTTCCTTTCTGTTTGGACCAGGGAGGAGGCTGCAAATTCCCTTTCTGGGGATCCGTGCTCATTCAAGGCTGAGGGATTCCTTCCTTCCACCCCAGTCTCACTTCTGATACTGTTATATGCCTCTCTTCCTCCTGATGCGTATTGGATCTGGCAGAGCCAGAGTTCATTTCCCACAGCAGCTCTCCGTGCTGTGCTTTGCATTGGTAGCTAGAAGGGTGTTGATAACACACCAGTGTTTTGGCTACTGCTGAGCAGCGCTGGCACAGCACCAGCGCTGTCTAAACATTCCTTCCCCGTGCCCTGTTGAGGGCAAAATCCTGGGAAGGGACACAAGTAGGCCAGCTGACCCAAACTTTCATGACTTGGCTTCGCGAACGAAGATTTCAGAGGGCTCTACCCGTGCTTGCTGCAGGCGCTGATGGCTGAAAAGGCCAATGCGCGACAGACAAGTCCGGTTGCAGAAGGGGCAAGAGAAAGATTCCCCAGGCGGCAACGACTGGACGCGATTCTTTCTGAGTTGTCTTTGACCCAAACTAACCAAAGGGATATTCCAGATCACGTGACTTTGGCTCAGATATAAAAGCTAAGGAAAGGAGGAGGAAGAGGAAGGAGAGGCATTCATTGTTTACCGTGTCTGCCTGCTGAGAAAACCAGTATGTGCTGCTGAAGCCCTGCTTCCTGGGAAGTGGGCAGGAATGGGTTACTAATGGGAAGTAGAGGATAAACCTTGTTATTTTCCTCTTCACTTCTGTGTGTGCCAACTTTTGCTTTTGCTTTAGTAAACTGCCTTATCTCAACCTACAAGTCGTTTTCCACCTTATTACTTCTCTCCTGCCCTGCTGGGAAGGGGAGTGATAGAGCTGCTTGGTGGGCACCTGGTGTGCAGCCAAGGTCAACCCACTACCTGATGTTATGCTTTGCTGTGGAACTGCTATGGCTATACTGGAGAAAAGGATATGGCAAACCGGTAGCTTCTTCTGCTCTTAAAGGAGTAATCATATTGTTATAAAACCAGTTATGTAAGTGTTTCATTTCAGAGGTCACATTTTGGTAAGCTAAATAGGTTGGCTAAAATTTCCAAACGCCTACGTTGGGATATTATTTAAATAATTTTTTTTTAAAAAAACAAATCTTCAAACAGTATTTCAGCTTCTGCCCATACTGCCAATACTTTTAAATATCTTCAGAAGATTTAAGTGAAGAGTCATAGTATAGGAATAAGATGCTACTGAAATAATTTCTTCTTTTCTGTCAAGAAGTGCAATTCAGTAGAATTTCAAGCCCCTGGGGGATGTGATGAGAGCAGAATTTTCAATAGAAATTCAGTAACAGTCCTGTGATTAGTAATTATAAAAGTAGATGGCTGTAGACAGGTTTTAAACTAGTTTTCCACAGCAGCATGGGACTTCTGCAACCTTAAAACTTGAAGAAAAATTTAGGAAACCCTGCATACTGCATGTGTTCGACAAGTGCCAAAGATGCACATTTTTCTACCTTATCTGCAAAACCTCTTAAATATGTGTTGATCATTATTTGGTGTATCTTTTCTGGTAAATGTGATATTATTAGTGACACATGAATGTATATTTCTTATATAGTCTCAGAAGTTAGAAAATGCTGGTCTCTAGGAGAGTCTTGTAAGTGTGGTTCATATTGGTCAGTTACTCAAAGACTTTTTATTTCCCTCTTTTCCTCCCACTGAGATCCACCTTTTAATTTTAACTGTAACTTTTAAGCTGCATTTTCTAATTGCAGTGGAATGAAAAGGTGTGACCTGTGCTTCTCTCATAAGTCAAGTGGTAGAGCCGTGCTCCAAATGGCTCAGCGGATTGTTTTTTCTCCTGCTAACATTGTGAGTTAAGCTTTCCCAGAGAGACTTACTTAAATCTGTTTCTTGGGCCCAAATATCTGCTTAGAATTGTTGCTATTCTTGAAGTGCTGGCACTTGCTGAAAGTTATCACAGTTTCAGTCCTGCTGATGCTGTTCGCTCCTAACTAGATGACAACTCATGTTTAGTTAGCAAAATCAATTCCAAGTTTTCTTCAGCCCACAGTTTGTAGTCATAAAAGTATATCCTAACTTAAGGTCAGTATTTCCCTCTGTGTTTCTAATAATTATTTTCTTTCCCGCTTTGCTTAGCTTTTCCCCTCAGTTAATTATAAACTTCTTTCATGACTTTTAACTTTCCAGTCTCTGGACTATTCTAAGCCAGGTTCAGTTTTCACCTGAACCATCTCCCACACCACTCAACAGCAGTGGGAACACGAGGCACACACTATCTGGATCTCCTCTGAGCCTGAGCAAAGCCTGACCCCTCCAGTTGTGCCAGCTGCCACCTTGGTGTCGAGATGATCTGGTTTGCAGGACAGAAGTGCACCAAGTGTGGCTTCCTAGCCAGACACCGTATCTCCACAACTGGTCAACTCACACCCAGCAAATCTGTATGACTTCGGAGAAATGATTAATAATTCATTTGGGACTTCTAAGTAGTCTAGCCGTAGAGAATTTGATTTGCTGGTCAATTGCCTGAAATCATTATGTTGTGGAAAAAAAATCTGAAAATTCTTTTTTCTGGTTTTCTAGTCTGAGGTGAGCGAGTTGGGATTTCTCTTCAAATCCAATATGTAAAACAGAACTTTTTTTGCTTGTTTTTGAGTGAAGCCATTTCAAATTAAAGCATAATTAGTTTTGAATAAAGAGTTGTTTTCTTTCAAAACTGAGGCTGTGGAGTAGGATTTGAGAAGCACACACTTTAATATGATTTCTGGTGTTTGACAGCTATGAAATTTTTGTGTGATTTCTTCCTAAACTGGTTTATACATAGTAATACACAGTCAATATATGCTATTAAAACTGTTTCTTTCCATTGTCCTCTTACTCTGATGAGGTGCTGGTTTTTGTTGAGAACTGGGAAGATGCCTTAAGGTGAAGGAAGAATTGGGCTTCCTGTGTGCAGAATTGTAGCTTTGCTTAGAGACATACATTAATTTTTATTTTTAATAATTGTAACACTAATACAGGTGTGTGGTTGCAAAGATTTTTTTTTTATAATGACTGGAAGAAGTATATGTCGACTAAAACTAGAATAGCGCATAAATTATCCTTTTTCAAATATTTAACTGCAATTACATTAGGTTTATAGGTAGGAGAATTTTTCTTTCTACCTGTTCTCTCCCTAGAGCCTATATGAGTTCTGGAGTTCTTTGCCTTTTTTTGTTGATCTGTTTTTTTGAGTCATTACTTTGATGGATTTCAAAGTCTCATGTTTGTTTAAACTGTAACAACATCTTTATTTGAGATAGGGATCTTATCATCTGGAAGTGACAGAAGACAGATTTGTGTTCTTCAAAACACTTTTGTTCCAAATAATGACTTTTGTTCTAACTGGTACTTTGAGAGTGCAGTTAGGCCAGTGGCTTCAATTGTCATACCAAATTAATTGTTTTAGACCCAAAATTGGAAGGTGGGCTCTTGAGGAGACTAGCAGGAGTTGAGGAAATTTGTCTTACTAATTGTGACTCAACAGTAACTTATTTTCACCACTTCAGATAGCTGTAGATTTGTTGAGTAAAATTTAATGTATGCTAATTAAATTCAAATTTTTGTTAGAATAATTTAATATGCTTCTTCTTTTCACTTTATCTTCTGTAGTTATATGTGTGCATTAGTAGTAGTAGTAGAGAAAGTGCAATAAAAGTGTATTTTGAGTAAGGATCCATTTGACCCTCCTTAAGTTCTAGGTATGGAATTTTACAGTTGTGATAGAGTTTGATTTTTCTTAAGTGTACTGATTTCTAAAAAATGAAATTACTTCTGGAGCAGATAAGCATTGTTGAAACTACCTAGCATATACAATGGAGAATTTCAGGTTATGTGAAGGATTCTTCTAAAATGCATTGCACTTTTTGTATTTTTTTAATAAAATTTGAGGTTTTAAATGAAACTGTGCAAAACCATAATGTGATTTATTTCAGAACATTCATCTACTAAAGTCTTTGAGTACTGTATAGACAATTCAGCAAAATCAATAAACTTAAATATGTACACATTATATATATGTATATATAGGATGGTGCTTCCACCTTGAAGCTTGTGAGAAAAATGGCAAGAAACTTTCCATGGCTGTTTTGTCCCAGTAATATGCATGCCATGAAGGAAGCACCTAACTAATTGTGGATAGATGGGTGTAGTTGTCTTACCTGCTCCTTCTCTGCCTTTCCTATTGAGATTGTTAACAAAAGGGCTAGGTTTTCTTTGTTTAAATAAAAATCCTGCCCTGTTTTATAAATGTAAACTTTTGTGTGAGACTTGTACCATGGCTGTCACTTGGCTTTCTCGTGCTTCGATGTCAGTGTTTTCTGTTTCTAGACTGTGACACTGAATACTATACTGATAATAGTATTTTCAGAGAACCTTTTATTTGTTGGTTATGAGAAATTTTTTGTCATCATTTCAGAGAGAAAGCACATCTATTCATCTATGTTGTTTCACTTATTCCTGTAGTTCTATTATTTATATTTTACAGTGTCTTTGGGTAGAATTGTGGTGAGTTCTCCTGACATTTTTGCATCTGGGCTTATGGTATCTAGGTCTTTCTTTAATCAGCTTTTGGAATTCTCATTTTACTCAGTTACTTGTATCTGCCAGTTTTAAATGGGCCATAAGTATTCTATTTTGCTTTTGAAAACAATAACAAATTTGTCCCTTTAAATGAAAGTGAGAACAGCATTATGTAATTACTGTTGTTTTTAGCTCAAATTTTTGGAGTGTACCACAAATAAAATCCTAGCTTTTCTGTGCCCATTGAAAGAGTCAAGGAAAACATAACGACCCTGATGATTTCTGACAAACAAATGAGGGTTACTTATGGCAAGCCAGCATTGTTGAATTAGAAGCTATATTCCAAGGCTGCTTGTAAGTCTTCACAAATCCTATCACAATGGAAGCCATGGAGTAACAAAAATATTGTGAAACAAATGCCTCCTGGGTGGCTAATTATTGGCATTCTTTCCTTTTTACTCAAAGGGAAGCAAGCTCTGTATCTTCCCTGGAAAATGCTGTCTGACTTGGCAGCAAGAATATTTTGGGGTGGGGAGCTGAAATCTCCTCAGTGGTTTGTTTGTGAGGATTTTCTTATTTGTGCTTTTATTTTATTTTAAAAAATAGTTCTTAAAAGGAACTGCTTATAATTCCACCACAAAAGACTCTTAATACCTTGGCTTTCTCTATTAAAATATTATGTAAACAATTATTGCATTGTTTGTGCCATTTCATGAATGTTGTTCCAGTTTGAAGTAAACGTTGAATTCAGAAGAACAGTTAATACACAATCTTAGTTTAATGTATTTTGTTTAGATGAACTAATGGAGTGAGAGGACTTTTCAATTTATTATGCTTTCTTTTTAAGTGAATGCCAAAGCTTTTCTTCTGATTTGAAGCAGAACTTATGATCATATTACTGTTTTCTCATGAACTGTAGAGGTTGCAATTACTTCCTTTCTCTGACCGTTCCTGTATCAGCTTAATTATTAAAAGCTTTAGGTGCCATAATGTTAATTTGAAAATTACAATGGTGTAATTGCATTCTCATCATCATGGAAAAGTGGCAGTTCTCAGAGAAGGAAGGAATAAAAGTCCAATATATGTCTTCCTATTTCTGCCTGGAGGTGGTTCACGTTATACAGAAGCTTTTCAATGAGCATGAAAAATTGCAGCCTTAAAGCTGAGAAAAAATTAGAAACATAGAAAATAAACTCCCTCTAGGAAGTGTAAATTCGAGGAAAGAAAAATAAGTTTCCCCAAATGATACTTTTATGTTGACCATGCAAGTCACTAAACCCTTTCCCACTTATTTTTTAATAGGCCGTTACTTGTGTTCCATTAATGTCAGGTCGTTAAAGGATCTGGGTAAAGATCGCTGTAAATGTGAACAATAACCATCTCTGGTGATACCTTGGTGGCCTGACTTTCTATTTTTGGCTTTCTTCAGTTGTGTTGTGCTTCCTAGGAGATTAGAAATTCATTATTGTGCATCTGTTCCTCCTTCTTTGTGAAAGCTGTCAGTCCAATATTTTGATTAGGGTTATGATTTGGGGAAAGAGAGGATTTATTGTTTGGGAAGAGAGAATCTATTCTCTTCTGACCATGCTGTGAACAGGTTTTGTTACATTTCCCTGTCATGATTTTTCAACCCCTCTGGAAAACTAAAACAAAAAAGACAGAGATCCAGCATTTCTGACATTAGAGACATGAAGTTTGTTTCACATAGCTTTGGTACGTGTTCTCAGCATTCAGGGAGCTTTTCATTGTGTTACTTTTCTTAGTCCTAATGTTGAAGGGTAGAAGAGTATTTTACAGCATGGTAACAAGTGTTTTTCTAGTTCAATGAATGCACAATACTTGTCCTAAATCTGTTTTAAACAAAAAAAAGAAAACCCTCTTGTGTTTTATAAGAAAAGCATAGTAGCACAAGTGTGATCACTTCACTGGCTTCTTCAAAACTGCGCCATGGGAAGGGGATTTAGTTGCAAGTTTGCAGAGTGAGATAGTTTGCCTCATCAGCAGAAAGCTGTGATAGGGTGACAAAAACCTATGGAAGGCAGCTATGGAAGATCTTGCAATTTCTTACTTACATATTTTTGGCATTAATGAAGAAACAGCTTTATAATTTAGAATGATAATTCATTAGTGTAATCATAGATATATAAGTTAATTCAAGTAGTGACTTAAAATATTCATTTAAAAATCTGCAAATAGTGTACCGTGTGTTCATTTTTTAGGACTATTAGGATTATTTTTCTCCCTTCCCTTAATAGTATGTACCTATGTATTAAAATGAAAGCATCACTGCTTGTCCAAATCAGTATGTTGTAGCTAAGGCTGGTGCTCAGTAGTCTCAGAGCACTACTCCAAAATCAGCCAGGCTTGTAATTCTTTTATACAATAATAAAAATTAAATAGATTCTCTGATCTGTAATCAGGATAAATCTACTGACTTCTGATTTATACCTGGCTTACTAAAAACAAAAATTGAGCAGAGTAGGTAGCAAAAAAATGGGAGAAGGCAGGTGGGACAAAATTTAAATGTCCTACAGCCACTTTGGAGATCAAATATAAAATAGCAGAAAGCTGAGTCGGGAAATCATGCTCCCTGACCTTACTTTGGAATGCAGAATATGGGGAAAATGCAAAAATGGCCTAGGAATTTCTCTGGGCTATGTCATTTAGAGAGACCAATCTGTTTGTATACACATAGCATCATTTTTATACTTAATTTGCAAATGTGATACAGCAACTCAGCTAAAAGGCTTTTTTTGAAAAAAATCTTCAAATTATGCTTAATCCCTGTCTACTTAAGTTCTGGTTAAACTAGATGAGCATAAGTGTGCCTGTAAGACTGGGCACAGATTTCAGTGCTTTGTCAAATGGAAAGAGACTTAAACAAGTTTTGTATGTGTTAAAATGTTCTGACCTGCCATGACGTACTGAGCACTTTTACCTTTATTGTCAAGTGAAATAGAATCACAGTCTGTTAGGTTAGAGGTGCAGGGTCAAAGGTGTTTGGCTTTAAGGTCTTTTGTTCTTTTCGTAGTCTGTAGCAGTCAGCTGCCTTTGCAGTATTAAAAAACAGAAATGGAAACCTGGCTAAGTGTGTGGCGTTCCTATAAATTGCTGCCCTCAAGACTTCTCAACTGAATTGTCATTATCAAGCATCAATATTTATAGAGCTAAGTACAAAATAAGTTATTGAGTGAAGATAGAAGATTTTAATATCCATTTTTCAGCCTCTTTGACATTTAAATACACTTTTAAAAGAAAATTTAGGAAGCTGTGATTGCACACAAGTGTTAGAGTAGTTTGATGTGAGCAAAGAGTCCCACTGAATTGCTTGGAAAAACAAAGTGAAGCATTGGCATGAGTTGGGAGCACATTCACAATAAACTTGAAAAACTATAATAATTTGAAGTTAAGGTGATTCATACTATTCCTTCAACTATTAAACTGACAAAATGATACTCTGTATTGAATGTTCCCCCTCTCTCTTATCTGTGTGTTTGTGTGTATCTACATATGTAAAATGCAGCAGATTTGTAGTAAAGTGTGTGTTTGTGTATATGCACACGCGCACATATATGAGATATATAAGTGGATATGTTTGGTTTTGTCTTCCAATAGTTAAAATTTACCCTCCTGAGTACATTTCATCTCCTCCTTCTCTCCCCACTCTTCCCCCCAATATTATCATGCTTCAGTATCACAAATTTCCAAGAAAGGGCCAGTATTGAAACCAATGATGATTCCTTTGAAGAAGTAACATAGCTGTCAAAAGTATTAATAATTTGTTGAATATATCAGTTATTTATTTACTTTTGACCTTTAGAAATAAGAAACAGTGGTTATTCTGAAGAAGTATTTGTTTTTACTTTTAATGGTAACATTTCCTAGACTCAAAAAGCACAAAAGTTGAGTTAGGAGGAAGACATTTAGAATATTTTAGTAGAAGTGACTAATTCAAGTGGATATGTATTGTGAAATGTAATTTCTGCCCCCAGTCCTGCTTGTAGCTGCTGTTCATCATTAAAATTTATAACAAATTTCCCAGCTGCTGTTGATGAGTTAACCAAGGTAACAGCCCCTGTTCAGCTGTAATTTGACTCTCCCTGTCTTGCCTTGCAACATTTTGAATTCTGTTAAACATTATTAAACTTATGACACCCTGTGGTAGTGGTGAGTCATTGCATATGGTGTATTGCTGCAAAAGAGGTATTTTGGATACCTTTTTGTGGTAGAGCCTTTACTTGTGAAAACTGTGGAGTCACTGCAGATTACTGTTTGTCTCCCAAAACAAACACTCCCGTCAGAGGCAGGAGTAAAAAATGCTTATTTTTAGCATCCTGCATTATTTGCTGGACTGAGCAAACACATTGTTTTTCCTTGTTTTATTTTGAAACTGCCTCTTTATCGTTGATGTTGCTGAAACAGCCTTGTCTGTGTGCACAGCAGCAGTCCAAGAAAGAGCAAGGGCAAGCAGATATTTCTGAAAGGCACAGAGCTTTGTTTTGTCATAAACCCTCAAAATTATTTAATAAAGCAGCTGTTCGCAATACTTGTTGTATTGCCAACGAATTGAGTAAGGTAGCAAAGAGAGGAAGTGTTGAATGGACTTTCAAATCATACTTACAGTGCTCTTCAAGGATTTGTGAAGGAGATTGTTACAACCACTTAGGTTATGTGTTGGCAGACGCTAGAGGGTGAGTCCATGTGGACAACTCTTAACGCATCGTGAAATATTCACCATAATGTTTGCACCTCTCCACTATAAAGAAGTGTTTGCCCCCCAGCATGTTTTGCTGAAGCACATTAGTTTGTGAAAGCTCTGTATCATCATCTGCTAATAACTATTTGCTGATGATTTAATGTTTTGCTTTATATCACACCCAAAAGAAATGGGAATGGGATGCGCTTAAGTGCCTCTGTGGTTAAACCTCTGGTTAAACCCTGGTTCTGATACAGTGTGGTTAAGTATTTAACATTTTTTGCAGATAAATATTTAACCTGGACAGAGGACAATAAATTGTGACATTTTATTTATGTATCTGCATGCACACATATACTTATATACACATATATACCCACTTTTAAGAGCTTTGGCAGCAGTTATGCCCTGACACTTGTATGGGGCAACATTAAAGTTCGTGGGCTTCTGAAGTCACCACAGATGCTTACAGGTAGCTCCAGTGGCTTTGCTGGTGGATAAGGTTACTCTCCTTTTATCTTTACAAGCCTGTTTCCAGTTGTTCAGAAGTGTCAAAACGTAACTGCTTACTCTGAAATTCTCCATGCCAGGAGTTAGCCTTAGCTGGATTTTTATTAAACTGTTCAGTGAAGATGAAATGGAAGGTACTGGCACCTTTGGGGAGGTATCTTAGGTGCAGGAGACAGAAATGGGGCAGACACAGATTAGGATATGGAAGGATAAAACCAGCTGCAGGTTTGGTAAACGGATTAGCAAAGGGGAAACTGAGCAGCTGAGGGACTGGGGAGTAACTGGGGCAGGACAGTTTCTGCCAGCTCTGTGTTCTGGGAAGTCTGGTCTTGGTGTGTTCCTTTGCTGTCTGTAAAATATGAGGTATGCGGTTTTATTCGCTTCAGTCAATCAAGATAAGATCCTATTGAATGTACAAGTTGCTCCCTCAGCTCAAATGGTGGACGCACATGTTGTGGTGAGAAGTGTAGTTACAGAGCATAGGTGATGCTGTATATCAGAACTTGGAGGGGTTGCATTTTAAAGTGCTGAAACAATTTTAAAAAAAAAGTAGAGTCATATCACTACATCTTGTATGTAAGAAGGAAGGCTAAGTTATGACCAAACTAGTAGTTATGATTAGGGCAGTTTTTTAAGTACTTTATTTTGTGGCTTTAATGTTCAACACCGCAGACTAGCATAGTTACATTATAAAATGTAGTGAGTGAAAACATGAAGTAGCCTAGATACTAGAAATTCAGAGCAAAGCTTGAATTATTTGTGGTAGATTTTTTTTGTTGTTGTTTTGATTTTGGGTTTGTTTGGTTTTGAGTTTTGGGTTTGTTTGGGTTTTTGTTTTGTTTTGTTTTTAAAAAAAAAAGCTGAAGAGGAGAAGATGAAAGTAAATAAAACATTTAGCACAATTCACCAGCTTAGCTATCATTTTCCTGGAGGGAAGCTGGGTATCTGAATATTGGAGTCCTCTCTAAAGTGTATCTATGTAGAAATAAAAAAAGAAGTAGCAAAGGTAGTTGCATTACATGAAAGATGGACCTAGAGGATGACTCCTTGTTTTAGAATGTTACCAATGAGATTGATAACAACAGTGCAAAGAATGAAGTAGGGAGCAGAATTCATATAAAAAGAGAAGGAGTTGGGTTTGAGTCCTTTCACCTAGTGGTGGGTAGTGGGTATTCACCTAAGAGTGGCTACTAGAGATTAGGACTGAGCTGCGGATTGAATTAGTCAAGGTTAATGGCAGAAAGGTAATTTATGTGTCATCAGTATACCATGGTATTTGAAAACACAACAGACAAAAAGTAGCTCAAACATTTAACTGAAAAAAGAATGGAGGGACATGGTAATTCAGTAGTGACAGGGAAGTGTCCACCTTGCCTGTACTGGACAGGCCTCAGCAACTAACATTGCGTATAGTGCTGAGCAAGGCATCTCAAACTCCAAGACTTTTCTAAGCTCCCCAACTTGATCTTTGATTACAGAACAGCCGGTATATATGTAGCTTTTTATCACTTGTCCACCTGTTCTGCCTTGTCAAAAATTTGAATGCAACATTGATATGAAAATAATTGTGTGGCAAAAAGTGTTTAGGAACAAAATCTGCTTCACATTAAGATGTAATTAAGAATATCTTTTAGTTGGTTGTGTATCTTTGCTTCCTTTTGGGATATGATTTACATCTCCAAAGAGTAACAAGTCTATTAAAGCCTTCATTTCTCTTTCGAGAATACTTTGTTATGATAATTACATTCTGTTTCTAGTTTTGGCAGCTTAATGTTTTTTATTGAAGCATCACACTACAAGCCTGTACTTTCCATGGTAGGCTGTTTTAGACAAAAGATAATTTCAGGCTATGATCTGATCCTTGCATAAGAGGATCTCAATGTTCAAACCAATTGAGAAGACAGACTCCAGTTGTTCAATGCTATACTTACAAATCCTTTGTTCTCTTCTGTTGGTGCTCAGTTTCTTCCCTATGCTGTCATTTGGTCTTTCCAGTTAAAGACCTGTGACCAGCTCCGGTGAGCTGTTGATTCTTCTTGTTCCTAAGGCAAAAGTTGTAGGTTAGGTCTGTTACACTAAAAGAAAACTTTTTTTTTAGCCTCATTTGTTGCTTTTTCATGCAGATTGTTGATTAGTTTATTTATCTTTAGGATTACCTTCATCTTATGAACTGAGGAGCATATTCTGTCCCAGGGGTATAAATTCTTCATTACAGCGATGTTTTCATCTCTACATGGTTAACACGATTGACAATCGATTTTTCTGTTGACAAGTAGAGAACTTCGAGAGGAGGATTTTACCATTTTTATTGCTAAATGTCCTTTTGACTGTGACAGTAGGTACTTTACATGTGCATTAGGTGATAGTATAGCTGTGTTTTGTCCACCTTTTCATGTAACATCTTGATCACACCAGGTGTCCCTCCGATGCGATGAAAACCAAGGGTGACTGAAGAGCAGTTGCACTGAATGTAATGTTAAAATGTTGGTTTGACAAATGAAGATAAAAGGGCGGCTGGTACCAGCAGGGCAGAGGGGTCTGGGAGAATGTTATTGGACAGCTTTGAGTGAGTTCACACAGCTTCTTATGACCACTGTTGCTATCAACATTGTTCTATTTAATATATAGTAAAACTATAAGTCCTAGTTTGCAAGCTCATTTAGCAGAAATATTTTGTAAGTCTTATTTGAAGGTCAAGACTGAAAGGTCGGAGACAGAAGGGTTCTGATTTTTGCTTTGTTGTGTTTTGAGAAATGATCTGGTGGCAATTAACTGTTTCTGTATTCATTTGTGTGAGTTCATGAGTTCGTTCTGCTGTGCGTTTGTTAGTGGTTTTACTTTATGATCTCCATGAGATCGGTTTTTGCATCTGGTATGTACTCATATGGAAAACGAGAACTATGAATCTGTGTTGGGAGGCATTTATAGTGATTATTGTGGCAACATAGGTGGTTAATTCTTGCAAGATTTTTTTCTGTTCCACAAACCACTGGAGATTTGCTACTGATAATGAGTTAGGTAAGTCTGAAAAAGCCGTAAGAGTGGCTTGGAAAACATACCTACAATTTTTCCCTTTTCCAAGTGTGTATTGGTTGTTCTTTGATGCCTTTTAGCTTGTATGGTTTTCACCATGGGTCAGTTTGACACATTCACGGGAAGGATGTGAGACAGAAATTTTGTGCTGCATGAAGTTACTGTGCAATATCTGTGTCCTTTGGAAGAGAAGATCTTTTCCTATTGGCAATGTTTTCAGTATCCTTAGGCTGGTTGGGATGTGATAAGTGTCTCTTCTCAGAGCAGAAGGGATAAAGGTCCTGTTTTTTTTGTAGTTGAATGTGTTTATGTGTGCTAGCAAGGTGATGTATTTTGCACATCTGTTGTAATGCCTAGGGAGCTGACCTCACACCAGGACTGTATCAGGGAGTGGTTTGGTGGAGGGAGGAGGTTGCTGCCTTTGCAGTAGAAATCAAAGAGGCAGGTTGTAGGTTTCATTCAGATGATGGAGAAAGTAAATTTTTGTGTTCTGGTTACGGTAATTTGCTGTTGCAGTTACCTAGAAAGGCATTTTTGAGGTGGTCCATCAAGAAATGACGTATTGCAGGTTTGTTCTGGGGCCTGTGTTTTGAAGAAAAACAGTTGTTAATCTTTGGAAAACTGATTTCCATGCCTTAGGGTGTGTGACAACTGGCTTTGACAGATGTGATAATAGAAGAGGAGAACTGCTTGGTGTTAAGTCCGAGGTGACTCCCACCCATGAGTTGCACTCATGTTCTAGTGCAGTGGAAACCATAAAATAGCTGTGATTTCCTGAGCCTTGCTGGAAATAAACTGGGAAGTGGTTCATTTTATTAAAATCTGAAATAAAAAACTCTGCTATTGTTTGAAATATCTTTAGCATAATCCCTTTCTTACTAATTTAGGTATCTACCTTTTGTTTCCCATCTATTCAGGGAAGGTTGGGTTAAGTTGCAGGGCTTAATTTACTTCTAGGATTGCTTTCCAGTTAATCAGTATTGAACAAAATTACGAGTACTGATTCTGCTATCATATAGTGTCAGCTTTGAAGTAACCCCTAATAAACATATAAATACTGACAAACTCAGAACAAGTGACCATTGTTAAATAATATTTTACCTTTTTCAGGTATCAAAATTGATTTGTGCTTATGGTTTTAGATTGAATACAATTTTTTTTTATTTATTTTGTAAATAACTGTTAGAGTTGAGCTTTCCTGAAGAGTGTTTTTTGTGAGTGTCTAAAGATCAATAATCACAGAAATTTTTAAAATAGCTATTTGGCTTATTTCTAGTGTTCTTTCTTCTGCAGATGGCTTTTGAAAGCACTGTGTATTTAAAACCCTAGCATAGATTTAGAATGGCTTTGAAATAGTTTTCAAGGTGCCAGAATAGAAAGAGTATGACATGACTACTTAATCTCTAGCTGGGGCCAAGGGTTCCTTTTACATAATCCCATCATTCTTAGATATGTTAATGCCATGGACGGAGTAACTGACCAACAGTTGCAAAAAAAAATTACAATAAACCAATCCCGGGTAAATTGGACTGTAGTATGCAAGAAGTGGATTTCAAGGAACCTTGTTATCAGTGAATTTAAATGTACTTGTCCTTTTTTTTTTTTTTTTTCTTTTAATTACTCTCTTTTTTTTGGTTACAGGTGACAATTAGGCTAATATTGTCTTAAAGGTGAAATAAATACATAGTGTTCATGTTCTTTCCACGAATATTTACAACCTCATAGCAGAAACTGAACCATCAATGGACTGTAAAATCAGAATAAATAGTACTTTAGGTACTGTGTTGCTTATGCTATTCAATCATAAGCAAAAAAATAGGCTTATTTTCTAGTATAATTGTGACTATAAGCCAAAATGTCAAATCCTTCATTTTACCAATTTGTATGTTGATACTACTATTCCCTTTAGTTATGCTGCATAATTTTTTGTTTGACAGATAAGTCAGCAGTGCACTTTCCCTGTACCTCAATCTTAACTAACTTTAGAAAAGTTTGTTTTACCAGATCGTTTCTGTGAATCTAAGTGAAGATCAATATGTTGAAAGTTGTCTAAAGAAAAGAAATCCACCTGAACCTTACAAATCAGTTCTACAAAGGTGATTGAGTATTTGCTTTTCCTTTAAAGATCAGACTTCCTCTAATAATTCCCATATAATCCATGTGTAGTTCAATAGCACGGTAGTCATAACATGCTTGAGATGTATGCAAGGCACCAGCCCAAAAGTTTAACTCTTAATAACAGAAAGATCAAAGGACTTCACTAACACAATTTTATTTTAAAATAAAACATGATACAGACATAAATGTTAGTGTAAGTAAAAGACTTTTACAGCATGCATTTTGGATATTTTACATTGTACATTAAAACCAGCTCTCCTTGTCTGAGCCACAGAAAGAAATCTTGCATACTTTCATTGTCCAAAAACAAATGTTGTGGTTTCAGTTTGTTCAGGAGTTGATGGGTCTGTGCTGGAGAACAGTGCTTCTGAGGGAGGGGAGGCGATAGGTGACGTGCAGCTTCATTCCCTATGTGTGAAAATAAAGTGTGCATGTTTGAAAATGTGCTTTGATATTTTAAAAATTACTCTTAGCAGAGAGATCTTGTATCTTTTTTAATTTGCTGTGTAACTCAGAATAATTAAGTAAACTTTCTTTGAAAGTAACTACGTTGCTGTAGGGTACTGAAAAATAAGGGAAGCTACAATATCCCATTAGTAATTTGAGGGAATTATAAAAACACATCAGTGGCTTTTCCCTGAAATTTGTCTTTCGAGAGCCAGTTGTGTGGACTTGCAGTTGGCTTCTGGTCTTTAGATTATTCCTGCTAAGATGAACTAAATCACAAATATACTTAAAGAAATGGACTTTAACCTGTGTCCTATTTTAGTTCATTTTAAGTGAGATGCTATATTTGTAGAAATTTTGCATCCGCTTCTCACAAGCTGCTGTTCTGAAATGTCAAATTATGAAATAGCTTCTGCTGTGGTGAGGTGCATTTTGTCCCAATTCTTAAAGATTTTTAATGTCTAGAAGTGTACCGTATCATTAAAGTTGACACATTTTCTTTTTCAAGTTAATGCAGTGTCAAGTTTACACTTTAAATTAAATACCAGCTATCAGACATTCAGAAAGCCAACTTTCGATATTGAAGTTGGGAAGTGATTCATCAATGTGGAAATTCACTTTACTGTTGATGACAAGCAAAATATTTTTTTTCTTTGTTTTACCAAAGAATATATCACATATGCAATTGATTAATTGCCAGATTCTGTAGTTTAGTAAGTTTTTATTCTGGTAGAGCATAGTGTTCTGTTAAGTAGTGTGAAAACATTATTTTTATTATTCTTTTAAGTAGTGTGAAAACAGTGCTAACAATTCCCAGGTACAAAATTATTTGCAAGGAGGGGAGGAAAGGATATTAATCTGTTGGAATACAGTGGTGTCTGTCAGGCACATTAGTCTGATATTTTAAATTTGTTTTTAATTTTCCAAGCTAGGTCTTTGTCTACCTGTCTATTTAACTTTCATAGTGTGTTTGAAAAATAGCTATTGTTCTTCACTCATACTTAACTTAGTTTCCTGTATTCTTTAGAGGCAGGAACCACTGCTATGTGTCCATCAGAATGGATTTTTTAGTAAATTTTTTTCCCCCTTGCAGGAAACTAAAAATATGTTGAGTTCATTTAGGAGAGACAGTGCCTGTGAGATGTGCTACTTCTTCCCGAATCCTTTTCAACACAAAAGGGACTTTGATCTTCCTGTCTTTCCAGAGCAGACCACCTTTTGAGCTAGAATCTCAGCTCTTCTAGCTAGCAGGTGCTCAGAGAAAAGATTGGCTTCAAATTTGTTTCCAGACTTTGCTTGCATTTTTCAGACTTTCTGCATTGTAACTGCATTGTCAGATTTGTATTTGAAGAATTAATTCTTTGCTAACAAAATTGATGCATTTTTGCTTTGGTTACATAACAAATTAATAAAGAAACTGCTCTTAGATAGACATAATATATAACTGAGGGTATAGCAGAATCTCTCCAATGTCTGACATGTATGCTCTCAAAGTACTGTTCACAAAGCTCAGCAGAACTGATTTTTACATTCTCAGCACTCATGCTTGGGGTTGTATCTATCACAAATGGTCTGCTCTTAGTTCTCCTAGCTGAGTGAAATTCTTTGTTGTTGCTATGTATGAGAAATGATTGCTTTCCTTTTTGCTGCATGGAAATATTCAAGTAATTTGCCAGTGTCTTATAATATGTACTTCACTACATGAAAGGTCCCTAAAATTCATACCAATGAAAACACAGACACCAGCATCTTTAGGAGGAGTCTCTGGCTTTATAGTGCTCTGTGGGCATCTGCAGGAGGGACTTGTTACTTCATCAAATCAATATCCTAACCACCTTAAAATTCAGAACTACAAACCCTTACACCTGTACTTACCCTGACTTGTTGATGGGTCAAAGCTGCCAGTGTGAAGAAGCTTCAGCTACACACTTCAAATGGTCCTACTACCACTTGTTCTATATGTGTGTCATGTTGGGCCCTTCAGTACTGTGTTAATTGAGTTAATTCAGCATTTAAATGTTCTACCTTGATGCCAACGAATTCAGAATATACAGCTCACCCTTTTCTGTTAAAATGTCTCACTCTCTAGCACTGCCGTAGGCTGTGTGTTCATGCAGAGGGACTTATTGTATCACATCTCTCTCTGAAAATGTCCCCTGATACCACTTGCTGTAGTTGATCTTTCTTTTCTCCTCAGCATGTTTGCTTTACCGCAATTGCTCCTTATACCACCTATTGTGAGGGTTATCTGAGATTTATTTTCAAGTTCTGATACTACTAGTGTTGGTAAAGTATTGCCTACTTCATGGCTTGTTAATGTGCCCAAATAGTGGAATGTTTATTGCATTTTAAGTAGCAATTTATTCCAAAAGATGTGGTATAACACCACCTCTGCCTTTTCAGCTGAAGAATCAGAGTATTTTTTCCATAGATAATGCAGAAACTCTGTGGCATTCATTTGTATCTTCTATGACTGTGAAGAAAGTATCCAAATATAAACATAAGCAATGCTCTGCTTATCTTTAATTTTTCTAGGTTTTCTGAAAGCACAAATCTGCAAGATTGGGTGGTCTCTTTTAGTGATTTAAATTAAGTGCTGAATGCTGAACATATACGTGTAGGTGATAACTATGTGATTGCTGATCAAAGGAACTAAGGAGAGTGCAAGTCCAATAATGACTCAGATGATTTTTTTGTTATGAAGTCCCCAGGAGCCCTAGGCTTGATCAGACAAGATAATTGTGCTTTGAACACATGTAAACTCACCCTGTTACCCGTGTTTTCTTCGGATGTACCTAGTAGTTCATGAAAAAGATAAGCAAAGGCCTTAGAGGTCCTTGCCAGTCGTATTAATTAATGTTCCTAGTTTTTCCATTTCTCTCCACTGTTTTTTTTCTTATTTTTCTGCTTTTGCTAGAAATGCTTCAGAAGGTGGAAAAGACATATATGAAGATACCTCCTCTCCCTTGCTATCCCCATATGATATAACTGTTCTCATTTGTCTCTTTGTGGAGTTTTTGGTTTTTAAGACAGAGGTGTGCTTGTAAAATATTGTGCTAAACATAGAAGGAATTCCTATCCAGTTTTTCACCCATTTCTGGCTACAGAAAGGAATTTAAACACAATGAGAATGCCAGTCTTAGCTTTGTCCCTTGGGACTTTGAAGGAAGGCATGCTTTCTGCAGTACGCAGTCTGTCAGATATTGAAACTTGAAAATGCATTGTCATTGTCAAAGATGAGCTAGAATGCAAAATACACTATTCACAATAATCATTATGGTACATCCTAATACGTATTCTCTGGTGAACATGTTCCAGTACTCCAGTGAAGTATTTCAGGGGCTTAGTAGAAGCTAGTGCCACGGCAAGTGAGGTGTTTAAAAGCCAGTTAATTTGTTTTCAACAGCATCCTGTTTAAAGCAGTTGATTCTTTACTAGAAAAGCTGTAAGTGCATCTTTTTTGATAGTGACATAGGTGTAACAGCAGAGTGTTTTCACTGCATTTGTGGATACCATTGCAGCACTCTCGCCCAACAGCCAGACCTGAAAAATCCCTTAAATCAGTCAGTCAGTCAAGAAGTTGGAAGTCTGTACTGCTCCTTTGTTCATACTTACAAAAGACAGTGTGAGACGGCTGGTGCAGCCCAGTGTCTGGAGCGTGCATGGGTTCTGCTGCAGCTAAGGCAGGGATAACTCTCGTGGGACAGTGAGCAGTGGTACCACCCATCTGTCAGTGGGTTTCTCTTCCTTTCACTGCCCAGCTCCCTGCAGAGGTAGTGCTAAGCAGGATGCAGTGATGGCAGGCTGAGATTGTGTCATTCCACTGACATGTTCAGGTTTGGAAGGACAATCATCATCTCCATGTTCTGCCGAAATGTGTTTTTACAGTCGTATGATGGGTCATGTTCACACTTCCAGCTATGTGGTCAAAAATGGAACATTTGGTCATCCAACACATTGCTTGGAGTCACAGCTGATTGCCATGATAGTTTTATATTTACTCTGAGTTCCAATGTAAAATAATGAAAATGAAGCAGTCAGACATAGGTTACATTCATGATCAAGCATCTTAATTACAAAAGAGACAAAGACCTGCTATTTAGCTTTAACCAAAATAATCATAGAGGTCAACATATAGTTGTGATATATTTATTTTATACTTTCAGAGAATGCAGCATGTATATGACCTCAAAATAAGTTTAAAACAAAAAGAAAAGAAAAATCAAAACTCTTTTTCTCTGGATAATGAAAGTAGGAGTTAGTGCAAGATTTTCTGATGTTTCTTTTAAGTTTGGGATTAGAAAACTAGAGGACAGTGTTAATTCCTGATGCAATTCCTTTGAGGAATTTAACCAGATTTTTCTGTAATTGACTAATACTTGCTTCTAGGATGCATCCTCAATTTATACATCCGTAGAGAAAAGCAAAACTGGTTTTTAATGCAGGAGCAGGTTGGAATGGGCATTCTCATTTTCTTCCCTATGAGCAGAGCTACAGCTGCTGTGGTTGCTGTGACCTGAGTGTTAGATGTCATCTATTCTTTTTCCTGAATTATGGCAACGATGTGATAGTGCTTGATATTTTTACTTTCCTCAACAAGGATTTCCTGCCTTTTCCAGGCTGTTGGAGTTACTCATGTGAGCCATAGGTTATGATTATTATTGCCAACTTTTGTGCTGTGTCTCATTTCTCACTACACCTGGGGTTAGGAAAGAGTTAAAGAAGACATAGATTTATCAGAGGATAAATCAAATGTCAAGTGTCCAGATAGTAGGAGGAGGAGTGAGACATCCATCATTCTCTACTGAAGCCAGTAGGAGTCTAAGGTAACTGAGTTCTCACATTTTAATCTAGATCTGGGAATTTGTCACAAGCAGGTGGACAGTGAGCTGTGAACAGCCTTCTGGGGGTTTTGAGCTAATGACTTGTCTTTTTTCCCAGATGACCTTGCTTAGATCTTGTTTGACGTGCAAAGAGAAATTTAATTTCAAACAAACTAATTTATTCTTGTCTGTTTCAGTGGCCAGAAGCTACTGACTGTATCTCCTTTCCTTATATTTCATTTTCTGAGAAATGAATTTGCATCTGTCTTTCTCTGGTGGGACTTCTGCCTCAATATGGCTTTCAACTCCTTTTTGGGAATTCTTGCACTTTAATATTACACCATAAGTAATCAAAAAAGTGGCACTAATAGAACCGTTCAGTGCCCCTGCCAGATGAAATGGTCTTTGTGATTTGTAAACTGAGAGTGAAAAGCAGAAGTCAACCAGTCAATGGACAACTCTATTCATTGGTTGAATCTTCTTCTGTTTGAAGATAACTTCTATTTAGTGCTTTCTAATAAAACGTTGAAGTGTTGGTTCATGTTTTCCTGTGTTATAAAAAAAAAAAAAAGAAAGAAAAAAACACGACACACTAAAAACCAACTAACCAAAACCTACTTAAAATTAATAAAAATACAAGAGAATACTGCTTCATCAATATCAGACAGTTGACAAGAGATATAGCCAGATTTTGTAGCCTTAATGGATTTCTGGCAGAAGCTAGAAGTAATAATTAAACTAAAAACCTTAAAGTAATTTTATTTCAATCTTGTTTAAGCATGGGCTGCCATTTCAAATTTTTATAAATAAAAAGCAGAGCACATTTAGTTTGGGAGTTGATGATTATTCTGCATCATTTCTGTAGTATAGGTAGAACTAGCATGTTGACAAATGCTGATGCTCCACTGCATGCAGTCTTCAAACCTAATTCACAGCCCACAGCCCACAGCATTTTTGTCAGCAAATCAGGTTTTAGATTTAACTACTACTTATTCTTTTAAAATAATTTTCTTTTAATGCCGCAGGAATGGCATTGCAGGCATACAATACATGGTTCTTTAAAACATATCTTCGATAGTCTCAACAGTGATATGGCTTTATGAAAGAGGAATTAGAGGAATTAAAGGCAGAGAATGAGGATTGGGTGGACAAAATCATGGAAACCTGCAAGTTCTGTTAAAGCTTTCTCTGAGCTTAGCACAGAGAGTAGCGGATGCTGTAGGACTGCTAAAATGTTCCCTGACTGAAGAGTAGGAAATGCTTCAACTTTGTTCTTTCACACTGAAAGGGAAGCATGATTAGATAGTGATGCTGGAGGCTTTCAGCAACTAGGTGAGTTCAGTAGTTTGCCCATTGAGGTAGAAGATGGTAGGATATCTTTTAAACTACAAGCTTTGAAATGGAAATATTTGTTGTGCTAATACAATGCAAAATTCTACATCAAGGTTCCAAAGTTTAAAAATTCATGAGGGAGTGGCAATTTAGGACTTCTTTTAAAGAAGGAGCAAATGTACAGAAAGACCAGACTGTGCGAGCGGTAGCAATTTATGATATATCTGCCCTCTTCTCATGTGTACACTGACTCATCAGTGTCCTGAGTTGCTGTTGGCATGAAATGAGCAGAGACTCCTTTAACATTACTTCAGTAGTGTAATTAAGAGGGAAATTTAGGAAGGAAAATTAAAATATTTGAAATATTACTAAAAATTGTCTTGCGACACGCAGTGGTATTATTTGAAGTACTGATAGTTTTCTTGCAAATAGAATCTGGAAACAGCTGTTTGCTATGTGCTTAGATAGAGTTTGTGAACATTTTGTGAACTGAGTTCCTACCTCCATCCTTAAGGATTCAGAGAAAGAAGCCATGAACTTGTCCCAGATGCCAGACATAATATTGCTGGCTATTCAAGACTGAATATTGAACTTCAGGTAAGTGTGATTTGAAGTGTCAGGATTACATTTGGGAAAGTAAAAGGGGATTTTGTGGCAGATTTTTTTCATGGCAGCTGTATGAAGCTGCTCAGAAGTGTGGAGTGATCGAAGTAGTCCCAGCAGAGATGGATTATTGGAAAAATGCAAGTGAGGTGGGCAAAGCTGCCTGATAGATTGCAAAACCATATGATTAATTATACTGATCGCATGCATATGGCCCCCATATAAGTCATGTATATTTGTGCGCAGAGATTTATCCTCCCCACCACCCTTTTTGTAGTAAAATTCAGAACAGTGAATTAGGAACAATGCAATCAGATATAAAAGGATTTAGAACTGTTTAGGTGACTGGGCCAGCAGCTGGCAAATGTGGTTCATTGTGGAAAAATGTAAAATAATTAGTCTGGGAGCAAGAAACTAAAGGAAACGCAGTGTGTGCTGCAATGGAACAATCATTCAGCACACTGACTAGGAAAAGGATTTGAAGGTTATTGTGGAAAAATCATTGAAACCGTGAGGCTTATGCACAGCTGCAAGAAAGTAAGTTACTAGGTTGTATCAGAGGGATAAAATACAAAATAAGAGGTGATATGGTTACAGGAGTGTTATGCTCCATCTGGAATACTGTATATAGTATTGGTCACCATGCCACACAAGGAATATATTGTCTGGGAGAGTGTAAAAGCAGTAACAAAGATGAATATTTTATGTGTAAAAGATTAGGGAAGATCATCTAGTAAAACAGATATGTATGTCCTTTTCTCTGTGCAAGATTAAAAATGGGGAGTAATCTTAAAATGGGGAAATAGAAATCGACAACTTAGAACTGCATATTGAAAGTGATAAGGATCTGGAATAAATTCTTGTTTCAGAAAGTCTGTTGGAATACAAAATATACATAAATTCTATAGACTTCGTGAAGAGAATTAAAACGAATGATAAACAGAGATAAGTCTGTGATTGAGATTCTTAAATTTGAAGGCAGGCAGGTTAAACTGTTTCACTTCCCTTTCCTCTTAAAGTTTTGCAACTTGGATAACCATAGTTTCCAGACTTACTATGGCTTGTAACTGGGGAGGCAAAGCAGGAGCACATAGTTTTTATCTATAAACTATGCTTCTTTGTCTGCTAACACCGGTTTTAAGTACATTGGGGAGCATTCAAATTCTTCATGCTGTGCTTTAGGGAATACTCTGTTCATTCTACCAGTGGTTTTCTGTATTTCAGAGTTCTGCAACTAGAAGTTAAGGCTGCCTCTTTAGTGCTTCTGTAATGTAATTTCAGGATAATGATGAACTTGCACAGTTTGCCACAGGTTTGGATATGTTTTAGAGCATTTGCTGTTTTGTCAGTGCTGGTTCTTCCATTAAAAGAACTGGGGAGAGAAAGCCTAGCATATTAAAAAATATGGCATTTAGGGTTTATGTGAGTGGTAAAATTATAGTTAACATGAAAAATATGCTAAAGCAATTAAACTATTTTAAGTAATAAAACTCCAATCTTTTCAGGATTCAGCACTTGGCTGGGTGGGATGCTTAGCTCTTAATGCCTAGCAAGCTGTTGCAGGAGCAGTACGACAGCATGGAAATAAATGAGAGAGAACTCCATAGAGTTCAGTCCTGTAGAGAAAATTGCTCCACAGATCTGCATCGTTGGATCTAAGCAAATGAAGTGGGTCACTGGACTGAAGTTTGAGAAAGCAAGTTGTCAAACTTGGGGTAATTTGTTAACTTCTACAGGAAACCTTTTCTGTTTTGATACCCTGCTTTAAAAATTCTGGAGCTACTTGGTCCCAACTGCTTCTTCTCTGTTGTCACATGGTTGAGGTGATGAGTCTTCTGCTGTAGTCTTTGTATTTGATTTGCTGGGGTCATTTCTTTCTCAAGGCTTCTGTGGAGGTATGCAACAGAGCCCAGAACTCCGTATTTGGTGGTGTGATTTTACTTTTTAGGTAGATACTCATGAGCCTGGAATAGACAACCTCCCAGGCAGGTGCCCATATACATTACATATACATTACCAAGGGAGTGGAGAAGCTCAGAAAGAAAGTTATGAAGCCCGGGAGCTTTGTAGACAGCGGAGTGAAAGCAGTGTGAATGGCAGTGCTGCCTCTGCTGTTACCTCTGAATGGCAATTTAGTGCAAGTTGGAAGGCAGCCGCTCGTTACAGCCAGTCACTGAGTACTTGATAGTATCATATTTGTGTGAAGGGCAGATGAATCTTTCTTGTCAGCTCCCAGTGACCTCCAAACCACCAAAATCTAATAGGTAGCAGTATGGGTGTGCATGTTAAAAGAGATCTTGGGAGGGTTTGTGTGTCAGCAAAAATCTGACCAGGGTGTGACAGTGCCTCCACTCATCTCAGCTGGGGTGAAATGACTTAGAGCAGGCACTGGTTTGCTTATGGCAAGGCAGATTTAGGTGGCTCCTGACAGCATGCAGAAGCAGAATGTGAAGGACTTCAAAATTAAATAACAACCTTGATATCTTCAGTATAAAGGTCTTCTCTTAGTTTTTCCTCATAGATCATGGCATCTAGACATACCTATCACTTTCAGTTTTACTTCCCTTTCTGTTTCCATCATCCAAGTCACTAATAAAAGTCTTGGTTAGAACAGGCTTTAGGGCATTTGTGTGATAGCTCCTAAACAGTTCAATGCTCAAAGATAACCCAAAGATATTCCCTTTCTGTACTTAATGCTGCCACAGACACAGACTGTCTTTGTGACTATATTATGTCATGAAGAAGGTTTTTTGTGATGTTGTCACCTGTATCATAAGCAACGTGTCACTTTTGCTGTAAAAAACTGGTTATGACTTTGCCGTAGGCTGAGGAATTTGCTTCCTAGAGATGTTCCTTTGCCATGTCAGAAATATGCTTTTAGTCAGCTGAACTGGAACTGTCAGTAAAATAGTTCATCAACAGGAAAAACTTGGTACTGCATATTTAAGACAGTCTCGACAACCAGATCATATTTAGAGTAGCTTTATATATATATAAAATATATATATGTATATATATATGTGTATATATGTGTATTTATATATATATATACACACGTTTGATTTTAGGATTGATAATACAGTTAATATAAACAAAATTCCTCTTTCATTTTTTTCCTCTTTTTTTAACTAGCAGCTTTTACAGTATGGTTTTCTAAGTATAGGTAGAATCACTTTAAAGCAGGTCATTAAAAACACTGTGAATTGCCAAAAGCAAAGTCAAGCCAGTGATACCTTTTTTAATTACTTAGTATTTTTAAAGGTGTGTGATGTTGGGAAAGCAAGTCAAGCATGATCTGAGAGGGAACTGTCTGCAACATCTCCTGTAGGAGGCTCCACAAAAAGAGCAAACCAACTTTATTTGATTAAAAGCTAGCAATTTAAACAGAGAGAATTCAAGCACCTAGGGGAGGCAAGACAAAGATATTTATATGCAAGTCTCCTTTGCCTTCTGGGTCCTTGCTTTCAGCAAACTTGATGACTGAAAGACAGCAACTTTGCTGCTTTCCTGCTCAGTCTCAAGGAAGGTCTATCCAGAAGGCCATACCCAGGCTGTTTGGCTCTGCTCTAACCACAGTTAAAAACATCTTTGGCCTACATAAAGATTTGAGCCTTCTGGGAACATACTATTCTATTCATGCTGAGGCTCAATGCTGAGTTAGAACTGCTCCTTTAGATAGAGTTTCCCTGGGGAATGTGTCCTGATAGTCTGCAGGGTAGTTAAAACCTTGCAGAAGTTTGCCATAAAGTGGTACTGTGTGAGAGATGCAACTTTACTCATCTATATTTACATGTCTTTATTATACCTAACTGAGAAACCTTTCTTTAGGTTGTGTGGGAATAAGTGGGAAGAAGTAGGCTCCTGTTGAGGATCCCTGCAGTTTAGGTACCAGAAATATATTCTGTTATTAATACCCGTCACAATTAGTGCTTGAAGTCTTGGAAAAAATTCAACCCCAAAGATGTATTTTAAAATGTTAATCTTTAATAACAAAACCTGAATAAAATAAAACCTGATTTTCAGCCATATTGCTTTTGACCCACTTTTGGTAACATGACTTCAGATTGTTTCCAGGAGCTAAAGTAGAGTTGCATACATAATCATTAGACTCTGTTCTGAAGAGCTTCAGATATTACCTTAAAAACAGTTTGGCAATCCTAAAACTGCTCTAGCTGGATCAATGAGATCAATGAAGTGTGAGAAACTCTATCAGTTATGAGTAAAACTATGTACAATTTAATTTGAAATGTGCAGCTGCATTTTTGCAGAAAACAAAACGTATAGCAAGCACAATGCTTATATTCAGATTGAAGTTAAAGCATTTTTTCCAGATATCAATTTACAGCTTAAGATAATGGATTTTGGCAGTGTGCAGAGCTATTAAGTAATGTTTATTAAAGCGGATAAGAAACTACTTAAGAAGTGGCCTGTAAAAGAATTTTTAAAGGACTGGTTAGTGGAATAAAGAAATAGCATTTTCTCCTAGAAGTTAAGTTTTATGTCCCTGGATAAGTCATTAATGAAAAAGATTGTGGTGATGTCATCTCATTATTTAGTGCAGTTTATGAACTGATATGGAAACTGCACTTAAGAACTTTTTTCACCTCTACCATGAGACTGGTGTGTGTTAAACATCTATGCTGGAGAGATAAATAATCAATTATATTTAAGTTTGCCTCAGTCACAAAACTAGCATATAATTTGACATGACCTTGACATTCCCAGGGTCTGTTATCCATTGTGCAATTCTTCAGAATAGGCAATAGATGTGTGAAACTCCATGCCAAAAGTCATTAAAGTAACTAGAAGTTTTCATGGACTCGATGAGGTGTTGGGTAAGTGCCAGAAAGTGATATAACCAAGGGTTGTTAAATACATAGAAATCTCATCCACCTCAGGATGTCCCTGAACTCAAAATAGATTAATACTGAGAGAATATTTTTATTCCTTCCTAAGCATTTGCTTATGACCAGTGCTGGAATTGATGCAGACACACTGCTGTTAGAGTTTAAGTACAATGTCTGACACATTCAGCTGCTCTAACCTTGCAGCCGCAGACCAAAAGGAAAGAGTAAGAATGTTAGATGAGGTAGACCTTTGGTCTGACCCAGCACAGTCATTCCTCCATTCTTCTGAGACCACCTCTGACCTAATTCATGTAGATATTTAAATGTTTTCTAAATACATTCAAGATAGGACTAGACACATACATGAGTTCAGCTCTGAGCATGAGCTTAAGTATTACAGTGTATGTGTGCATTTATTTGTTTTTCTGAATGGAAGTGCTTTTGAAATCTGTAGATCTGTGGGCAAGTCAAGTTTATGGAGCACTACAGATCCTTGGAAAAAGGGGTACTAGGACACCTTTTCTGCAGTTAGAAGCAGGGTATCTGTGTAACTATTTTAAATGAATATGTCTCTTTGCAGTCAGGAGTGCCCTGGGACCCCAGTTTTCACTGCAGATGTTCCCCAAAGGCTGCCTGCCTAAACGCACGTGGAGACAAGGAGAGTTTGAGCTTTATGGAGCCCGTGTCCTAGATGCAATAGAGTGTGCATTTCTGTTTCACTGACTTTCAAAATGAACAAGGTGTTTTCAAAGCACAGTGAGAACAATTCTGCAGCTAGTTTCTATCCATCTCTGCACTGACTTCAGTGCTACAGAACCAGAATGAATCTGGTTTTTCTGGTTGATGATTAGTATTACCTAGAAACAAAGTCATCAGTTTGTGCTTTCAAACCATTAAATTGTAATGGTGGCTAGTGAATCTTCTCCAGCAGGGCAGGGGAAAACTAGCTTGCATTATTTTTAGTTACTACTGTAAAAAAAAAAAAAAAACAAACAAAAAAAAACCCACCACCTTTTACAGTAAGCAGTCTGTCTTTGAAAGATGTACATGTGGCTGAGGTCTTTAGATGTCTGAGAAGTCATTCTTTTATTGAGAGAAAAGGGTTGGACAAAGCATTAAATTGACTCAGTTTGTGTTTTACATGATTTGATCCTTCTTGAATTAAATGCCATAGTCAAACTATTTCACAAAAGAAGTTTGAGATAAAGATAGTCTTAAAAACTTTGAAGAGGAGGAGAAGAGATGGAGTTTTAAACCTCACAAAAAAATGTTACGGTTTGTGCTAATAGCACAATCTGCTTCCAAGAATATGACAGATTTGATAAATGAAGCAACACTGATAACCATGGAGGTCTTGAAGAAGAAAATCAGCAGATGCTTGATGACCTGCTTAAATGGTGCTCCAACCTCTGCAAAAGCTGTTTAAGGTGCAGCCAGGATGGCTGAAAACAACTTTATCTCTGGTACAGAGGAATGTAGCACAGAGAAGTGGATGACCTACCAGGTACAGGGTTTTCCTAGATTCAGATGCTGCAGAGAAGAAAACTGTAGTGCTGTGTTGTGACCTTGCGGTCTCACTGAAGGTGCAGCAGTGATGGGCTTTGAAGGGGGAGGATTGAGAAAACATACTTGAGCTTTCCTTATAGAAGAAAAGTCCAGAATTAGAGAATGGAATTTATAAACACTGGTAAAAAATGAAGGGTCATTGCAATTCTGCTGTAATCAGGAATACACTGGTTTTACACTCTCTAATGGCTTCAATTAAAATAAATATTTGTCAGTGTTACTTTATTCACCGAGTTTCATACTGAATTCAACTTTTAGAATACCTCTTACTGAACATACTGAATGGAAAAGGGATCTTTTGAAATTCTCTGATGTAAATCTAACATTCTGAACAGTCATCTCCTTGATGTCCCATTTAGAGGTAGTAAGATAAGGGAAATTCCAGATTATGAATTCTTGCTTCAAATATTTTGAATTGTGAATTTTTTAGAAACTAAAATGCTTAATTAGTAAATGGGAATATCAGAATTTAGATAAAACTTTCACTGTTTCTGCTTTTCTGAACAAGCGGCACACCAAGAGTGTTTTAGCTGTTTCTTTTCATCCAGTCCTTCCATGTGTAATTTCTGTGTCAAATGGAAATGCTTTAGAAGAAAAATTCTACATAGTTAGAAAGTTTAAAAAAACAAGCAAGTCTATGAAAAATATGCCTGGTCATTGGAAAATATAGTGTGTTTTAAGACATTCAAGTTTTACATGACATTGTCACAAGATCAGTGACTCCTACAGAAAACAAATCATTTGTTTAGAAGGGAAGTCAGCAGCTTTATGGAGAAATAAATATAATTTTACAACTTAATTACAGTATAAACATTTCTTGTGGTTGCAGTGACTTTGTTGTTATTGTTGTATTAATCTTACAGGACATATGGGTATTTGTTTCGGTACCTCCTGGGACCTGCTAAATCCTCTGAGCATAGCTCTGACCACTCTTCTAAAGACCTTAACTTGTTAGCCGTTTTTCATCTGTGTGGCAAACCATTTAATAAATAAAAAGAAAAGGAAAACAAAAGACAGAAAGGAAACCTTTAAAGCTATTCTATTTTCTTTCCTTTATATGTTGTTACTCTCTGATTAATTTGCCACTGTGAAAGTTTTAAGTAATAGTGTTAGTTCACTGAAATAAAGTGAAGAATTTCACACTTCCCGGATGCTGTTGAATGCTTTGGGAGGGTTGGTGGTGATAGTCTTTTCTATGGCAACCTAATCAGTTAACTCCCCATCACTTATGGCACCTTTTTAAGTACCAGGCTCTCTGAGAACTGAGAAAATATCTTGGTGTAACATAGCTAATAATGGAGATTAAAATCTGATAGACTTTTTGTAGAGTAAAAAGTGTACCTTGACATTCAGTTAAGTATTTCTTTTGCTTTCAACTTGGTTGGAACCTGGAGCATATATGTCTTTTTCTCCTTTTTTTTCCCTTTTTTTTTTTTTTTCTAGTTTGTTTGTGTCTTTATCTTAGAAAATTTTGTTATAGAAGGGCTAGAGAAAAGCTTAGAAAACTTCCCCCCCACACACACTTCCAGGAAGTTTTCAAGCTTCTGGGGCAACAGTAATGTGAGTAGCTCTGTAATGGTCACATTATGACAGAAATGAATTCTACCACTTTCTCAACATGGTTTTCCTGTCTTTCCAGCAGTCTGCCACATCTAGGCAAGTCCAAAGTACCTTGGTTAAAAATTAACAGGATTTGCATTTTAATTTATTTGGCACGCAGGATGTGTTTCAGGGAGTGATAAGGCAATCTAAGGCTCTTCTACATCTCCTGTTATGGATGGCACCGTGCCTTCAGCCACTGTTTAAAACATTTTTGGATGTGCGAACATGTTAAGAATAGTGTTTAAATAAGATTGGTATTCTGAAACGTCTTTTTGGAATTATGGCAGTGACAGTCTTCTCTGATGACAGAGAGGCAGTTTCTTTCCCAGTGTTTCCTGTGAAGCATATGATACATTGTCTATAAAATACCATACTGGTGTAATGGCTTTTCAGGAATGCTTTTGGCACATTGTTGCAAACATAGGGTGTACAGAACTATTGAAATTGTATGTAATCATTGACAGAGGCACTTTGAAGCTGTTTTAAAAAGCTTGTGAGACAAATTCTGGTATATTTTGGTTGGTTGGTTTGTTTGTTTGTTTTGCTCTTCTCCTCCAGTTATCACTAAACTCCCTACTATCTTAATTCCCATTCCGTTGTATTTACCACTTCTTGCTCATCCCTTAAATAGATTAGATTAGCCATCTTCTTTCTAGTCTCTGTTATTCATACCCATATGGACATGGATATATTTAAATATACACAACCATTAAATGCTAACAGGATACATCTGTTTAATTACAAAAGAAAATGAAATCTTGAAAACTTAACCACTTTGGGGTTTATTATGTACCTTGGCTGTCTTTCATACTACTGCATCAACTCTAGCTCCCTTATCCTCAGTGTTTCAACCACTTTAAATTTCTTTTGAGCCTGTTCTGCTTACTTTGCCTACTGGAAAGTCACTTCCCCTTTTTGTCGCCTTCTCTCCGTCTCAGTTTTGAACATGCATTCCTCTGCATTCTTCTGCTTAGGTCAGTCTACTGCGTCTACCATTAAACAGTTTATTTTCTCCTTTAAAGTCTTCCATATAAACAGTGAGTCCAGAATTAATTTGCCTTCTTGTTCAGAACAAAAACTGCCCTAGCATTCAGTCACTTGCTATTAAAGCTGTTAACTGGTTTTGCCTCTCAGTTGTTATAGGACCAACCACTATGACAGTAAAAACCTTTTAAAGCCATAAAGCATCAGGTAAGTACATGGCACCATGCAGTTGGCATGAGTCAGACTGCAAAAATTCCCACAGTTTGAAGCTGCACTTGTCAAACTCAGGCAAATACAGTCCCATTTTTAAGGGCCAGCAGTTAAAACTGAACTTCATATAGTAAGTGGGTAATCTCTTGAGGCAGTTCAGAACAGATGAAGTAGAGCTACTATCTGAGTTACTCAAACAAAGTGAGAAGTTATTTGAAAGGGCATATGGTTTCCTTCTACAGCACAAGCATGCTTAAGGGGTAAAGTCCTATTAACTTGAAAGTCCTAAAGATCTGCAAGCTCAGGGTATACAAAATCAGATGGCTTAGAGCCTTTCCCAGCTCCTGAGAGGGTGTGCTGAGAGACACTCCATACATCATTTGAATTGAGAATGGATAGATAAATAAAGATATGGCATTTCAAAACAAGCTTGACCAGCATGTTCAGGGAAGTGGTTTTTGCCCCTCTATTCCTCTCTCATGAGACCCCCTCCTGAAGTGCTACACCCAGCTCCAGGGCCTCCAAGGTACATGGACTTGCGAGAGTGACTCCAGTGGAAGGTCACAAAGATGATCAGAGGGCTGGAGCAACTCTCCTAAGAAGCAGCCTTCCAGTACCTAAAGGGGGGCTACACAAAAGCTGGAGAGGGATTTTTTAAAGAGGCTGTGACAAGGGATAATGGTTTCAAAGTGAAAGAGGGCAGGTTTAGATTAGGTATTAGGAAGAAGTTCTTTACTTGAGGGTGGTGAGGCACTGGCACGTGTTGCCTAGAAGCTGTGGGTGCCCCATCCCTGGAGGTATTCAAGGCCCGGTTGGATGGGAGTTTGAGCAACCTGGTCTTGGCAGGTAGTTTGAAACTAGATGATGTTTAAGGTCCCTTCCAACCCAATCCATTCTATGATTCTATGATTTTAGAGGCAAATAGTTAAGCACCATGTATTGTTTACTCATTTGCACACAGTATCTTTCAAAAATACCTAGCTCCTCTTACTTCTAGACATGAATGTATTTGTGTCTTCACATTTTAACTGCAATGATTGACTGAAAAAGATCAGTGAGAAGTAGGTATAACACATTTTTCACTTGAGTCCACTGACAGTCAAATACAATAGCAATGTGAGGAGCTTTTCCAGAAAGCCATTCGAGCACATTTGCGGGTGTGTGGCTGTGAGGCATCAGTGTGGTCTCTCTGCCGCTCGGTATGTATTTAGTATTTCTGTACCGGTGTGTTCGAGTGCTGTGTCAGCCTCAGCAGGGGAATGTGTAAGTAGGACAGTGTGATAACTTGCAAGTAGATGTGAAAATGTATGGTTTGTTAAATTAACTGATTCCCTGGCTTATTAGAGCTTGGGCACCTTATCTGCCTTCGTTATGTTCTGTTAGGGGAAATGTGGTAGTTTTCTACTTCGTTTTAAGCTTATGTTTAGAAACAAGCTGAGCCAAGGCTGAAATTTCTAGAATTAAATACTGAAATTAAAAACACTTATAAACTGAGACTGTTTTCTGTATTATCCTAATATTTGAGTTAATTCTCCATTTGGTGTGGGTTCTCATAACAGTAGAAGATCTGCTATGTGTGCACGGTTTAGTCAGAACTCAGTGAAATACAAAGAGTGGGAGAGAAAAATTAAAACCAAAAATGTCAGGGGTTTAGATACAAGTAAACTGTTCAGCTGCTGTTTCAAACATAACCCTTACTAATTAGTACCAGCACAGCAGAACTGACTGAGCAGCTATTTGAAAGAAAGAAGGAAAGTGGCAGCTGTTAGTGCATAGAAAGGGCTTCATCTAATTTTTGAGTGTGTATATCAACAGTGTTAAGAGCAGCCAGATATAAGACTTTTACACTCTCATTGTCTGCTTTTCCTTATTTTGGTAGTCTCTTCCCTGTCTCAGAAGCAGCTCCTGAAAAGATATTTAAGCTTTTACCCTTTTCATATTTAGGCTTTTCAAGACTGTTAGAACTTCTAGTAATGTTGTTCATTTAGTTTCACATTGCTAAACAGTCGTTCAAACACTTAGAACTTATTTCCAGAGAAATAAGTTCTTTGTATAAGTTCAGTGGGATTTTTCCCAGGCTGGCAGTTTGGTCTGCAAGGTCAGAAAATACAATGTTGAAAAATATAATACAGATCAATTCACTTCATGAGAACATTTTGGTTCTGAATTTATATCTTTAACATGATGTTGGTTTTGTCTGATGCATTTGATCAATACTGGACATAGTAGAAGGCTCACTTTTTTATTGTGAAAGCATAAACTACTTTTGCACATACTTATGTGAGCTTTCTTAAATATTACAATCTTAAATGTTAGCTTTCTGTGAGTCACGTATTTCCGTCAAATGGATTTCTTGTCAAAAGTCTTTTTCATCTATCAATTCTTGCATCATATGAAACTTTCAAACCTTGAGCTCTGAGTGTTATCCTCTGTGCATTCAGCATGCGTGCTGGGTACGTTAACATGTGCAGCGGGGTTTGAGGTCAGGTTGCATTTTCTGTTATTTTGATCATTTCGAATTGGACTGAGTTGAAATTGAGATGCAATAATGACACTAGTTAACTGCAAAGTTTTCATCGGTCTTACAGAAATTTGATATAGAGTTTCTAAATTCTTCTGTAGATCTAGTGTGAATTAATGGATCCAAACCTAAGGCTCCCAGGGAGCCTGCTGGCACCAACTGGATTTTAATTACATCCCACACATTGGTCTAGTTATTCTTGTAGCAGGTAAAATGAGTGGTACAAGTTAATTCTTCCAGATTAAAGAAAGGAAGGAAAAAAAAACATTGATCCTCTTTTCAGACAAGGAAAAAAAAAATTTAAATAGCTTAATTTTAATTTTTCCCAAGGGAAAGAGGAAGTGAAAGAAGGCATATAGATGACAGAAGAAAGGGTACAAAGAGGCAAAATAAGTAGATTATATGAAAAGGAGTAGAATGAAGAAAGAAAAATTATATTGGAAAAAATTAACTGGAAAGTATATTCTATTTTAAAAGCAGAAAAAAATAAGATGGAAAACATGAAAGCCACAGGCACATCAAAACACCAAATTCTCTGCAAAGGGAGAAAAAGTAAAGTGAATGAAAGGGGAAGATAAAATTTGAAATTGAAGGGAGACATAAGTGTATATGCTATTTTAAGTCACTTTGGACTAATAATCAGCAGTAAATATTTGAGTTTGTACACAAGGACTGAGATTTTTAATGGGTGAAGAATTAGTGTTACCAAAAATCAGCCATCACATTGATCAGCAGTGTTACTAAAACCACAGGTATGGGTTATTGAGGTTTTATTTATGTCACCCTTCATTTTTGTTTAATGTATTTTTTAAAGCAGTTCAAAGATACAATAAACATAAGAGTTTTATTTGACTTAAGTTTGCTTTTTTTCATGCCAAAAAAATCAAAGCCAAAGATTGAACAGCATTAATTCTTTAACAGCATCTTAAATTAAGAGACTGATAAATGGATTAATTATATCAACCCGAAAATTAATTCTATGAAGTAATGTTGTTGCCTTCAGGCATTTCTCAGTGCAGGAAGCCAAGAAGGAAACCACGTTCTTTGGTCATGCTTGTAGACGCCAGTGTCTGGTCAGCCACTGATCCCATGCCACGTCGACTGCAGAGCAAAACACTTGGATCTTTCTGAAGCCCTTTTTATGTCATTCAATTCTAATTTACCATCAACTATCATAGCTTTACCATGGACATTCTGAAATTGGCATCGGAGGCTTCACATAAAATCACAAAGGCAACTAAATTCCAGGTTAAAGCTGAAACTTCATTCTCAGTTCACGTGCTTGTGGGGATGCTGTGGAGCATGTGGGAACACCCAGCATTTGGAGCCCTGGTTGGACCCACACATAGCAGAACAAGTTAAGAATGGAATTTCAGCCCAAGCCTTACTGTTAATGCCACATATCCCTTTGTGGTTCAGTTTCTTCTTATATGGCACTGCTAAAAACAGAAATAAGCCCAAGTCAATCTCTCTCAGAGTTATTTTAAATTATGCTTACAAGAATCTTGTGGGAGCAATAGTAATAGATCTTCTCACCCATTGCCTCTCTGAAATTTGAATTTTTATATTCAGCTTGCTTTGAATTTCCACTGTTGGAAACTGCTGAGACATTTGATTACAGATACCTTAATATGTGAAGTTCAGCCTTAAATACATAATTGTTTCCTACAGTATACTTGTCTTTACTTGAAACTCATTTCGTGGATACAATTAGAGAGGAAAACTCTGCTTTTTGCCCAATACATGCATTTTTATGAGCAAAATGAGCTTTGACAGTGTTTTTAGAAATGTCAGGAATGTCAAATATTTTTTATCTGAAGGACTCTTTGGATGACTCAGGGAAAAGTACTTGGAAATTAGTCAGGATTTAATTGAAGTGGGAAGAATACTGAATTGTTGAGAGAACTTGCTTCTCTGTACACACTTTAGATTGGTGCTTCAAAAGAAGATCAATCTTAATTTTATGTGATTGAATTGGTCTTTTCTTCAAAATGCAGTTTTTATTTAATCTTTGTTTAGGTGTTTGGAATAGTGATTAGAATAGTTATTCACTCTTCTCGGAACAAATGGGAGTTTTGCTTTCTAATCTTTTTTCAAAAATTTAGAGCTCTCTGCTTCTTGCCGTGTATTTCCATCGTTTACCAATTGTTGTTGGTGGGTTTGGCATCCCTGCTTGCCAAAGCCTTGGAGACCTATGTATCAGTGAAGAAAACAACGATGAAGGAGAGGGAGGGATACAGATTTTAACAGAGCTTGTAGCTGCTCTAGCTGAGCTTGTGCTCATGTCCAAAGGGGTCAGAATGCTCTTTGCAGATGTGGAGTTTCTCACACAGAGGCAGGATGTCAGGAATTTTGCAAGAGCTTTTAAAATGAAGTAGGAGATGGCACAGCTGATGCATTTCATCCTGTAAGGTTTTTTTATCTTATTTGTGCTAGTATTTGAAACTAACTTTCATAAGAATTTACCCGAGGCTGGTTTGCAAATCAGGGATGCTAGTTTCACAAAAATAAAGGGTTTGATTAACCTATAATGACATGTTACTGTAATTCTGATGGGAGTACATTCTTTTTCAAATATGCGGCACTCTTCAGAGTTAATACGTGAATTTGTACCTATTGATTTCAGTTAAAATTGTGGATTGCTGAAGTTCAGTGCTTTGATATCAGTAACAGGTTTAGCTTTAGACAGTATTCAGACAAATACTGCAAGACTTAAAAAACTTGAAAACCCAGTTGGTTTGAAGATGTTGTAGGATTAGCTTTTTACTTCTTGTCTGAACTTTTTTATTTTGTATTTGTGCAGAAAGATTGCTTTTCATTCCATAATTTTAGTTAAAGGACAAGTGTGAAGCAATTTTCCATTTTCCTTTTAAATTTGCTGTCAGGCAAAAATTGCTCATGTTACTATGAGAAGGAGTTGATTTTAATAAGAATACTTCATGTTAATACCCAGCAGCTATGAACTATTCATTTGATATTTGCAGCATTTGTTAAGTCTTGTTAACTAAGCAATTACAGAGTCACTTGTCCCCTAAAGTTTTAAAAAGAATAAATCTAAAGTTCCTAAAGTTGCTACACTAGACTTATTTTTAAACAGAGTTTTCCAGAACATACAGGTCTGAACAGCAGCAGTGCGCTTGTGTTCTAGGCCATGATGAAGCTCCATACTGTGTAAGAAGCTTAAGGCAGTGATAGTGCTACAAAATGGTTCTATCTAAACCAAAGGAAAGCTTGGCTTCAGTAGCCCTCATTTTCCTTGTGTATCAGAATATGATGGTTTTAAATCTAAACTGTGAGTATTTGGGTGTTTTTCTTGTTGCTGGTTCCCTCTCCCTTCTCTGAAACCCAAGGTTTGAGGGAAATAAACATGCTACAAGGGGAAACTAAAATTGACTATCACAAGGTGCCTGTATCTTATCATGCAGTGAAGTATTTTGACAAGTCCTTAATGCTAACACAGGGGTGCCAGGGGTGGGATTAAGTGGCAAGTTGAAGCCTTCATAGAATTATAATTAAGTATAATATAATATATTATGATAGCTGTTGTTCCATGATTAATGTTCAAATACACACAGTGTGTGTTCTGAATTGTAGAGTTTCTCATTTTCCTGTTTCCTGTTCAGTTACTATCTCTGAAATCCTAAAATGTAAACATCTCTGTTTCACTGTGTCTGTGTCCTCTCTTGCTGCCAGTAAGTGCTGTTACTACTTGTAGAGCTGTCAATTTGAATGATTTTGATCCTGAGTCTCTCCATATTTAAGGGTGGAGTTGGAAGGTTTCTGTTTGCTTGACTAGTTGAATCTTTGGGTTTGGTGATATGATCTTTGGCTCGTTTGTTGATGTTTTCGTTGCTTTTCCCATTTTTCTGACTACTCTCAAAGACAGGCCCATATTTAAACTAGAACATCATTATTCTCCCATCTTAGGAGTTGCTCCACAACTTGATAATTAACTCCAGGAATGGGTGATTTGCACGGATACAGAGCACATTTCAGCCTTTTCTGAGGCAGCCACTAACCTGGAAAAATACTATTTGCTGTTTGGTAGGTCTAGTTTTTTAGTTGAGTTAGCGAGCTGGATTTGTGTCAGTAAGAGTCCAAGTCGCAGAGTTGGCAGACAAGGAGGAACAGGACCATATAGCCAAGAGCAGGGGATTGGGAAGCAGGGAGAGGCTTTGGTGACAGCAAGCCATTAATTTGGCTCAGCTGTGTTGTTAAAGCATGCTCTCAGTGAAGCCAAAAAATACTTTGTATGTCATATAAGCATGCCATTCATTAAGACTGCGTCATAAAAGCTTTAATTCCTGGTAGCCTCTTCTTGTGGCTACCCACGAAATATTGAGTTTAATCAAGATTGGGTATAGGATTCTTTCTATTTACAGCATTGGTCTACAAAGGCAACAATATTTCTGCATGGATTTTTTTTCTTTTTCAGAAGGAAGGTGTCATTCATGCAGAAATGGATGAAAGACTGTCTCTTCGAAAGCACCGCTTCATGCATTTTGCGTCACTGGAATATGAAGGAGAATATTACATGACACCGAGAGATTTCTTGTTCTCAGTAATGTTTGATCAAGTTGAACGTAAGTTGTTTTCTCATCATTGTATTTGTGAAGGAAAAGAAACTTGCAGGTCCCCTTGGAGATGTAATTTACAAATCAGTTGGATAAGGTCCTGTATCTTACATAAGTCAGCAGAAGACAATTTATGAATGTTGCCCATATGGATTCTCACAGACACCACTACCCTTTTCACAAGCAAAGTGAGGCTGATGATTTAGAAACCTGGTGACTTGATGATGACATTTCTCATGATTTACATGTCTGATCAGTATGTTCCTCAGTTACGTACATACCACAGAACATAGAATGAGTTATCTGTCTATCCACTTCACCAGTATTGTGAAAAGGCCATTCTGTGACCTTTTTTCTTAGAAGAGGCAGTGATGGGAGTGAGTTGAATGAGGGTAATGAAGCACAGAGTTCAATTCTAGGTTTTCTGTTTCAAATCTCCTTTGGTTTATACAAAACCTAGTTAAGAACAAATCAAAGTTGCGTGCCTATTTTTTAAAAAGTACTCTGAAAAGCATGCTTTTTGAAAAGATAGGAACAGCACACAAATAAAAAGTGCACATGTTATTATCCTTCTTTTCTCCTGATTTTCTGTCCTCATTAAGTCTGCCCCATTCCTTAAGCTTCTTTCATCTTTCTATCATTTTCTGTTATTTCCATGTTATAGTAATTTTTTTAAATTATATATGGGGTGTTTTTTCTCCTCAAAAAAATTGAGGTTTATAGTTTTTCCAAGATTTTGTTTGTTTGTTTGTGTAGTAAGATTAAGTTCTCCATGTTCCAGAGGGGATTGTCACTCAGAGGACAAATATTCTGTTAGTAAATTTGCTGAGGAAAGAGGGAGAAATCTGAGCTTTAGTAATCATTCGCTGCAATCTGCACATACCAACCAGAGAGCAGTTGTCTAGCAAAAGCCATTCACACCCTGGGATGCTCTGCCCACCTTCCAGCAGATGTCATAGTGACTTGGGAGTATTGAACAGGAAATGCAGAAGGGAATTCAAGGTACTGTGGAAAGGCTTGAGAGACAGGGAGAAAGAAGGAGACCTGAATGCACTTCAAGTCAAGCGTATGAAAAAGCTAGGACAGAACAAAGTTTGCTGAGCTGCAAGTGGTCAAAGAATAGGACACAAGTATCTGTAATAAAAGAAGTTTTCCTGTGTCTGCCAAAAATCTATAGGTGATAAGGATACATGAATTCACTGCTGACACACAGCTTCTAATATTACACAAAGCTGAATATAAATCCTTAGAAGGACTTTATGACCTTGACAGTCATGAAGATTCTCAAAATACCGTATTTTTTAATGTATGTGTGTTAGAGTTTTGCCCCCTTCAAAACTTAAATCATGAAGTTAAAAACCTAGAAGGGATTTTATTTTGAGTTTTCCGGTATGAAAACCAGTGAATAGAGAAATTTTTAGTTTTGAAGGTGTAGATTTCAGACAGTTATCTCTGAAAACAAGGTTGGAGAAATAAGTGTTTTCCAGTCTTAGCAGTTCATACATATTAACTGGTTACTCCAACTATAATAGCACACATGCAAGTTTTTAATGAAGTGGTATGTAGTAATATTTGTTTGCAATGCAGCTGAGTTTGCTAATATGCATTTCTTTGCTAATATGAGTAGGAAACAGCATTAAACAGAAATTAATAAATAATGACAAGGAAAAAAGTCTTTGCAGTAATGCATATTTAGCATTTCAAATTGAGGTCAGGCTTACAGCAATAGCATCAAAGATGATCAATAGAAAAGTGTTAATACTTGTATCTAATGCTCCTAAACATTTTTTTGACCGTCATTGGTGTGGATTCTTTGGCTGGCAGCATAAACACAATGGTAAGCAATTCTCTTGAAGTCATATTGCTTGGGATTTCATGTTTTAATGTAACTGCAAACTGACATAAAATTTGATAGGAGAGGAAAATGGCATTTGCAGTATTTTAAAGGCAGTGGTTTGTTCATTGTGTTTGGAAAAGTTTCATATGAGGATGATAAGCAGACCTTTCTCAAGTGTCTATCCTGGTATATTCAGATTAGATCAAGATAGTGAACTTCACAGTGAAGCAGCCATTATTTTTGGAAACTTTCTGCTTATATGATAAAAATAATTTTCTTTCTCTCTGGACAGTGCCTGTAGAAAGGAAAACAGGCATGCCACCACTTATCCTAGAAAGCCCTTCACTTACTGCATACTTAGATGCAATTTTAACATGTGATCCTGCATACAAATGGTGAGTCTTATAACGCTGAACTTCAGACTGTAATGATGTGGTTATTCTCTACCTATTTTTGATTAACTGCTAATAAGTGAAAAAAAAAAACACCCTCTCAGAAGAATTTGAAGCACTTTGGCAGTAACCACTCAGCTACATTAATACTTACTTGGAGTTTGCCAATTGGATGGTGTTTATAGTAATGTGAAGAGCTTGGGGCTGTTCTAAAGTTTTGGGTTTGCTGTCTTTTTTTACAGGCAATATGCAGGAACAAATGACCAGCCTCATGAGCAATTTAGTTGTGTACACCAAAAAAATTACTGAGATTGATCACGACATTCTGTTGCTTTTTTCCTATTCAGAGATAAACACTCCCAAAAGGGAAAAAGGCAAGCTAAAAGGGGGATGAGAAGCAGTTATGGGTTGAGAATAGGGGTTCTTGGCCAACAACCTTGGGGTTTTTTGCTTATGGGTAGTTGTCATTGGAGAATTACTTTTAAATCTCCTGTTAGTTTTTAAACAAAATTGAATTTAGTGGAAAGTAAATGTGGTGTTGTGCAAACCAGATGAGTTGTTGGTGCTAGATCAAAAGTGCTGGAATTAGAAAATGCAAAAATATTTTAGCTATGTCCAAATTGTCAAGTGAATTCCTGTACACAGTTGGGTGGAATTTATTTCTGAAGCAAAAATCTTAGGCGTGCCTTTTGACAAGGTTGCAAAACATGCAATAAATTTTTATTCATTATAGAACGCTTTACCAGATAAGAAAACAGATGAACTGTACTGCAAATACATCAACTGTCATTCAACCAAAGTGATCTTGAAATCTATTTGATAGACCTTGGTCCACTACCTCTGCTCATTTGTTTCCTGGTGCATGGGTTTCTCTATTACTCATTTCCTTTAAGGTAGGCAAAAAGTTGTGAAATGTTGGCATTCCTCTTGATTAAGTCACACCTTCAAAGTTATTTATTGAAAGGATGATAATGAAGAAAAATATTTACAGTACTGCCATCTAAGGAGAATGAGCTGATAACAAATGCAGTTTCCTGACAGACTTATTTTGTTCTGCATGTTGACAAAGCAAAGAGCTCTATAAAGGAGTAAAGACACTGTCCAAAAAAAGTTTACTTGCTTTTAGAGGCAGTGTTTCACACTGCGTTACTTTCTAAATATTTGACTAATTGTATTGCTGTTAGTTATTTCATTGAGGGAAGCAACCACCTCTTTATAGACTGTGGCAAACAGTAAATGAGATGTGGTAGTGTGGCACAGCATTTGTGCCAGTACCGAGCACCTACGATAGTGTTTTCTACTAGTTAGTGCAGTCCATACTAAATGCAGTCCATACTAAATTGGGATTTTTAGATTCATGGCTATGTGCCATGTAATCTTGTGCTAAAACAATGTTACCACAGGAATGTGTGGCAAACCATTGCAAAATCAGCCAAGTTCTTCTGGCTAGTCTGTGGGTTGTTCTGTAAACCGTCATACCTGATGCAATGATAGTTTAATGTAAAAGTGTCCTCTGATACTCTTCTTATTGTGATGTAAAAATACTTCACAAAGTCTAGTAATATCTAATAAGAATACTATGAACTTTTATTCAAGTTAATAATATATACCTCAGAAATTCTAGCATTTTTAAGATAACAGGTATGGGAAGGATAAAACTCAGCTGACTTACACTGAATTTTCATTGCAGTGCAGGAGTACTTTTGAGAGACCACTCATGTAAAACTTGTGTCTTAAGCAACTGTGCTTACTTAGGCTTACATTCCAGATAAGACAGCTAGTGTTAGAACTTCTGCATGGAAATACCATCTCTGATGTGCTGTTGTTGTAGAATATATAAGAAAATCTGTATTAATTTTTGAAAAGTACTACAAGTTCAAGAGTCCTTCAGAAAATGAAGATTTTGCAGTACATTGGATCTGAACGGTGTTTATATTAATTTTTTTCTGGAAAAGATTATTCTTTTTCCAAGTAGAAGACAAACCTTCAGATTAGCTCATCTGATAACAATTGATACCTCATAAATAAAGATCTTGATCTGTCTGTATAAACTCAGTCCAGATGTAATGTATCACAGCATCTTCACTTATTCAGCTGTAGTAAAACAGATTTTCCTGTGTTCTACAGCACCAGGGTGCCAGAGGCAGTATTTCCATGGCAGTCCTAACAGTGAGTATTAGTGTGTTGCAAGTTTGCTGGGAGAAGTTGTTCAAGTTGTTTAAGCTTTCTATGAAAACATGGTTGGTGCAAAGTTGTGGTATGTTTGCAGGGCTGATATGGTGTTTGGCTTCATGCTGTCACAGCATCAGCATGGTCATGACTGTGAGTGAATCTGAGGGAAGGGTATAGTGCAAGGCTGCAGTGGCTAGAAAATTGAGTTCTCCATTGTCCTTAGTTGAGGACAATGCTGGTGCCATTGATGGTGTCAGGAGAGCCAAAAGGGACCAATCAGTAGATTAGCATTTCAGAACAAGCTGAGTCAGCCTTTTTATTTCTGCATCTTGAATTTTTTGCTTCTAGTGGGAGTTCAGATGCCTATATTTCAATGTCTTCATTTTGACCTGACATTTATATGTAATAACTAATCAGACTGATATGAGCTGTGCATCAATGTCAGATCTAAAATCTAGGATTCAGAGTCAAAGAATAAGACTTAGGCTTGTCTAAGTGGTGAAGATCCATATGGGAAATGAGGATTGAAATGTTATACAGGGAACCATTGATACTGCTGGGAACTGAATTCAATCCTCTCGAATTTCTAATGTGCTAACAAAGAAATTGTTTTTTCTCTCTTTCTGCATTTAGTGTTTTTTTTTAGTACAGATATGTTGTTGCACGAATCCTCCAAACACAGTAGAGAACTCTGCAAGGTGGGGTATGCTGGGCAGAGATGACCCCTTGCCTAGTGCTAGATGGAAGGTTAGGTGAAGCTAAGCCGAAAAAACAACATGATGGTTTAAGGTCGTTATATGAATCTCTTCTGAATTTTATAAAATTAAACAAAATCAGCCATTTCTAACCAAAGCTTCTTAGTCATCATTCTTTACTCATTTCTTAAAGTGGTGTTATGAGTGAAGGAAAATAATGTTTCTCTTAAGGGATTTGCAGACACAAGCAATAATAAACATTGATTGCTGAAAATTTCTGCTTGTAACCATTCCATACTGTGAATTTTTCATCTTCAACTATCCTTCATCAGCCAAATAGCATTCTTATCACAACCCTATGAAAGTCTTTAGATTAACAAATTGTATACATTTGACCTTTCACTTCCCCTTTAGTGTCCAAATACAACATTAAAATTGATGTTCTGGATAAAATGTTGTACCTCAGACAATTGTAGGTAAATAGATATGCTAAATAAGATTTTCTTTGTTTCTTCTTTTGTCCTCAGCAATAACACATTAACCCTGATAACTTAGTTACACAGGCTATGTGATGCAACACTGATGATCTTCATGAGATTGGTTTATCTAAAAATAAATTTGGCAATAAATAGTTTTTCATCTAGAAATATGTCAGAAATTCCTATAATCTTGATAATGTGCATTTATGTCTGAACATTAGTTTTGTTACAAAATCAAAATAAGCACTGATGCATTTTCATAGTGGTTGCATCACAAGGTACTATGTAACAGAATCAGAGATGGGATCCTTGAGGGGAGATGGAGTCTCGCTCACCGCAGCATTCAAGCCAGGCTGCTTTTTTGTTGTCTTAACCACTGACCACTCACCAATTTATTTGTTTGCTCCTATTTCTCAGAAAAATTTATTAGGTTGAGAAAAATAGCAGATGATAAATAACTGCAAGAGGAGCTGTCCTGAGAGCAGAGGTGTTAGGAGAGAGCTGCCTTCCAGCATGATAGCCCCTGCAGCTGCACCAGCAAGGAGGTGTGCATGGTCTGCTGGGAGAGCAGGAGGAGGGATTGAGCAGGGGTGCTCAGTGGAAAGAGAACCATGGAGAAAAATCATTTAAGAAGAAGCATGTTTTAGCATATCATTGCACAGGGAAAAGATGTCCTTATTTTTCTCCAGTTCCACTTCCATGCCTTCAACCATGTTGCGAGACAGTGATGAAGGCACCCGAGATAGATTCCTTTGCAATCTAATGGGAGAATACATTTTTGATCCTTAAAATTATACCGACGTTGTGTTAATTGCATTCGTATTTTTGCAGTTATGTCTGTGTGAGACAACAGTAGGGTTACAATAATCTCGTTGCTTTGTTGTGACTGATTCCTATTTTTCCCTTTGTGGCATTGCTGACTGGCTGAAGAGTGATGCAGAATCAGGGTTCTTATCTCGATTGACTGCAGTGCATACTGATTAGGTAAAAACTTTGGCAAAATGTTCTGTTTTGAAAATACATTACTAGCTATTTAGCTTTCTGAAAAACAGTTGTCAATGAGAAGATATATTACAGCTTCTCAGTGAATGAAAGCCATTTTTAAAAACTCACCCCAAAAATAGTACTGATAGTAAAACTCATCAGGCTTCAGCAGAGTTGAGAGCAAGAAGCAAGTGGTCTCACTGCACATGTTGAAGGATTTAATTATTTAAAGTGTGAAAGTTATTGGTTATTTAATGACATCTGAATGGAAACCAGGTTCCTTGAATCAAATGAAAATGTATTGTGCACATACAGAATACTTGTAGTGCAAGTAATGGAAAGATCTGGTTATTAATAACAGGAGTCTACTTGTTGTATAAACATATCTGCCTTAGAATTTCAGAAGTCTTGCAACAGTTTCTGCCTTAGTGAAGTATTTCAGTTTTGTGCCATGCAACTATATTTAAAATACCTAGAGAAAGAGAAGTGACTTTTTTGGTATATATGGGCAAATTTCAAGAGCTCATACAATCATTCTTAGTCTCTGAATATTTTTCCTATTTGTAAAGGTGTTTTTATTTTTGTAGATAGCATACTGTAGTATAGCATACTGTCAAAATATCACAGAAAATATCTCTGGGATTTGTTCTGCCGTGGGTTCTGAATATTTTTTGACAGATTATTTCAAGGTTCTTTTTTTAATAAATTCAGTGGAACTTAATCAGTTCTGAAACATCCTGCTTAGCTGACAATTAAGTCTTAACAGATGTAGCGTGAAAACCAGACTCAGTGGATTTTTTCACTCTTAAATGTATTTTAATTTCTTGCAACATATGTTCTTAACACAGACAGGTATTGGTTTGTACCTAAGAAGTACAATCTGTTTTTAAAATTCCTTGGGTTGCATTCAAATATTTAAGAACTGATGAGGATCTGGCAAAGCCTTGGTGGAGGATAGCAGGTGCCAGGAGTGCAGGTCGAGTTCCTGCCAAAATGTAGCATGAGTTCTAGAGTCACATTTCCAGTTGTTTGTAACTATTTTGGTACCGATGGTTCTGTGCTTTTCCTTAGGCCACTGCTGAATTTTTATTATATTAGTCATATGATTTATCCTTGTTTGAGTAATCTTGATATCGGCTATTTTTGCCCCTGCTTGTTCTCATCAGGAATGTTACATTAGGAATTTTTAAAAAGTGTCTAAGGTAGAGCCATGGTAGGAGTACCAATCACTTTCCTTCTAGGCAATAGCAGCAGGCAAGGTGTGCAGCCTGCTTTCGTAGGTGAGAGGAGCTGTCCTTACTTGCCAAACAGCTGGGGTCTCCAGGGGCACCTTCGAGAAGTTCCATTGCTCCCTGTTTGGAAAACACTGGCATCGATTCCCTAAGGGAGAAACTAGCCAGGTTATGCTCTGTTTTTCATTCCACAGCCTTGCACCTGCAGTGGGTTATAGCACAGATTGTGCTCAGTAGCCTTTCTCATTTGCTGTGAAACAAACGCAAATACTGAGTTCAAAGACTTTTTTCCATGTGTAAAACACAGGGGTTGCTCTTGTAGAGCCACCTGCTTATATGGCAGTGCCCTCCCCTGGGCTTACCAGCTTCGTTATTGCAGAGGAGAATACAGATGAGAGGCAACTGTTAGTAATCAAATCAATCTTCCAGTGTTGTCTAGTCCATCAGAGAGCTTGAGTCCTCACACCAACATTCATAATGCTGGCAAGCACCTGGTCATTCTTCTGTCTACGTCTTTTATTAAATATCTTTCCTCTCAGACCTGGAAAAGGCTGAAAGTGTGAGGATTTTTCAGACATAGCCAATGGAAGATGCAGCATTTTCCAAAAAATCCTGCCTTGGTTCTTACCAGACAAAAAGCAGTTCAACTTTTCTACTAGATCCAAATGCATCCTACTTGGCCGTTCTTGGTTTTTCTAGCTGCTTTTCTCAGCTGATGAGTATATATAAAATGCCAGTGTCTGGGGACTTTGCTCACCAAGAGCTGCAACCTTACCTGGCTTAATAAAAATTTAAAATTGGGCTTCTTGCATGGAATTTAAATAGAATGCATTGCCAAGGCAGATACCTTTTGCTGTTGTTTAGTTCTTTTTCAGAAGAGCTGATGTTTGAAGTCTTCAGAATGATACAGCTCTTTTCCCCAAGTGTCAGGCCTCTTTTTAAGTCTTGAATGTGTGTCCTTTGTGCCAATACCTCCAGTACTACTGTAATTATTGAGACAGTGAAATCTTGCTGCTGCATTGGTATTGGCAAGTGCTTAGTAAGCGACATATCCCACCAGAGAAACTGCCTGTTCCAAAAACAAGAGGACTTTTCTCTTTTTTTGTTCCTTTCTAAATGTTTTTTCCTTTCATTTTTGTTTCTCCTGGGGAAGGGGTGTGCATGTGTGTGCATCACCCACACCCTGACAATAGCAATTATTTCTTCTCTGTGGATTTGTTGGTGATAGAGAAAGTGAGAGCTTACTTCTGTTTCACTGTCAGTTTCTTGGGAGAAAATACAAAACCTAATGCTCAAAAATTTCATCTGCTTCTCTGGCTTTCTTTGAGTTGGCTAAAGAGAAACATTTTTTGTGATGTGTATGGTGGTAAAGGCAGCCTCTGCTGCTGAAAAAATAAAAGGGGCTTTTAAACCACTATTGTCATTTTAAAAGTACAGTGGGCAACATAAATGACTCTACACTTTCACTGGAAGAAAGCTGTCTATTGTTTGCTTTTCATTGCACCAACTCTGAGAATTGTAAAAATCCTACTTAAAAGTTGATTTTATTTCGATCTCTTTCCCCTGCAGCTAAAATAAATCCTCGTTTCAAGAGGATAATTGCTGTTGCTAATGTTCACTATTGCTGTAAGGAGGAAAAACGATATCTGCTTAGTTGTACCACTGTGAGAACACTTTGTATTTATTGCCACAGCTCACCTAAGTTAACATGTAATATTTTGTAATATATTTTTATGGATTTGTATCCTCTACTAGGGAGATACTTCACAGCTTAGGACTTGTCTTTAGCATTTCACAGTGTGTCAAAGTTTATCATATATATGCTAAAAATCAGCTCCTATTTTAGCAGGTTACAAACTTAAAATATAGACCTGTTACACATTTTCTCATACGCAATTTAAAATCATGTTTAACTACTGCTTATATTGGAAAACCGTGACACAACATATTCGCTGTTGCTTAAAAACTCTTCTGACATCAAACCTAAAATTAGTCACTGTCTGTTTAAATGCTCTTGCTCTCATGCTAGCATTTCCCATTACCTGAAATAGTGGGATTTCTTTTCTTTGGAACCTTAGCCCTGTGATACATTATAGGTAATTAATTTACCACTCAGCACTGGTCTTGTTAAGTAAAGCAAACCAGGGTTTATTTTTATCTCCTCTGGCTGAGTGAGGGCATCCATTCCACAGCTGCGTTTAGGTACCTTTATTCCATGCTTTTCTGAGTCTGATTTCTCTTTGTAAAGCCGGCATCTTTCCCTGGCTCACAGCACAATCCGCTAGCAATCACTGTGGCTAAGGGGTGGAACAAGGTTTGAAGGCAGGAACTCCTTAAATTAATACTGTTGCTGAAACATCTGAATGTCAAACTGCAGCTTCAGTCAGGGAGAATAATGGTACAAAGCAATGCTCACTAGAGCCAAATGCTGAAATGCATGTCTCCTGTGCTCCACTCACAGTCACTACGTGCAGAACAGCTTTTGGCACCACAGGTGCTTTAGTCTTCACTTGTGCCTCAATGTGTCTGCCAGGCTGAGGGTACTGTGGTAGAGCAAATTATTTTCTGTGTTCTTAGGTGAGGACATTTTTTACATAGTCATGGTATTGTGATTAAAACAAAAAAAGAGAGATCTGGCAAAGAATGGCCTTTTAGAAGGTTATGTACAGCCAAGGGCCTGATGCCCCCAAGTGATGTACAGCTTTGCTGGGGAACAGGAAAAATTGTTCATTTTTTCAGTCCACTATTGCTCTTGGAGGAGCAGTTTTGTCAGAGAAGCTGAGGATGGCAGAAAATAGCACCAGAATAATTGGAGGCAGTGGACACAGGAGCACAGTATAATGAAGGCTGCTACAAGTTAAATAAGACATTAGTGGGAATTTTGATGTGAAGTGTATTTCTGCATTTGGATTTGCTTTCTTCATTACATTTATTGAATAAATATTTCTGTTCTATTTCTGTGTTGACCTATTACAATGTTTTCTCTGGTGCTTAAAAAGATCAGAATTCTTCAGAAAATTTGAATGTAAAATAAAAGCCAGGGTAAAGCCAAATGTCTTTTTCAGGTTTGCCTCATCAGATTATTTGAATTCAGAGGAGAAAGGTTTTTTTCCTAAGGAAATACGACAATTCTAGAAACGAATAACTTGTTTTTTTTAAAAGAAACTCTTGATCTTCTTTGTCTAGATTTTTTTTTTTCCTTTCTCACAGATTTTTTTTCTTCATTATGTGAGGAGTTTGAAGTCAAAGGGTCAAGTGATGGCTTAGCTTTTTTCTCTTTTCAGTCTCCAAAGTTCACTCCTTAGAGTAAAGGAGGTGTTCTATTTGGTGCACAAGACTTTCTTTTCTACTCCTATGGAAGTATCATATCTGTAATTTATTTTTAGATGTAGTATTAGCAGCATTCGTTTTTCTCTAAGTTACAAGTTACCCAAACTCTTTTGGCCACTGCAATAAGGCATGATTAACATCAGTTTTTAAGCTCTTCGATGGTTTCTCTTTACTTTAGTTCTTGCCAGTCTTAAGACCCTTCTCTTCTTCCCATTACCACCTTATCTAATGAATAAAGACAGTGTTTCAAATTAGTTTCATGTGACAGTCTTCATTCTGATGGTCTGAGAAATTAACCAAAACTAGATCTCTTCATTAAACTTTTTGTGTGGCAAAAATAGGTTAAACCTTTCTTCTCTTAAAAAACAGGAGCATCCTGTTATCATTTATATCCTCCTGTTATTGGAGCCCCTGCTGTAGGAAAACTTCCCAAACATCTGTTAATTGCTAGGTGGCAGATGTTAATGATGTATAAACAAGTCAGACTCAGCAGGGGCTGTTACTAGTTTGTTCAGAGCTTCTGTATGTGCTAATAACAGAATGAGCTAATCTTAGAAGTGGAAAGAAACTCCTGGTTCATTTAAAGATAAAAGTGAGAATGACGTGGACTATCAACTGAAGGAAAGCAAGTCAGCCACTGAAAGGCACTCTGAATAAAAGAGAAGGAAGAAGGAATGAAAAATGCTTGAACGTGGAGAGTTACAGAAAATTAAGTACGAGTGTGCAGGATCAGTAAATGCCCAAAGCACTAGACAGTCTTCTGTAGGAAAATTCCCAAGCATGATTATTGGAATGTCCATATCTTCTCATGATGATAATTGGAAAAAGTAATGTCATCACTGGGGTGTCATCTGCATTAAAATGGCCTTCCTAAAATTTTCAGATAAGGTTGAATTTCGGAGACTTATAAAGGGAAAAGGTTCCTTCTGGAAATTCTGACATGACAGCATTAGTTTAATTCAACTCTGAACAGCAATTCCCTTTATCACTAGTCATCCTTGTAATCTCCAAGAATCTAAAATATCTGAAATTAAGTGCTACAATACTACATCTATGCCAAAAGTCTCTTCCTTAAAATAGCACCTTTATTATTTTCTTCTCTTTTCTTTACTTTCTTACACTGATTCACTATCACTAAGGGGAATTAGTTACAATTATTAATATTCTGCTGAAAAAGAAAGTGATGCATTAGGTTCTACTGGACTAGATATCTGATAATTCAGTTCATCCTTTTAATAAAACTAATTGCAAAATGGATATTTTTCCTTTGATAAGCATTTATTAACCCTTTTCTTGCAATAAATGATGCCAGCAGAGAATTAGTTACAATAGAACAGATGCATAATTTCATCAATTGCAAAAATACAAGATTTTGGAGTAGAACTGTAGACTAATAGCAAGTGGATCCCAAACAACCTTGTGTACTTTCTTTTGTTTATATTTGTCATATGTTTTAGAAGTTCCAGTTACCCACATTCAACACATGGTAAATAATTTACTAAAGCATTTCCAAATTTCTCGTTAGGAGAATGATTTCATCCCCTTTTTGTCCTCTAATACAAATGGATTTGTTGTCTGCTGCAAAGCAGAGGTGAATAGGAGCTAGCATTGTAACCAGCCCGGTCACCCCATGCAGTAATTGAACACCATCTAGTGGGTGTTCACTTAATCCTTTAATTTCTAAGCAGAATTTATCTTGGTTATAATTTACAAAGTAATTGTTCTGTAAATTCAAAAACAATGCCCTCAGACAACCAGTCGCTGTAAATTGCGCATTTATTAATGGGTCTTATGTTGTGGAAGAGAAGCATAGTAAGGTTTTGGTGTTTATTGTGCTCTGGACAGCAAGACAAAATGTCCCAGGCCTTCAGCTTAAACACACAACTCTCATTAATTAAATTACCAACATAGAATTATTTTCTTTCAGTAAAATGCCCCAATTCACTGTTTAATCCAGAACTTTGTGATCTCATGTCTTGACAAATAAGGCAAAAACACTGTCTTATCTTCCATAGGTTGTCAGTGAGAATTGAAGCCAGGGTACAGCCTTCAGCTGCATATGAATGTTCTTGCCTTTGATATAAGCAAAGGAGGAAAACCCTAAAACTCCATACAGAACCTACTAACTATTGCATTATTTGGTGTTAGTGTATGTTACAAAAGCACATAGACTGATACTTTCTTATCGAAAAGATTGGACAGGTGACTGTATTAAATTAGAGAGATGTCTTTTATTTATAATCCTTGTAGAAACAAATGTCTGCAAATCCAAATGAACATGGTCTTGGGCAAGCTACCCTGTCTAGCCTTGCTTTATGCTCTTTTCTGTTGTCATCATGAGAAGATAAGGACATTCTAGTCACCATGATAACCTCCAGAGCTCCATTCCAATTTTCCACTATTCTGCGAATGAGGTAATCCCTTAACCATGGGGGAGCCCCACTTCATGGCTCTTCCCACAAGCTTCTCTGAAACTCCCAAGACCATCTTTCACAATCACCAAAAAGGTGCTGTTTGTGCTGTATTCCCTAGAATGTTATCACTGGGAAGGAAGTAAGAGCATGGGAAGGAAAGCATGTGTTTTACTCTGTGGAGGATAAAAGGCAGTCCTGAAGGATGCAAATTCTAGATGTTTGATGAGAGGACAAGGCACTAGGAGAATGAAACATGATTATCACCATCATTAGGAGAGTGCAGCAATAGAAATCAGGCATCCTGCTGTTGAGATTTCCAAATTTCTCAATAGCAGTATAGAGGGACATCAGCCACCTCTCTCTCTCTTTTTTTTTTCTTCCAAAGGTCAGACTAGGCATTGCTGGGATATATGAATGAAAGTTTCCAAAATTGGTATTTCTCACAGAATTCCATTGTACTTTTCCAATCAGCTATCACCTCTTTTTGCCATCTTTTTAAGACTTTTTACTGTATGTTTCTGTAGTGTAAGTAAATTAATCTTTTTTTTAAAAAATACAAAACATAACAAAAACAGAAAACATTAATGACGGTGTAAATAATTTTGATATGTGATAGGTGAAACAGGAAAAAAGTGAGCTACTATGTAAACTGGATATAAGTAGCTATTTATATTTACAGCACTCTTGAGAATCAACTCAATTTATGTGAAATGTCAGTGCTCCTGGTTACTCACCCACTGCAGTAATTTAAATTGCCTAGATGCACTAATGTGTCAGCCATTTATTGCTTGGACACAACTATAAATGTCCTATATCTGAAGAGAATTGCAGCAAAGACGCTTCATTTTTCTTGCTGATACCACTAATAAATTCAGTTTTTTCACAAAATATTTCCAGTTTTAATTTTTAAAATATATCAAAATATTATATCTTGGAGTTTTTTTCTGTTCCACTAGGAATTAAGCAGTATCAATAGAATCCTGAAGTCTGTACTTGAATGAGTAAGTTTAAGAAGAAGCAAACTATTTCATAAACAAAGCAGTTGAAATAATGTCACTAAGGTGACCTGCCTAGTGGGTGAAAGGCTGTGGATGGTGTCTACCTGGACTTTCGTAAATCTTTTGACACCTCTTTCCTCAGTATTCTCCTGGAGAAACTGGCTGCTCATAGCTTGGATGGGTGCACCGTTCACTGAGTAAAAAGCTGTCTGTATGACCCTGAGAGTGGTGGTGAATGGAGTTACATCCAGCTGGCAACCAGTCACTAGTGCTATTCCCCAGGGCTCAGTATTTGGGCCAGTCCTGATTAATATCTTTATTGATGATCTGGACAACAGGATTGAGTGCATCCTCTGTCACTTTGCAGATGACGTCAAGTTGGGTGGGAGTGTTGATCTTTCGGAGGGCAGGAAGGCTCTGCAGAGGGATCTGGACAGGCTGGATCCATGGGCCAAGGCCAATTGTATGAGGTCCAACAGTGCTGGGTCCCACACTTGGGTTCCCAACAACCCCATGCTGTGCTACAGGCAGGGGAAGAGTGGCTGGAAAGCTGCCCAGTGGAAAAGGATCTGGTGTGCTGGTCAACATGAGTGGCTGAACACGAGCCAGCAGTGTGTCCAGGTGGCCAAGGACGGTGACATCCTGGCCTGTATCAGCAAAAGTGTGGCCAACAGGACCAGGGCAGTGATTGTCCCCCTGTGCTCAACACTGGTGAGGCCACACCTCGAGTGCTGTGTGCAGTTTTGGACCCCTCACTTTGAGGAAGATATTGAGGTGCTGGTGTGTGACCAGAGAAGGGCAACGAAGTTGGGGAAGGGTTTGGAGCATAAGTCTTATGGGGAACAGCTGAGGGGACTGGGGTTGTTTAGCCCAGAGGAAAGGAGACTCAGGGGCGACCTTCTCACTCTACAGCTGCCAAAACGGGGTTGTAGTAAGGTGGAGGTTGGTCTTTTCTCTGGGGTTACAGGTGACAGGAAAGGAAAATGGCCTCAAGTTGCACCCGGGAAGGTTTAGATTAGATACTAGGATAAAATTCCTCACTGAAAGGGTGGTCAGGCATTGGAATAGGCTGCCTGGGGAGGGGGTGAAATTACTATCCCTGGAATTGTTTAGAAGGCACATGGATGTGGCACCTGGGTCTGTAGTTTAGTGATGGGCTTGGCAGTTAATGGCTGGACTCAAAGATCTTAGAGGTCTTTTCCAACCTTAGCAATTCTATTGTCTTTTGAACCCAAATTATGAAATCATAGGATCCTGGTTAGAGAAGGTTAGAGAAGATTTTCAAAATCAAAGTCCAGTCATTAACCTAATACTGTCAAGTTCACCGCTAAAGCATGTTCCCAAGCAACACATCTACGTATCTTTTAAATACCTACAGGGATGGTGATTTCACCACTTCCCCAGGCAACCTGTTCCAATGCCTGACAACCCTTTCAGTGAAGAAATTTTTCCTAATATGCAATCTAAACCTCCCCTGGTGTAACTTGAGGCCATTTTCCAAATTACAGTTTAGTATTAACACTATCTTTCAAATGTGTGAACATGTATTTGTGTGCACATAAACTGATGAGGTAATGTGTGAGCAAAAGTCTGTTGGGAGCAATAGGACAAAGTAGTTGACCCACGTGATTATTTCTGGCATCTGTAATGCTGGCACGTTGGAGCATTTATTACATATCAAAGAACAATAAACCATACAGTTGCTTCATATATTTTGACACAGTTTGAAATGATTTGCAGTTCCTGCTTAGGAGATAAATTGCATCAAAGCAAAAGTGGAAAAACGGTGGTCCTCTCTAGCACATTCCCTCTTTTTCCTTATTCCAGGGCTAGTAAGGTAGCTTTATGCTAATGAGAAATTCCCACACAGAGGATGAATTCTTCACCTAGCACCTCAGTTATGTTTGCCAGCAACTGCCCAATTTGTAATAAGCAATGTTGAATATTCTTATGCTTAGTCTTTAACTGGTTTGGGGGAATTTTTTTGCATTTTGTAAGATGCATGTGAAAACTAACAGTTTGTCATGACAGGGAAGATCTTCAGAATTCGAATTGTAAAGGAAGTAGCTGAATGAGACAATAGGAATAGTTGCTACAGTGGCAATGGTGGCTTTATATTGAGCTCATATGTGGTTTTATCCATTGAGATAAGAATTTCTGGCTCTGTTAACATGTTGACCTTTTCTTTCTTTGTTTTGATTGTGGGATGATTGATTTGCACACAATTTCATTCTGAATCCAAATTAATCTCTGCTTACAATTAAGACGCCATTTTCTCAAGTTGTGTATGCAGTCAGATTTTTAACTGTGTCATTTCATCGCTGGTGTTCTTATCCTACTTTTTTGTTCTTCTATACTTATCTTCCCTAACCATAAAGTAGATTATAGAACCCTTAGGCCAGGGATCCTGACTTCTAACACTGCCTAGTAAATGAACTGAATTAAACCTGTAGTGCTATGAGGCTATTGTAATAGTTTTCCTTCATCTGTTGTTCGTACCTTAACCTAGCATGTGCTGCTACACTATAGTATTTAAAAAACTAGTCTTTGTTAGCAATAGGAAATGATGACTTAGAGCAGAGGGATGCTACAGAAATCATGGCTTCTTTATTTTAGAGTGAGAGTCTTCTTGATTTCTAGATGAGACTGACTCAAACCTAATAATAGGAATTCTTTCTTGAGTTGAGGCTCTGCCTGCCTGCTGTGCAGATTCAGGAAATGCCATCTATCCCGAAAGTTTGAACTGCATAATGTTCTCTCTAAATTGACAGGAATTGTTCTCCACCCTTCTGGTCTCAGAAACATGTATTATGAGTACAGCTACTTCCAGGTAATCTTAATTGTCCTTTATAAGACTTTATTGCTCCAATTATGGAGCCATTCTCCCTCTTAAACTGTAGTAAACTTTGCCCTTCTGTCCGATTAAGTTCTTATTTTAATAGAATACATGCCTTAGCATCGGACTGAGAGATAGGAGGTTGTTAAAAACAGATTACAGAAAGAACAAATACAGAAAGCAGTATGAGTTACCTGGTTGCATTCAGGTAATCAATTTAGATATATAAAAGCTGAATGTCAGGTCAGAGCAGGTGATTGTGTTATTTCTTTAAAGATAATGAAAGGAAATGGGGAAGTCCAAGGCCTGGATTAGACACCTGTCTCAACCTGGAATAAATTCTTCTTCCGCTCTGTCCGTTGCTGTCCCTTGAGTATAAAGGGAGCCTGGAGTCATTAGTCAGGGTGAGGTTTGTAGACAGAGATCTTTTATTAGACTAGTTGCTCTAAGCTGGAAAAATTAGACAAGCTTTTGGGCATATGAGCTCTTTCTCAGGTCTGAAATAGGAGCAACAGATTCCAAAGTTAATTATAAACCTTTTCTGCGTATGTCCTCACAGCATCACAGTTACAGCAAAGCACCTTAGAGATCACTAACTCAGATTTAGGCATCTAATTTTTAGACGTCTAAATGAAGCCAGAGGAACCAAGCATGAGGTGCTTATTTGGGAGCTTGAGGACATGATTTCACATGACACATTCTTCTTCAGGGTGCTTCCTCAAGTCAGGAGCTGTGCAGCAGCCCAGAGGACTGGCAGCCTCTCCTACTGGGGAGATACTTGTGCAATTGCACTCTGTGTCTGGCTTCTTGCTGCTTGTGTGTTACACGTGAAGTCTTAACTCACACCACATGCTCCTTGTGCAGCCAAGGGCTGCCATTACATGCCTGTTAGACTTTTCCAGTCATTTGGAAGAAGTAACTTTCTCTGTGCTGTATATCACTGCAGTACAAGTCTTGTGGTAAGGTTGGAAGTTAGAACATGTTCTCAGCTTTTCCTTATCTGCAGTTTGGATATGTTATGAGAAAGAGAGCAAATCTGGGGGTATGTCACTTTCTCTCGATAATGCCTAAGGAGAAGTTGTTCCCCTGCTCTCCCTGCCATCCCCACAGACTCCTACCACAGTGCCAATGAGGACTGAGCTGCTCACAAGCTCTGTAGTGGGCACCACCGCATCTGCTTTCACCCTGATGCCTTTGGTTATTTTGGGAACTCCTTGCACTGCTGGTGACTCGGTGCCACGGTCTCTTTAACAGGTTTTGAAAACTTGCTTATCTTAATTTTTTAGTCTGTTTCAGTTTCCTAAAAGACTGTGTCATCCTTTGATGTTTTTTCCCTGCATCAGCATCCCACCCTTTTTACCCGGGGCTGCCTGACTCACTGAGAAACCTCCTGGTATTGACTTGCTCTGATGCAACTGCTCTTCTGAAATGGAGATTTGCCAGCGCTGGCCTCAGCCCAGCACTGTGTATTTCTTGTTTCCTCAGAGGAATGATTGCTTTAAATAAAGAAGGACAGATGCAAAGCTTGTTTTGTAAAGCATATCAGAAGCTTCTATTACTGCAAATTGCCTTTTCCACTGGGCATACTTGAACTGCAATTCAGGTGGTTCAATTCACTAATTCATGTGATTGAAATGACTTTTATCAATTATCTTTCAATGGAGCAATGCACTAGTTCAGTAAAAGCTTTCTAGCTGAAGTGGATTCTTAATTCATTTAAATTGCATGCTCATTTATTATTCATATGCTGGTTTGCCAGGAGCTATCATAGCAATCTGACCACTTGGTTTGTCATGCTTTCAAAAAGCCTTAATTTTTTTTGTTATCTTTGATTTATCTCGGATATCCCCAGTATTTCAAAAGGAGGCCTTAAAGAATTAATTACTAGCTTGAATTTTTGCCCTTTATTGGGTTCATTAGCACTAAGTACTTTATAAATGCATAGAAGAGCTTTGAAGAATGAGAATGAAAATAAGGTGGGTAAAAAAAGGACACCTTGTTAATATAAGGTACTTGTCCGGTATCATTAAAACTGTCTGAGACAGAGCTGAGAATGAAATACAAGCTATTGAATTTCAATGATCTTGTATTTCAGGCTAATTTGAGTAAAAATTTTAATGGCATCTCCCCAAGGAAATCAACATACACAATTCTTATCTCACCCAGCTCAATGGTGCAGGATTCTCAGAGTTCAGCTTGCATGAAAGCTGGCAGCCAGTTAAAACGAAGAAATACAAATTCTTGTTCCCATGGCAGGGAAGGCTGCAGGGTGGGCTCTGCTGTGAAGGCCACAGCATGAGCTGCACACAGTGGGTTTGGTTTTTAAAAATGCCCTGATCCTCAGATTACAACTGTGCTGAAATCCCATCCAGTTTAAAAGGTTCGTTTCACTCATCATTTTGCAGAATGAGAGTTTGAATTAATTGTAAATATACTTAATGCTATTCTCATCATAATTTTTCATGAAAAAACAAATGGTTTTATACTACCCCAGTATGACCTTGAACTTGCCAAACTTCGTCAAAGGTAGCAGCAATTGCCATCTAAAATTAAAAAGCTGGGAAATTTTAGTTTTTGTTTGTTTGTCATTGTATCTGTTTGAAATGGAGCTAAAAAGAGATCCTGGTCAAACCATCTCATTGACTGCTGATAAAATGGATAGGAGTTTGTTGTCCTCCTAGGAAAACATACTTATTTTATACTGTTCTCATTTGAAGTCAAGGTTATGGAGAAAGATTGATTCAAATTTTAATTTCTATATCACAAAAATAAAGCAATCTTGCAGACATGTAAAAGTATGGTTTCTTGCAGGTGGTAGTAACTACTTTGGCTTTGGCATTTGAATATTGTTGTTGTAGTTGTTGATCTTAGTGATTTTGTTCATTCTTTGAATCTAAATGTCTTTTGTCAGAGCTAAGCCTTTTCTTAGCTATACAGGTGTAAATGGGTGTTACTGAGTGCAAGTGGGTACTTGTTTAATTCAGCTCTTTCCTAACATTAATCCTAACATTGATGTCAAGTCCATTCTACATCTCAGTGTAAAAAAATGATAGATGATGGAAATGCTTCTATTGTAAGAAACGCCTGTGACAAAATATCCAGGTTTGCCAAGGGCAATTTAAGGCTGATGGATATGCTCTTGGTGGTGTTTTCTTAATTACAGTTGTCAACCAACTTTTCTGGCTAACAGCACAGAATTTGTGTGCTTCTAAGTAGACTTGGTATTCATTCAACTTAAAAAACTAAATACCTTTTTGTTCTTGAAAGGTATGTCTGAACCTCATTGTTTCATGGATACGCTATAAATGGTGAAAATTAGATGATGGCATCTGTAAAATATGTAGAGACCCTTGAAAATACTCAATGTCCTTTAAACCAGAATTCCATCATAATTGTGGCAGTCCTGTAGGGGGAAAAAAATGTTTTTCTTCTCATTTATTTAAATTCAAAACAAAAAAATTCTGAGTTTCTTTTTTTGATACCAAAGTGGGACTGTTACTGGTACAAACAAGCTTTCTAATATGTCATTAATTTACCTGTTAGTAAGAATCTATTAATGTCAAAGAATAAAACTATAGAAAATTGCATCATACAGATCTTTTACTTAATAGATTAAATAGTTGCTAATAATTATATTTTCTGTATTCCTCAGAGAGACACTTAGATCCTGATGTATTTGTAGTCATGTGTGAGGAATGACAGCACCAAGATCTAATTCGCAGAAAGGAAGAGGCTCTTTTGTCGTTCAGTGTACAAACTGGCTAAGAAAACTGTTAATGCCTTCGCGGTGCATTTTCTGCAAGGAGGAATTAACCTTCTCCTAATTATTATAGACAATGCCTTAAGAGACCTGATTCCTCAGAGGGATGCACATTTGATATTAATAGAGCTTTTCTTGTTGGTGTTTAAAGAGATATCACTGTTAGGAAGTAAATAAATGGAGAAAGTAATCACCAAGATTAATATTAAATTAATATTCAAGGAATATAATGAGTGCTACAATAAAAGGAGCCGATGTTTCCAAATGGAAACTGAGATTTTGAGTCTTGACAGATGATTTTATTTGGCGACAGTACCGATAAAATATAACTGGATTTAATTCTTAGCATATATTCAAATAAGTATTGCTGGAAACTTATTCTACAATTCAAATTATTGCATTATCTTGAGATTGTATTCTAATGCTTTAGACAAATTTGAAATATGAAAAATAATACTACTGTCCCAAGTGTCAGGGTGTTTCTTCCAGAAAATTCCTAGCCTAGCAGTACCAATGCGTGCTGACATCTGTGTGCCATTTTCATTTGACTAGGTTATTAAATATTTTGATTTTGAAGCCCATGTGAGAAGAGCAACATTAAAAGACTCCACATTTATTACTCTGATGTATTTACTGCTTTGAAAAGTAGAAATGTCTTTGTTCATTTCTCAATCTGTCCCTTTCCATCCTGCCTTTTTTTCTCTCTTATTGTAGCAGCTGCCCCTTGTCCAGTCAGTCGTGACAGGGACCGACTGACCCACCTGGTTCTACCTCTCACCATGTCCTGGGATGATATGACTGTCCTGTCCCTCCCTCTTCTGCCACTGAGCAAAGGCTTCCTTTCCTATTCCTTTCACCCATGCAACAGTAGCACAAACACCTCTATATTGTTGTTACTGTCTTTTCACTTCTGAAAGAGGTCAGTCGACATATCAGCATCTGAAACATCAGTGGTGTGAAGTTTCACCACCACCAGGAGGTGACTGGCTGGATGTAAGAGGAGAGATGTTTATGGCTGTCACAGCCATTTGTATGAGCTCTAGGCAGTTGTGTTTGTGACTGCTGGCTCGTGAAAAGAGAGTCTATATGTCTACAACAGATTTTCCTTCCATTGCTTAATTTTTATCAAGATCCGGTAACTCTAATTGAGAATATGTTGTTCCCCAGTAACCGGGTAGCTGAAGAGTTTCAGAGTTGTTGTGCTGAATACAACACAAAGTAGAGAAGCACAAACTTACGAAATGTAGAGCATCACAAATTTGGCCAACCAGTGTCTCTGCTGTAGCTCCCAATGCTTTCTCCTTACGTTGCATCAATTATCCATGCCTCTGCTGTTCCAGCTCGCAGAATTCAGCTTGTCTCCCTTTTATCATCCTCCTGGATACTGGCTAAAGGCTACTCCCCAGTACGCTGCTCTGGTAGCAGGTGCCATCCCATATATGATGTTCTTGGGGTCACCAGGAGAATGAAATGAGTGGAGCTGCTCTTAACTGAATAAAGGTGTATGGCTGGCTTCAGTACAGACAGCGAGTAAAAAGAGCAGATACAGTGAAAAACATTGCAGGGTGGTTTTCTTTTTTTTTTTTTCAGATGCTGTTTTTTGCAGATCTACAGCCTGATTCATTCCCTCCTATGAGGCTGGCCACTATCTGGATCTCCCAGAGCCGAAGGAACAGCTGTAGTTTAGTTCCACATTGAAATGTGGCGACAATTCAAAGCTGAGATCTAAATCACTTAATTTGCTAAATAGCCATTCTGTAAAATGCTCTGCAGCAGTGAATGGTGTTAGATGTAACTGTGGTGTTACATCACACTGCTTAGGACTCAGCCTTATTGGATATAGTGATTGTTGCTTGTTCTCCGACTCTGTTATTGGTCTGACTTCTTTTGTCTCAAATGATGCAAAGTAGAGGACTTCATACAGTGTTTGAGTTAGAAGGTATCTACCTATGTAGCTTTATATACGTGTGTGTATATGGGTGCAAATATATGTACAGGCAGTGCACAAAAATGTATTCATCCACAGTAACAGGTGGTACTGGCAACACCTGTTGCTGGGGTCACTCAACACTCCAGTATTAAACCCCTAATTTTAGTTGCTTATAACTTTTGTCAAACTTAAACATTTGTGTTGAAATGTTATGTGCCAGGTGTCTGCCTTAGGCTGATTTGGGGGAGGGGATGTGGGGAGAGGAATTTTTTAGCAAAACTGTTACTGCCAGTTCAAAGAGCAGAGGCCAGGGCACATTGGTTTGCCTGTGCTGAAAAATGAGCTATTGCTGGTTGAGATGTTCCAGCAGCTTCCTTGTCCAAAGCAAAAAGTTGCCAGTGGAGACCCCCCCGCAGCTGGACATGCCATTTGCGAGCAATATGGAAATTTTCTCTGTCTGGCTGAATTATGGGCCTGTGAAAATGCTCGGAAAATCTTTGTTGACAGCTGCCCACCAGGCTGCCTCCATCATGTCCATTTCCAAGTAGCGGTGCTGTGCTGGTGACCCCTTGGATGCAAGGTGCCCGTGAAGCAGCAGAGTAGCCTTGGAGTCTGAGCGTGGAGCATGCCAGGCTGCTGCACACAGAGGCACCAGTCCACAGAGCAAATCCAAGGAGCTCAGCTTGTGCTTACACAGTGTGAATAAATAGGAGAGAATGGTTGGCTGGAATCCAGAGGAACTGGTGATGTAGGAAGAGAGTGATGGGCTGAGAGTGGTAAGAGTGAAGGACAACAGGGTTTTGAGAACTGTATGGGGAGAAATGCTGAGGAGGCAGATCAGTGTGACGGGGCAGATAGAGAAAGGATGGAGCACAGCTCCTGCTGGTCTATGACCACAGGGTTTCTGTGATCCCTGCCTAACCAGCTGGAATGTTTCATTGATGATACATCCACCTCAGCTGGTATGTTTCATTGATGATACATCCACCTCTTCAAACGGTTGATTTACATGGGAATACAACCTATACTATGTCAGTGTCTCCCCTATTTGAGTGTATAAACTTGACCTGCTGAGAAACCCTTAGGAGTTTGCATGATTTGCATCTGATGCTCTTTCAGAAGACAGAGTTGTTCAATTTACTTCTGCTTAATAGAAACATCAACATTTTTGTACTTTTCTCTTTTTTTTAGTATTTCTTAGCTTTCACATGCACAACCTGCACATCAAGAATTATTATGTGTGCGTGCAAATCCCCAAATACTACAGTTGATTCTTACTGTATAGTCTTGCTTTGAAATCTGTGCAACATTTGTAGCTCACAGTATGCAACGTTACACTAGTAAGGTGGTCATAGATACTGAAGTGGGCTGTGGTTTCATCTAGGTTGAGAGAACATTTGAACAGACTGCTCCTATTGCTTTTTGAATCTTGTTCTTTCAAGATCATTATGGGAATTAGAAACAAACTGCCTGTTGCAAAATATTCTGTTTCATATTACTTAACATTTTCCCACAAAAATCTGAAGAAATACCACAGGACCTGATCAAAGTTTAAAGTCAGTTTGTTATTGAATGATGATCTTTTTTTTTTTATTATAGGCAAAGCCTCAGCCAAGAAACTGACAAAAAAGGTAAGCAAAATGTTCCTTTCCTTCTTCAAAAGAACGTGCATTCTTTCTGTTACTGAAGTGATTAAGTCTCTTTCAAAACTGGCTTTATATTTTGTTGTTTGTGTGTTTGAAGGAGGTAGATGCTGCACTGCTGTATGTTGCCAAAGCTAAACCAGGACCGACCTTTTTTAGAGACCTTGGTGATAAAGGTAATGAGCACTTTTGATACTGAAAAATACATCTTGCTTTTTATCTCATTGTATGGTATGAGTTGTAGATATTTTTAAAGACATTTTCATGGATTTGACTTCATCCACATCTAGCCAGTAGCTGTCTCCTTGGCAAATCTCGCAGTTATGCAAGAGAGTAAAGAGGCAGGGCTGGGAATTGAAAGCCTTCTGAGGTGCAGGAGGAAACATGAAAGAAACTGAAAAGCCTACTTGGAAAAGAGAAAGGGGCTGAAAAGGATAACTTCAGTACAAAATGGACTTTTAAGACTTGTTAATAAGCTGCTGTTTCACTTTATAACTTGAATGCATGGAAACTAAGAATAAAAATAAAATTTGTATCTAATTATGTAAAGCAGCATCCCCGATTCCAAGAGCAGTTGAACTTATTTCTCCCTCTTAAGGAGCTCTGTGACCCTTTGCACCGCTGATGTGCTTTGATTTTTTTTCACCCAGCATTTCCACTTTATACTGGAAAAGTCTGAGAGGTGGGATATTGTTTGTGTAACAACAAGGAATTAAAGAACACCAAATAAACATCTCATTAGCATAAATTAATTGAAGGGAGAAAACAAACAAGAGGATCAAGGAAACCAAATAGATGAGTAATTAACCATTTCACCAGTAACAAAGACCAAAATCCCCACACTAATGAGAAAGACTGACAGTGCCTATTCACAAACTTTCTGTATCATACAGTTCAGCCTGAATCTCTTATCTCATGGATGTTTCTGGAAGCTGCCGTTGCACTGCTGCAGTTCCTTGGCAGGCATGAGCCACAGTCTCTCCATGCACAGCAGATCCCCAGACAGGGCTGGCAGCTTGTGCCAAGAGAGCAGCCCTCAGTCCCAGCCTGCAGCATTTCACCTACCCTCCAGCCTTGTGGACCCTTCTGTCTGCACTTCATTCCTTGCATCCTTGTGCAGATGTGGAGGGGGCTCCAGCTGGAGCCCCACTCCTGAAAGCCCCAGCATACCCCAGCAACGCTGAAGCATCTCCAAACTTGAACACGTTTTTCCTATCCTAGGCAAGGCTGGATTTTGCATTGAATTGATTCCCTACCTTTTCAAATTACTAATCATCACATGCTTTCCCAAAATTAGGTTTAAAGTATTCCCTGTCTTTAATTCTTGGGTATTCTCCCTCTATACTTTTTTTTTTAGAGCCTTTCTATTTCTCCTGACAGACACTGCAAATCCTCAGAGCACACTGCCTGTGAAAACCGGGAATCCACCAAGAGAAATTGCTAACATAGCAAATCAGCACAGCCTCCTTTTATTGCACCTCTCCCAGCTGAGTGCTTGGCACAAAGTGGGCTCAGTGATACGCTCAGCCTGGCGTCTTTTGCATTCTGGCCAAGATCTCCCCGTGCTTAGCACTGTGTGTCCGTATATTCTGTCCTTCAAAGGTCATGTAGGAGTTTGAGATGATGCAGGAACATTCAGTGCAGTCATCCATATGTCCCCACAACACATAGAATTTTTACAGTTTTTAATCATGATGTCTGTTTAGTGACTTGGATGCTCTTGCTTTGAGATGCATTATTATCACAGTTTAAAAATTAAGACAGTTGTACTTTTACAAGTACCAGAATAAAGAATCTATCCCATCCCACTGTTTAGCTGAGGTTATTTTAACTACCTTCAAATTGTTATTTAAATGTCAAGGAGAGGGAAAACTGTCATCAGTGCAGTTTGTAAAACATAATGCTAGGGAATTCTGCCTTCTAGTGGGCAGTTTTAAAATTCCTGACATATTTTGTGGGGTTTGTGATTTATTCAGCACTAAGAATATTGTACTGTCAGCATTTGCTATAAAGTTTGAGGATACAGATTTCTAGGGAGGGACAGAGAGAGTTCCTTTAGCAATAGAAAATGACAGTATTTTGCCAATGTTAACTGTAAATACTTGGCTGCAAGTATGCTGAGTCATTCAACAGTACGTGAAGCTTTTATCTTTTAAATTTTACTTGAATAGGAATATAATTTTCAGTGGGCTGTTTTATTTTGGTTTTTTTTAAATTTACTGCATTATGTATTTTAATTTGAGTAACTTTATAATGATTACTGTAGAATTAAAAAGAAAATTACTGAAACATTTCATTTACTTGATGGATGAGGTAAATTGGCCATTCATTACAAGTAGTAAAAGGACAAGTAAAATTAAAGTAAGATTTTTAATGGAAATTAGTGCACAAGTTAAAAAAATTGTATCACAAATTATTTTAGTATAATCAGTCTTCCAGAAAATATCAGGCAGGCTGTGGATTTGCTTTAAAGCACTGAGTCAGGTTTTAAAGAATATTTTTTTATTATGTTTACCTTTTTACCAATTTGAATTTTCAAGTGTCCTCTTTCCAGACCTCTGTAATTAAAATGCTTTTCCGTTGAGCCAATGAGCAGGAAGTTGTCTTTAGATTGATCTTTTCTTCATATCTTACCATCTCTGTAAAAATTTTGCAGATTCTTTCTGCAAGATTTTATAATGTATAATGATCCCTGTCTAGCTGTATAGCTATAAACTCTCCAGGGGCTCGATATTTCGTATCTCAATTATCACAACATTTTTTTTCTATGACTTTAGCAAATACAACCTGCCATGTTAATATCCTTTCAAATGCTTCGATAAATATGTTTTTCTTTCACAACTCCTTTGAGTGTATGGTCTCTTGCTTTGTATCCCCACACTGGGCTCTCATTGTTCTGTTTTATCTAGCATAAGCTGTTTGTCTTCAGTTTCTGGGCCCTCCTTAGACTACCCCTGTGCAGCACACCTCAAGACAGCCGAGAGGCAGAGTCCCTTCTCCTTGGTCAGCAATGCTCTCCTTCATTGCTTGGTGGTTAAATTTTCAGTCAGGGATCTTTGTGCTGACACCATTGCAGTCCGTGACTGGGAGGTGTTTTCTATATTGACCTGCTAAGCTGCCTCAGTGATGTCCTTTATTGAATTGCTTTATGAATTCTTTCCTTAAACATTCTTTTGCTGTGTCACACACAAAACAAAATTAGGAACCTTGATTACTGCCCATCACACTAATGGCTTGACTTACTATCACTCCCTCTTTGTTTCTGTCTTTTTTTTTTATCTTTTCTTAGGCATATAAACTAAAAATTTGGGGTAGGAGTTCTTTCTCTGTAAAGAAGATTTGTTCTCCAATTTTCAGACTCTTGCGTTTACCAATTTAATATTTCTGAACTGGTACTTAAAAGTGTTAAGTCACTATCTGAGGTCAAATACAAATGCTGCTGTCTCTGCATAGTAATTTATCAGAAGTTAATTGCTTATCACTGAAGCTTAAGTGTATTCCTTATCTATCAATTAACTAAATATAAATTATAAAAATAGTTTATCTTTGCACAGATAGGCATGTTTGAACTTCATTATTTTAAGCAGCTTCAGCATTATACAATGTTTCACTCACAAGTTAAAAGTAGCTCAGTTATTTTGAAAAGTGATTTATAAAAAAGCCCTTTACATTTTTTCTCCAAACACTGTTGCGGGGCAGATGGTTCAAATTCTGTTGTTTAACCACCCTCATTATGCGCTCTCTATCTTTAGCTTGTACACTCCATTTTGGTGCTATCACATCTCTGTGTTTGTTCAGGCTTTTCACTTAAGGTGGTATTTCAAAAGAAAACACTGGAATTTTCCTTCAAAAGGGGGGGAAATACTTTCACCTTGTAGAAAGGACATGTTCCTATTTAAAAAAAAGAAAAAAAAAAAAAAAAAGGAGCCTCCTCTTGGCGCTCGGCCCAGCAGTACTATCAGCACAATCTAGCAGCTTGGCAGCTTTGCGTGTTGCCATGTTCCCCTTGAGAATTAGAGGGAAGCTATTCTCTGCCTTTGCGAGCCTGCCAAGGGATGGAGGACTTTGATCCTTCAGGGTAATGTTAGAGTAGTTCTCCTCCCAGGTACTAAATGTGACAAAGCACCTTGAATTTATTTGCCTTTTATATAAACATTGAATGTTTTCAGTGAGAATCCAAAGATTTAGTGTAGGCCTTTTGTTAATACCAAATAAACCTTACTTTCTTGATTAGACATGAACATTGATGAGTCTCTGGTTAGGGAATTTTACCTTCAGAGCACTAAAAACAGAAGTAAAAACTTTATTAAATAAAAAAATTGCTTACTTTAATAAATTTGTTTAATACTGTGTCAAACTACAGTTGTTATATTTATAGGATTTGATGTTTCAAGTCTTGCTATTTGGGGGGTTTTTTGCAAGTAATTTTTTTAACTCTTTCATTTTAGGGTTGATATCTTATGCAGAGTACCTATTTTTGCTGACGATTCTTACAAGTAAGTATTGTATAGTTAAAATATGGTTTATTTTAAAATGCAGCTACTAACAGCTTTCCAAGAACTTTCTCCTGAAATTTTTAGCTTCTAAATTTCTGCATTATTGTAATATGTAAAAACCCACTATGTAAAAAGGGATAATGCAGTAATATAAATGGATATAACTTTAATTGATTGAAACTTACTTCCATAGTGGCATCATTGGTCCATAGCATACTTCAAAGTCATGGTAATCCCTGCATCATGGGATCAGAAAAGCTTTTCGAAAGACTTTAAAAGAGGGCAGACATTGGTTACAGAACCACATAATAAGGGAAGGAAGAACAGGAAGGAAAGATAAATAATTTGTCTTCTCTATAGTAGTTTTAGTAATTTTGGAAATGAGACATTGACATTGTAGCTCATGCAGTGGAATAAAAAGCTGTTGTGGCATCTCAAAGGTGAGGCATTCCCTATTATTCTTGTGTTCAGATATGCAATGGATGCAATACATAAACAGTAGAATTCTGAAGTGTCTTTTTGTTTTGCTTTTTGGGTTTTTTTGGCTTTTTTAATCCTTTTTTTATCCTCTGTTCCTTTTGACTTTATTTTCTCCAAGTATTTTACATGTATTTCTGCCCTCCCTCCTTTGCTTCCTTCCTTTTTCTCTAACAGACCTTTTGGTACTTGCTTTATCTACAAACAGCAGGCATTTTTTGTTGTGCATGGAAGCGATCTCGGATTTTCTAGGTTACCTCACCCATAGTTGCTCTGTGCCATGCTTGCCACCCCTCCATTTTGTTCTGATGAAGTGTAGGCGATGCTAAAAAATACCAAGATTGGAGATGTGTGCAATGAACATCACACAGTGAGACCCACAGACTAGTAGTGAAGAAGTTCATGTGCATGTACACGGAATAGTCCGCATGTGCAGTCGTGTTTGCCTGACTTACACGGGTCTAAACGAGGCATACTGGATTTATGATGTCAGTGGATGGGGAAAGGAGAGAAGGAAGCAGTCGCTTTTGCCTGATGGACTGTAGATGATTGGCCCTCATCACTTCCATGGCCGAGGCTTAAACAAATTGACAAACTTTGTTTGCACTGGAAATCCACACTCTGACAGTGTAGTATGAACAAATAATGTTGGCCTCCGGAGAGTGGAGAGAGTGTATGTCCAACCTTCCTGATAATGACCATCACTATACACCTCTTGCATAGTTTAGGTAGCCCTTCTGCAGCTTACCTCATGTCTAGCAGAACTACATTAGCTCTTACTACACGGCATGAAGGGTGGGTAATCTCTTAGGGAACTTCAGCTAGTACACAGTAATAAATAAAATATATATATGTATGCATTAAGATCATCTATTTAACAGACAAATGTACTGCTTCAGCAGTGGTGACTGTCCTGTGCTAAATGCTGCTTGAACCTGAGTTATACCATGTGTTCAAGTGTTTTTAAAATCAGAAATAAGAGTTTAGGCCAGTTAGAATATATATTTTTGCAACTCAAAAATGATGGATTTATGTTTAAAAAGGACAACTATGACAGCCAAATTATAACTTCAGAAGAATACCTCGAAGTTGCAGTAATAGATGCCAAAGATTCTATTTCTTTAAAAATTTGTGGCAGCTGAAAGTGAGTTCATGCTGAATTATTGGCTGAAACAATTAGAAAATTGAAGCAGTATCGGAGCAAGTTGTTCCACTTCTCCAAACAATCAGGTAACATTATTTTTCACAGAATTTCTACAAGAATGTATTGAACTGCAGAAACAAAGGCATCTTTTGATGCAGGATAAAAATGCAGTGCTAATGTTGCTGCTTTGGTTACAAAGAGGGTTATCATACCAATCAGTTTGAAAGCAAATGTCAACAAGTGTTAGTGCCTCTATCTTTGCCTAACAAGTATCCCGTGTCAGTCAGCCGCAAGTTACACAACCTGTCTCTCTCGCTACTGAGAATTAATATGAGATTTCTTAGAGCAGGCATTAATATTTAAGTTACTTCTTCAAAGACACCAACAGAAGAATTGGAAAAGAGAAAAAGAGTCACCAGACTCCCGGTTCCAGGACACTGCTGACCAGACCATGCTACCTGCCATACAAAAGCAGTGTCTTTAACAACACTGAACTTAAAAATGTAATTTTGTGTCAGAAAAGGTTTTATTTTTTTGCCCCTGTGACCTTCTTTTCTCTTTTCTGTGTGCCTTGTATCATCACTATCTTTTTTTCTTCCAGTGCTGTACTGAATTTCATTTCTAGCAATAGGTTAATGGAGCCCTGCCTGGTAAAGAAGCCCAGGAATTGAAGTTGTCACCTTTACTCAAAGCTTCATTTCAATTAGCCAGTCACACAAATTGACAGCTTGGTCAACAGTTGGATAGGAAGCACCTAGGTCTAACCTGCACTCACAGCCAAGATGAAGTTCTTCTGTTCAGATTTTGGATTTTTGCCTGATTCTAATTAAATACAAATATATCTGTGGTAGTCTTTGAACTATGCTTATTTTACGAACACATACCTTTGGGGTTACATCATATCAGATAAGTATGTCGTCTCTGTATAAGCAGCTTTAGGTCCTGTATTTTCAGTAACAGCTCTCTTATCTGAAAATTGGAACACAGATGGTATGAATTACTATTAAATACATCAATTACTTTTATTCTCTAAATATGTTATAGGATAGCCTTTTCTTGCTTTTGTACTAGTAACACAAATTTAGCGTGTGCCATTTCCATGGAAAGGAAGCCAGTTTTGATTATTACAACCCAGTTCCTGGGGAAGGGCTCTGCTGTGCAGATTGCAATGGTATTTATAAAATATCCCTGCATCACAAGATTGCTTCACATAGAACATTAATTGACTGAAGAAGATGTAGTTATTTCTAAAATGTAAAAATAATAGTTTCTTTAACAATCTTGTTATGACTTAAAAGGACTGTGATATTCCTTCAGCTTGTTCCCTTTGCATAAAGATTCGTAAAAAAAAAAACAAAAAAACCCACAAGACTTAAAACTTTTCAGAATGCAACTAGAAGAACATATTTCCAAAAGGAAAACTCTGAAGGCATTAGAGTTTTTTAGGTACTACTTCACTGCCCTCATAGGTCCAATATTGTTCTTGGAAACATGAATATATTCCAGAGATGATAAATCCATGGCTTTCATATTAATGCCTGACTTGAGTGGATTGTGGAATTAATTCATCTGCTCCAGAAACTACTGGGATAAGGGCTTGCTACTGCAATGAACTGTAAATACATTTTCAGCAGCATGCTTCTCCTGTGTGGGCTCACTAATGAGTGAGGCCACCTCCTGTAAGCAAAGTAAGACCAGGAAATCATGGGAAGGAGCTCAAAACACACCATGTTTTTATAGCAAGATTCAGAGCTCATTACATTTTTCTGTTGAAAAGAAACATCCACTCAGTGAAGGAAATGCAGGGTAAAATTGTGTAAAATTCCTGAGAAAAATCAGCTTGGTGGGAGTCATACAAAACATGCTTTTTTCAAAAAAGACCGGAAAGAGTAGTTTATTACATCTCAGTAATATTTGAGTACATTGTTTGGGGAAGAAGGAGAAGGGAAAGAAAAAAAGGCCTGAGGCTAACACAGCGGGAGCAGGAGCCGAGAGAGCTGGCCGCCATTACAGCATCGGTCTGTCTGCTGGGGAGGAACGCAAATACTGACATACAGTCACCCATGCAAGAAGTACCTGAGGAATACACTAGCTCTTTCACCCAGTTTGGGAATAATTATTGGTTTCTGAAGGCAATTTCCACTCACCTAACCTGAAAAGGAGCTCTAATAAGACACGGCTAGACTGCAGAAGTGATGTGGGATCATGGAGACATCCATACAGAGTATCTTAAGACCAGGACAGTAAGAGACACAATATTGTTGTGGAGGTCAGATGGACATTCATGGCTGTACTTGGGCACTGCTGGCATTTCTTACTTTCTCATTGCATTAATTACCCCTTGAAATTATAATAAAAGGTGTTTAAAAAGTTTGCTTATATTGGAAGAGGTATGTGTGGTTCACTGGAAATACCATTCCTGTCTGTAACAATGGAGAACTGAAACATAGGCAATATTAATTTTGCAGTCATTATTAATTTTGTAATCATTATATAAGTGCTAGTGTAAGCATCTGTGTGTATATTTTCAATAAAGTTATTTTGCAATTTATTGCAGAACCCCAGACTGGACTTCAGATTGCCTTTAAGATGTTGGATACAGATGGCAATGAGCGAGTTGAAAAAAAAGAATTCTTTAAGGTAGGTGTATTTTTATGCATTTTAACTTTAAAGCATTTAAAAAGATCCATGGGTTATATTTGCTAAATGAAGATTCATTAAAATCATCAAGCCTATTTTTCAGTCCAATCTATGTTCACATACTTATTAAAATATTTTATCTGAAAGAAGCACATACCAAAGTATTGCTGTAGAAGTACTTGAATTTGAATCCACTTCTATAAATGTTGCCTTTGAGTTTTATCTAAAAATCTGCTACTAGGAAGATTGGTGTACATCTCTCAATCCCATAAGCTAATTTGAATAATCATCTGCAAGAGTCTTTTAGTTTCTAAATATGTTGAATAATTTCTTTAATACATCATCCTCTCTTGTTATTTATTAATTTTTTTTGGTGTTGCAGAAGGGCAGGAGTTTTCCCATGTTTTATATGAACTATGAGGGAGAAAGGCAGATGCTTAAAAAACAAAGAAAACTTTGCTCTGTTCTTTTAAAGAAGAATAGGCTTAATTACGTAGCTTATTCAACTTTTAAATATTTAACAGAAGACTGTTAACTAAGTACTTCTTGTCAAAAGTTGAATGCAGAATTAAGAAGCATAATTTTTAATAGACTCCCTCAGCTTAATTCAGATCCTTCATTAATATGGGAGGTAACTGGACAGACAGTTTTATAAGAAGCTGACATGGCTACTACAATTCAAATTATTTTCTGTCACCAGGATAAAGTTAAAGGTGACCATTAATGCACAACTGTAGAGAACCATAGAATCTAAAACTTAGAGATGCACCTGTTGACAGATAAATTAGCAAAAACTTATGTAAGTGTACTTTCATAGCCTTAAACTCTGAATTAATGATACAATAGCTGCTGGCATGTGTTTTGCACTGATCACCATTTTTTCAGTGAATTGCCTCTTAGCAAGGTTGATTGATGAGTCGTACTTTAAAGATATTATAAAATGTTGTAAAAAATACTTCTGGGCTTAGTAGTACTGTTAGAAAATAATGCTTGAAATTAGATCATTTTCCATTTCCAAGGCAATGTTCCCAGGAGCCCCTTAGTGAGTCTGCAGATACCCTTGTCATAGTTTAACTCCAGCCGGCAATCAAGGCCCACAGAGCCTCTCCTTCACTCCCCCACTAGCAGAATCGAGGAGAAAGGCAAAAGATTGAGATAAAGACATTTTAATAGAGAAGGCAAAAGCCACACACACAAGGAAAACAAAACAAGGAATTAATTCACTGCTTCCCATGGGCAGGCAGGTGTTTAGCTATCCTCAGGAGAGCAGGGCACATCACGCATAATGGTGACTTAGGAAGACAAAATGCCGTCTTTCCAAATGCTCCCTCCTTCCCTTCCCCACTTTGTATACTGAGCATGATGTCATATGGTCTGGAATATCGCTTTGGTCAGTTGGGGTCACCTATCCAAGCTGTGTCTCCCCCCCAGCTTCCTCACCAGCCTAGCAGTAGGAAAACCAGAAAAAGTCTTGGCTCTGTGTAAGCCCTGCTCAGCCATAACAAGAAACATCACTATATTATCAATCCTGTGTTCAACACAAATCCAAAACACACAAGTCCCACACTAGCCACTATGAAGAAAATTAGCCCTACCCCACCCAAAACCAGCACAGCCCTACACTCATTTGTTGCTACACAAAACCTTTTAATTTTGTAGAATTTGCTCTCTTAAAATGTTAATTATTCTGCTAATTAAAAAAAAGTAAAATTCTAGAAAAGCTTGTATTTTTAACCTACTAAACCTGGTGCAATCCTAGTGAATTGTTATTAGACTTGCAGTGCCCTGATCACCAAAACATGTATGTTATGGCTGTATTATTCATCTACAAAACAGTATGTTACAGGGGAAAGTAACTCCATGAACACGAGTGAACACGTTCAGCTTGTTGTGCTTCTGCACCAAAATCCCATGTTAGCAGTGCTCCCTTTAAATAGGTACTGTGTCAGTTAAACAAATGAGGAGATTCTTACAGAAACACTGCACAGCTCTCTTGGGGAGATGTGCAGTATGTCATATATTTAATATCCATTATCCATTTCAGGTAATTCTAATTGAATCAGCCAGTATGAACAACAGAAAGTCGTCCAATGTAGAGGTGAAAACATCATACAAATCGTTGAAAATAATTTTATTTCTGTAGCAGCAATCAAGTTAAATGAAAATTAGTCTGGTTAGGTAGATTGATATTTTGCATTTTCTTTATGAGCTGGACTGATAAATTAATATGGAGTGGTAAAAAACAACCCATAGAAATTATTCTGTCAACTCGCAGGTATCATTAAATGCAAAGTCCCACAGGATGCAAGTTAGTCAGAAAGACGAGTTTTCTCTCATGAGCTTTTGCTTAGCATTTATAGAGGTGACTACTTTCAAGCAAAATTTTATTTTTATAGATTAATTTTTGGAATGTAAGAATATCGAAAAATATCTGTGTGTTAACCTATATACTCTAGTTCTGCATGCATCACAGAAAGTTTCTGCATAGCTAATAAATTAGTAAGCTATGTGGCTAATCTGTCATTTGTCTTGTCCCAGTTGGCATGTTAGGAAAATACATCTGAACTATTCTATAGTTATTTCCGCACTATATTTGGCAATAATGTCAGGAAACATATGTAAGGAAAGGGCTGTGGAAAAGCATAGTGAAGAAGAGGTAATTAGGACTCACTATCCTGTCTGTAAACAGGATACAATAGGAAAAGAAATTTCAGTGCTGCTTCATTCTCATGCTTTGTGACCTGTTCTTCTCCCTGCTTCCATCCATTATCTACTGATTAGACATCTATGTATGTCTATGTTATCTGTTGATCTAGACTGTAAATCCTTTGAGGTAAGAACATGCCTTTTTGTTTGCAAAATGTCCATCTTTCTTTGAATTGTGTATGTCAATTCTCACATGTTACTGGAGGGACAGGCACAAGATGTGTCAAATGGATCATTCAGGAAAGTTGAGAAGGGTGACAAGCAAAAGCTACAACCCAAGTCCTTTGTACCTGCAGTACATGATTGATATAGACTGTTCAAACCTGTGTGGATCAGACACTGAAGGAGTGTGAGATGCAGAATTTCCCAGTGCTCTTTGCTAACATAAATGGATGTTCAGGAAAGGAGATCTTGAATGCGATCCCATGTTTTCAATAAGAGAGTGCACATTCTCCTCATTTCAAGTAAAACTCTCTCCCTTCACAGGAACACTCTTACTCTCTCTCCTCCCTATTTCTTTGTATTCAAGACAGTGTATTTCTGCTTCATTCATGTTGCAGTGGTACACAGTTACAAGAGACATTTCAGTATTAGGGCCCAGAACGTTTTGGTGCTTTGCCATGCAACTCCAGGGTGAAGAAGACCAGGTAGAAGTGGAATGTTCACAAATGCTAGTTGCCATTCTTTCATCACCCCTGCCAGAGTGCAGAGTCATTTCTCAGAGCCCTATTATCTGCATCTTTGTGAGGACAGTGAGATACTTCCGTGAACTCTGCACTTCAAGACATTCACTTGTGATTCAGTGAGGGGGTTTCCAGACACTTAATAACCCATGCACATTAGTCTGAGACCTCCCACCAAGAATAAGGCTACCAAAGTTCCCAAAATCCCCAGCAAGTAAGGAATTTCCCTAACTCTGTCCTGATTAAAGATGTCTAAGTAAAATTAATGACAGTTCAAAACTGTTGGGAATGGAGATAGAATTATTCTGAGGGCACATGCAAGACTATGTGATTTAAACTTTCTAAATAGACTGTCTTACATGCTTGTCCTGGAGCACAGGTACCACAAAAAACTTACAGATCTCCATCTGGGGCTGAATGAACCAGCACCTGACACTCAGCAGTTGTGGTGGTTTGGTACAGAGCATTCTAGTCGTAGAGCATCCACGAGCACTGATCTCTCTCAAACAACTGGAAGATGTAAAATCACCTCTTTTTATAAGACCGACATAGCCTTTCTGCCAGATGTTGTCTTGTTCAGAACAGATTACTTCTTAGTATGTCTTTAGCAAAGAGGCTTCAGTTGTGCATAATAGGTCTCATTATCTTTAAATTAGCCATTAGTGTCTTGAGTGATGAACAGATATAAATATTAAATACAATAAATGTTACATGGAGGAGTCAATTCCTCAAGGCAGAATTCTTCTCCCTCTGTGAGTAGTTGCTGTACTGAGCTGGAAAAAAACTTTTGGAAATAGTTTCAAGCACTATAAGGATTTACATGCACTGTAAGAAAACAATAAACTAAGTCTTTTAGAACGCTTGTGAAAAAAATCACACCGGGTGTCTGTGCTCTTAAGTAGTCTCTGCAGATTTTTTTAAGAGTCCTTTAAAAATAAAATCCAAAAGAAAAAAAAATCATATTTTCTCTGGTTTGGAAAGTATTTGCAGTTTTATTTCTTATGTGTGAGCAAACGATCTATTTTTCAGGTAAGAAAAAATGTGATCTTTCAATGAGCATATTGACAAGAGTTGTGCTTTTGTCCAGAGCACTATAATGCTATTTTGCTATGAAGAAATTCATAATATTTTTACCGTACTAGTCAACTGTTTTGTAAATAATCAAAAATAAAAATAACTTGGAGAAACTTGGAAGAATGAGTACTGTTTAATTGCCTTGTTTACAGTATTTCTTTTGATAGATACTATCAAAACATGGCATTCAAAACTTAGAAAGTAACTAACCAGAGAAACAAAAAACCTGAGGTTATTAAAAAAAAAACAAAACAACAAAACAAAACACCAACCCAGAACAGGTGAATTTGTTGAAATCTGAAGGTCAAGGAAAGACCTTTGGCAACGTGAACAGTTAGTGGGTTTTTTCTTACTCCGTATTCACAAGACTGTATCGCTTCTCTGAAGAACAACAACACAAAACAAAACCAAAACAAACAAAAAAAAGACACAAAACCAAGCAAACAAACAAATGAAAAGAAGCCCTAAAGAGAGATTTGAGACCACTTCAAAATAATAGCTATATGGCTATGCAAATTTGGTAATGGATTTTTTCCCAGTTTTAGTGGGCAGGTTTAGGAATCACTCAGAAATGTTAGAGAAGCAAACCAGCAGCTTTGAAAACCCTGAGCTTTAAACACATCTTTCCTAAAGTCTCCAAATCCAGGATGATGGGTGTAAGTCGGTATCTGTACCTGAAATTTATTAAGTCCCATGTTCTTTCATTTTTGCTGTCCTTTTGAGGATTCATCAAGCATCTGAAAGGTAGGTATACTTTGTGCTGTATTAAATCCCTCGTTCTTGTGGCAGTGTTAACTTTCCAAGCTGAAATACATTCAAAGAAACCTTGCAGTTCAGATATACTGGAAATTAATGCACTTCCTATATTACCTTAAAGCTCTGTTTGGGACAAGTTACGTTTTTAGATGTGAGTCATTTCAGTAATTCTAAAAATCTTCTTTGCTAATACATTCAAGATTAATTTATTTCTGAGCTGGAGGGGAAACTCAAACCACATTCTGCCTAATGCCAGTTCTGAAAAAGAAAATGTTTTCTTATTTAATGAAATTATTCTTTGTTGTTGGTTGTACAGTACTTCATTTGAACATGTATGTTTTTCATGTGTAGAAGATCATGTCTGTAGCAGAACTGTGTAAAGCTATCTAGAAGGACAGCATGAAAATCAGAATAATTTTTATTTCCCAAATGATCCTTGAGTTTCAAAATCTTATGAAGTGAATGTTGAGCTTCTAGTGCAAGACAATCTCCTCTAAAAATAGAGTAAGCACTTGATTGCAGGAGCTAGATTCATGTTCTGCTTGGCTATATTAACCACGGTAGATAAGACATTCCTGGGAAAAAGTGTGTCTGAATAGCAAGATATCCTTAAGGATTTGCAAATATTATGACTAGAGAACTTTGCAGAAATGTATAATTAAGAAAAGGTGCAATTAAAAGCATGTTTCTGAAAAAGGAAGACTCTTGCAAGATCACATTTGTAATTTTCTTGTTCTTTTCTCAACAAATACAGCTACAGAGAATCATTGGGAAGGAAGATGATTTGAAAGCAGCTGGAGATGAAACAGTACTTCGGGTATGAAATAGAGAAAAAGTTTTCTTTACAAAAACATTTTCATGTTTCCTGTGAACTTTGTTATTTTTTTAAAGTTTTTATATAAGTATATAAGCACAAGTATTAGTGTTTTAATTAAATGAAAGGGAATGATAGTCAACTGCTTCATAACTGGGAAGAAAAATGTTTGTCACTTCTGAACTGTCTGAGGAAATGTTTTAATTCAGTGTATTTCATTACTGTGTAGTCACTTGTTTATTTAGTTTCCATGAGCCTCTGTTTCAAAGTAACTCTCTTCTATTCACGAAAAACTAAGAAAAAACTCTGTATTGCCATAGAGGACTTTTCAAATAGAAATTGATAGCTTAAAGTTACCCAAGGGCTGCTGTTGCAGGAATATCAGCTTATTCTGAGTTGGTTTGAAATGTGATGACTGAGGTGCTACTGAGGTGACAAAAGTAAGGATTACTTTAGTTAAGTCCACTTCCAGAAGGAGATGCTGTAGATGCAGACCAGAGGAGACGATCTTAGAGTATGATCTTCCAACTGAAAACAAACAAAAAAAAGACAGCAGACCTTTAGCAAAAAGTAAATACATCTCTTCAATGAAAGGGGTGGGTGAATTCCTGCTCTCTTCTGTCTGTTTTCTCCTGAAGCCAGCCACCTGCAACCTCCCTTCTTCCCAGGTAGAGTTTTTGCCACCTGCCATCTCTTCTTCATTCTGTAGTCAGCAGAGAGACAAGATATGCTGTATCCTGGATGAGATTGAGTGAGCCTGAAAACAGAGAGAGGAAGTCCTGAGCATAGTGAAAACGACTCTGAAGAAGCTGATGAACCACATTACATGCAATAGCACAAGGGGAAGTGGCCTCAGGTTGCATCGGGGGAGATTTAGCTTGGATACTAGGAAAAACTTTTCACTAGGGTGAAAAGGTGATCAAGCATTAGAATAGGCTGCCCAGGGAAGCAGTGGAATCACTGTCCCTGAAAGTGTTCAAAAAATGTGCAGCTGTGGTGGTTAGAGTCATAATTTAGTGGTGGACTTGGCAGTGCTCGGTTAATGCTTGGACTTGATGATCTTAGAGGTTTTTTCCAATCTAAATTATTCCATGATTCTAAGGAGGGGGAGAGTACAGATGGATTATCTCCGTCTATTACTAGAAGATGCTGCTTACAACAGCAACACTACTTTTCTTTCATGCTTAAATTGGGTGGTGTAGCTGAAGGATGTTTTTCTCACCACAAACTTGCCTTCAGTTGTAAACTTTCAGTTTACATTAGTGATGAGGCAGCAACAGCTCATGTTGAAAGCATTCAATAAGGAATTTATACAGGGCTCTGCTTTGTAAACCTATCATACATCAGCAGTTTCTTCAAAGAGTTGCTCGTGTTTACTTTTTCACCTGCCTGGGGAAAAAGCGAAAGTGGCAGCATTGCCAACACCTGTAATATTTATTAGGCATAAAGTGTCCTCTGGTACACAAAAATTTTCCTCCCTTAATGTGTATTCAAAGTTCAGTTAAAAATTGTTTGACTAACAGCCATCGCTTTTCTTGAATCTTTTCATCAGTCACCAGATTAAAATAGCTAAGATTGATAGGGCTGTCTGCCCTGCAAAACCAATTTCAATTGAGACTTAACTGCCATGACAGTGAAAGAAAAAGGATCTTTATTCTGCATGAATGCACAGCTATAGTATAAAATTTCCAGAAAACTTTGATACAGTTGGACAGATTAGTTATAAGCACATAAGGTTATTGTAAGCTTACTAAATACCGGAGCCGAACGTCTCTCTTTTGTTTTTGTCTTGCTTCAAATTTTGTCTTCAGAATTCTCCATTCAGAAAAATCTGAAGTTATTGCAGCCAGAAAATATTATTTAATACGGTTTCTTAAAAGATTATCAATGGAATTATAGTGCAAAAGAAGAATTAAATAGCTGTGGAGACTGCAGCTAGTTTAAAATTCTTCTGATCTCTATAATTCTACTTGGCAAAATCCAGTTTATCACATTTCTTCTAATTTTTATTTTCTTTCCGATCTCAGTCTCCCATGAAAGAAGTTGATGATATTTGTAAGCAGTGAATATGACTGTACAATGTAGTCAGTGGATATGTTTTTACCCTTTCTTTTTAATAGCTATGGCAGTCATAGTATTCCTTTTAAGCAAAGCAGATGAAGCATAAAAATATGGGGTTTAAGTTGACTGTGTTTTTTGAAAGCTGAGATACTGCAATGGAATTTTGGTGTTCCTGTTACAGTGTAAACAAAGGGCCCAGTCATTTATTAACTATATGGAGATACCATTTAATACTCGTTGAGTTACTGTATTAGGAAAAGAGAAAGCAGTTTGCTGTGCTCCCAGGGTGCTTGTATCTCTGCCTTTTTTACTGAAACTTTGACTTACAGCCTAAAATTCATATTTTCACTGGTAGTGGCCCTTGAATGGGATTGCAGTGGACTTGGCTATCCAGATACATATGTATTTCAATTGAGGGTTTTTCTTTTTCCAATATTATAATTGATGCTGGAAGAAAAGCCAAAAAGTCTGCCCAGCCTTAACTGGCCCCGTCTTTTGGAAAGTTCCATGCTGAGTTTTGCAGAGCATGCAATCTGATTTACTCAGAGCAGGGGTGCACGCACAGTGAAGGAGAGCTGCAGGCAAGCTTGCAAAACTGGAACCTGGTTCTTTCTAGATCAGAGAAACCTTCTCTAAATCTAGAACCAGATCAGAGAAAATGGTGCAGAAGCCAACAGAGGTAGTAACCTCACCCACCTTCCCCACAGGCCAAAGGAAATGCTTCATCTGGCTTCCTAGCAGAACTGTTCTTCATATGAAACATCCGGCTGAACATGTCACCGTGGTTCATGGAAGAGGAGAACCAAGCTCCCTGCCTGGAAGTGGTCTAGGTTATAGCAGGAAAGTGCATGAACTAGAAGATTTTGGTGTATTTTGAAAAGGCGTTGCCCAGTGACCAGCACCCATTGCTTTTGTGTTACTGCCCTGAGTTCCTTAAAAGGCTGCTCCAGCAGTGTATGGTGCTTTAGTGTTCTGGTACTGAAAACACTGCTAATGGGTGCAGATATCTCCTGTATAGCCCAGTTGCCTAGATCAGGGACTTTGCTCTCGGGCTTTTCAATTTAGATTAATGAGTTATCAAGTACTTTCAATATCTCTCATTTAATATGCTTTATGTAGTGGGTAAACTTGTAAGTTAATTTTAGCTATTGTTAGAAAAAGAATGATAATACTGAATGTTCTGTATTTGTTTTTGAAATTAAATTAATGTGAAATACATGCGCTGTCTCATTTCCAAATGATTAAACATATGATTCTGGATTTCAGAATGAAAACATTTTCATACAAAGTGTGAAAAGTGTGGCTGGGGAGTTTTTTAACATTTAATTAGTAACTGGGGACACAGCTATTAATCTCTTTTAAACAGAAAACCTTTTAACTTAAGTTGAGTCTGACGATACATGGTATACTTTTAGACCCACATATGAATAATATCCTATTATTTGTGTATCAGTTGTTTTAACCTGTCTACTTTTCTTTCTTTTTTTTATTTTTTTCTTGTGGCTTTAGAAGAGGCAAATGAGATTAGTTGTTCAGCCATTTATCACTGCTTACCTGGTAAGGACAAGGTTTTATACTGGGACCTTCAGACATTGCAGCATTGTGATCCATCTTCTCAGCCACAGGGACTGTGCAGGTCATCATAACTTGCCCATCTGCTCCTAGAACATCTAATTAGTTTAAAGTTTTCTACCAAGACCTTCAAACTCTGCATAACCCTGGCCCCAGTGTAACTAAAGACTGCCTGAAACTGGAGGGAGGAAGGTGATGGTTGAGAGCTATGCTCTTCCAGTGCAGTAGTACTCTGTAACAGGGGTGCAACACATCAAATTTTGCGCGACTCTAGTCCAAGACTAAAATTAATATCCCTCCCCAAGAGAGTCTGTCATTAATCTTGTAACCTCTCAGTTCAGCTGGAATGCACATTTTTTCTTGACCTATCTTCTCCAACCTAAGTATGTATGTTTTGTATCAGCAGTTTGACACTGAATTCTGTTGAAAAGCTTTTAGATACTTTAAACCAAGGAGCACTATGATGCTCCTGCATGCTTTAAAGAAAGCTCTTCACACAGGTAAACTCCCTAAAGAATCAAGACATCTGACACCAAAGTAATTAGGATATTAAAAAACTGCAGGGTCATTTTTTTCCTCATGGAAAAGAAATTATTTTATTTTTCCATGTGAACTGATAACATTGTAACCTCAAGAGAGAAAGAAACATACTTTCTGACATCTTTCTAGGTACCTATTCTGCAAGTACGTTGCATTTGGCTTAAACAGCAAAAGCCTCTCCCACAAGAAATTCATCTGGAAATCTGGATGTGCGTGGTCTTTAAGGCTAAGTCCATGTTGATCAAAATAGTGTGCTTCAAAGCGCATCACACCTGCTGAGAGGGGTCCTTGTTATGGAATCTCTGCTTCTGGGGGAAAGTAATACTTCTAAAGTATGCCATGACAGAGAGGCAGGGCCTGAATTCTTGTGAGGAGCTGTCCCCAGCTGTGCATAGGAGGTGCTTCCACAGGCTGCCAGCAGTGCATCCCTCAGGCAGCCTCAGGCATTGCAGTGCAACAGTGCCATTCCCTGACTGCTTGACGCAGTCAATCCGCTCACAAGAAGACTAGTTTCAACCTGTTTCTATTTGTGGCATAAAGTATCATCTCTTAACAGCATCCACTCCCAAATTAGCTTGATCCCCTTTGGCTGGAAGCCATTTTTATTCCGCACCTCTTCACAAATGCAGAACTGTGGGTGACATGCTGAAACCTAAGGATGTCCATGAAGTTACACATTATTCATTACCTAAGGCAGTAAGTACCCTTAGCAGAGAGATTCCATGGCATTAGTTGTCATTGAAAAACAACTCATCCCACCAATACCAGGAATTATGGACATTGTTGAATGCTGGATGTAAGCTGTTTATTGTTTAGAAACTGTTCCATCAGACTTCTCAGATATTGTCTGTTATATCCTCTGTAGAAGCAGTTGTGCATATTTTAACCCTTCTGCATCAGACCTTGAATCCTACCTAGTAAGAAAGTGTGTTGCAAAACATTAAAAAGCTTAAGTATCTATTTGCATCATGACGAAAGTTGATTCATCATAAAATATGTTGTTTCATTCTGGGGCCCACTTGAAACTGTCAAGACTTCACCAAAAAGGACTGCTTTTGGAGATCTGGTCTCCTGGTCCCACTAGTTTGACTGTGTATAGTTCTTTTCACTGGCTGTAACTGGTAGGATTAATTTCATAATGGATACATCTTTAAACCTTCTTCCCAGAACTGAGTAGTAGGATATATCCCAACATCTTGGAGACTTTCAAAATCACAGAAAGTTTGAATTCTCTTGAGCAGTGTATGAAGGTAGGCTGGGATAGAATTCTGGTATGATGAAATGCCTGAGCTAGTGGTTTAAAAACAAAGAGCATTTCAGAGAAATAGACTCAGAAAAATTTGCAAGGACTTAGTCTTACCTTTGGAAAGATTTGGGACATCACTAGCAGACAGAAACTAAGATACTGTTCTCCTTGCCTGACCTGACTTTTCTACCTGTTCTTCCATCCACTCGCTCTCCTTTTGTTTTAACTAAAAAAAAAAAAAAATTCAATCCAAAATATGTATTATTTTTACAATTTTTATTGAAACAAGACATTGCACAGCAAATACCATCTCCCAGGAAGCAAGCACAAGAACAAGAAACGAATTGCAGATTTTAATCATGATGAACGCTTTCCAGTCACGCCTCAGGCAAATTCTGCAAGGAAAGGTGGTAAGAATCTAGAGACAGTAAGTCTATTAACATTTCAGATGAGTTTTGAAAATCAGTTAGGTACATTATTCTTAAAATCCTGTCTCCCTGTGCGATAAGTTTCTTCTCAGTGGCACTTGTTGGTACTTGCTGCAGTATCAGGTCCAAAACGTCAAAAGCTCAGTGGGGAGCTACAGGGTTAGGTAGGTCTGTGCCCATGACTCAGTGTTTGCAGCATCAGGCCTCTTATGTTAACAGCCTGTGTAATGTAATAAGGAAATAACTGTTGTGTTATCTGATCTTGCTTAAAAAGGAATAATTGCATAATTCAGCAGTTCATGGTGCTTTTGAAAAGTGTAGGAGGCGTTAACATTACTCTAGAAAAATTAGCCTGTGTTTGTAATATGTACACATGTGTTCATTAGTTCACAGACTTGTGTGGCATCAGACTGTGTGGTCTTTGGGATTCTCTGTCTGACCCTGGAACATGTCTGAGTTCCCCAGTTGAGATACGTGTCCCTGCCCCATTCTGTGTTTTTATGAAGATGAAACTAAGAACATCACAATTCTTTCTCCACTCTTTGCTTCAGCTTTCTGTAAAATGCACAGATCAAAAGGGTTCTATGGTCCACCCTCCCGGGGCTGAAGGTACCAGATACACCCAAATACAAACTTTCACTCAATTTAGATAGTGAATCAAAACTACCAGTCGGGTCCTCTTTGCAGCTCTAGGATTAGGTTACCATTTCATTCTGATTGCTGAGACATTCCAAGTGTAAGTAAGTTATTCTTTTACCCAAGCTCAGGAGGGTGAGGTGTTGGAAATATTAATAGAACCCTCATTATCTTCTAACAAAGATTTGTCATGTTGGTACTAATTTATACAGTTCAGCAGCAAAAGCTCCTAATGAGTCTGTGGACAAAAAGGCATTATGTACTAACATGTACTTTAATTTAATAGCATTAACTCTAGGAAAAGCAATTTTTTGAAATTTTACCCTTAAGCTGTACTCTCTGTGGTCTCCTATTGCATTTTATGCTTTAAAGAGATGTACTGTTTTGTAGTTTAAAAATACATTTAACTCTCACTAACATAGTATTTGGACATCTGCCAATTTCACTGTGGAATTTCAACTGATAAAGAGGGTAGCCAACAAGTAGGTGCATATTTGTTATTAATTCAGGGATGGGCTTTGTCATCTTAGATAAGATGAGGTAGGCATTGTTTGTATGTCTCCTTCTAGATTGTAAGTAGAGAAACGTGAATAGAAGAAAAAACTTTCTGTCACAGACTTAGTTTTTAAAAGCTTATTTTAAATCTAGTTTTTCACTTTGTTTTCAATACAACACTGATTGTAATATGGAGTCATTAAATTGGAAGCATTAAACTGCATAATCATAAATTCTGGTTTTAAAATTACATCAGCAAATTTATTTCTTGAATTTTTCAGATCTCCTTTAAACATGTAAGCAAAAAGCACATTAGAATCTGGCTGCACTGAGGGATATGTGGATTCTTCTCTCTTTCTTCTTATAAAACTTTGCATTCTGATATAAATAGTTTGGGTTTGAATTTCAAATAAGCATACATGAATGTTTGACTTTTGACTTTCAAAAAAGCATATACCAATGTTTATGCATCAGTTTTCACAGTAATCTGAAGTGTTTAAACTTCAGAAGGATGGATCTTTTGGGTATTTAAATATTCTTTGCCTGCAATTAAATGATAAAAGTTTGCATGTGGCTTGAAGAGGTTTTTTTCTAGATTCACTCATATGTAACACGTATCACTGGCATTTGGTGAATTGTAGCTTGCAGCAGAAATGAGGAATGCTTTAACTATGGAATAACTGTGTCACATATGCAGTAAGAATGAAACACAGTGGACTAATGGGACTTGTTATTGATGACGCTGAAAGCTAAATAACCATTAGTATTAAATCTTATGAATAGACTCTTGTCTTTCATCTTACCTCTTCAAGCAGATAAAAGACACAGAGGCTATTTAGATGTCGTAAGAATAGTTTGCTGAAATCCCTACAGACTTACCAAAAAAAAAAAATCTCTCTTCGCGTTGCTTAGTGTTTTGCTGTGTTCAAAGAAATGCCAGTATGCTAGTGCTGAAAGAAGAATTATGTGTGGGTTTAGGCTTGTTAAAGATGCTGTTGAGTTGAAACAATGTGCACCCCTTTCTGCAACAATTTCTTCTTTGGGTTTTAAAAATATATAGAAAATATCTAACACTGAAAATTTCCAAGAAGCCTTGTAAGGCCATATTATAATAGAGCATTGTCGATGTTTGTATTTTTCTAGATTCATTTATAAGACTGTTGTGTATGTTTTTAAATGGCTGTGACATATTAGAAATATCTAACTAAAATCTTTTTACAGATATTAACCTTATTTAAATCTTCTATTCACCTAAGAATAAATATTTTTAAAGATTTAACTTGCAACTTTCTCCATTTCAATAACAAAATACACTGACAGTGATTGTAATTTGTCCTTATCTTTCATACAGAATATTTAGAAACAGAACATACAATGCACTGTTAGCAATTGATGTGGAAGTGTTGTTCAACTCTGAGATGTTATGTGATAGCTTTGGGAACAGTAATTAAATTGCAAGTATCTCTTGTGAAATTCTAGTTAAAATAAGTATTTCTAAGTTTGTGGTGAATATATATTAATCATACAATGCATAACAATCATACTGGTTTTTTGTTTTATAGGAGACAGAACTGGAAGACTGTGGTGTTAATACTATGCTGCTGGTACATTTCTTTGGAAAGGAAGGAAAGCAAAAACTTCGCTATTCTGAGTTTTTCAGGTATTTTTTCAGCTAGACAAGCCTAACAGGAACCAGTCTTGTTCCTATCACCTCTGTTTTGCACCAACACTGGCATTTAATCTGAACTCACACTGAGCTGATTCAGAAAATTAAGCCACAAAGTAGAGATTATTCATGATTTTGCTTGATTGAATTTCCCATTTAGCTCCTAGAGTCTGCTGTCTGCAAGAGCTGAGCACTGTAACTCCAGAGCAGCAATGGGCCTGGAGGCTATGAGGGCTGAGACTCCCATTCCTGGCAGTTCTGTGGTGGCATACCTTAAAACAATGTGATTCATGAGTATTTTTCTTGACCAAATCAACAAAAAAGTGACTTCTGATCAAATAAAAAATATTTTCTGAGCTGAGATACCTCCTTCCCTATCACAGCTATCATGGTAAGCTGTAGGCAAATTATTCACTTGCATCAAATTTCAGCTGCTGTCAAAGCTTTACCTGTGCCTTTTGCTTCACCCTTTGAACTACTTTTGCAATGGAACTGTGCAGATACCTGTTTGAATCTTGACACACATCTCCTAGCATGACATCAGGAGAAGATTATCTACGTCAGTACTATCTTTTCTACAAAAATAATCAGTTCTTTACAAGTTGAATAGTGTGTTTTACTTCAGTTTATGTTCAGGAATGGAGAATGTGTGTCAGCCCTCTTAAAAATGAACATTGTTGCAATAAGTAGACTAAAAAGTGTTCGGCTCCAGCGGCTCTGGCACATACCACTCTTCATATAAACAATCTTTCTCTTTTGAAGACCTCAGCTCAATAGGAATCTAAGTGAGTAAAATAAGTTTAAGATGTCTCCAGCTCCCTTTCCTATAAATACCATAGATCCTCTCAATGAAACAAAAGGCAGAGAGCACCAGTAAAAGGTTGTGTTTGCATATACAGTGCAAGCTAAAAAGCCTCAGGTTTTAGATAAAATCCTGCATTGACCCAATGAGGCATGACATTGATGAAACTATGTACCTAGTACATTCAGAACACATAGGTTAAAGACCTTTGCCCACCACACAGATAGAGGCCTGTAATCAAAATCAAACTCCCACATCTTGCTCTTAAAATTTGTGGGATAAGTGTAAGGTTTAATGCAGGTAATTTTTCAACAGTGGCAGTTATGTTTCGTAGAGCTGGAATGTGCCTCTTTATCACTGCATAGACACTCCATCTCTGTTGCAACATGACAGTGAAGTTTGTTTAACACGAGGAAAGGTGAATAAAGGATCTCTGTCTTTTTAACCCCTGTGAAGATATCACCTTTCACATTATTTTATTTGCAAGTAAATCAAGCACATCACTTCTGGCTTCCTATTGTTAAGGGAGAATGTGATTTCTATCTGATGGCCTCTCATAACACTTTACCTTATGCGGGAAGCTATTGTTGGCTGTTTGATCAAAGTGCCACACTGTTTTTACAAGAGATGACTGATGATCTGTACAGACATAGATCATTGTCAAAAGCAGAATATAATGATGGTGAATGCTTTTATCATTTTCCAAGTTCTTGCTTAGAAAGCTTTTCCATTGATCAGTGTAGTACCTAGTAGAAAGTAGAGGTGATTAGGTTTGATTAGGACACACTAAAACTTGTCACATTAGGTAAATGCACAGATATTGGTGTGCTGCAAAGTCCTTGAAACTAAAAAAAAAAAAAAAAAATTCACTATACTTACATGGGAATTCTGAAAGCTGAAACTAGTGTTCTCATCTCATTACTTACATATATTTTCCTCATGCTTCCTCCTCTTCAGTTTGACTGGCATTAAAAAATCCTTTTGTAAGTGTGCAACCATCTGTATCTACATGTACATCCAATGTTGTCCAACCCTTTTAGCCCACAGTCCAAACATTTAAAAACTGTCAGACAGCCACAGTCAATATAGCAAGGCAATTAATTTGTCCTGTTCTCCATTCTTTGCATTCAAATAGTACAAAGAAAATGGAAACTGTCTACATCTCTTCAGGCAAGGTGAGAGTGATATAAGCCAGCTCTTGTGCCTCCCTTCCTACTGCCCTGAACGCAGGAGGCACACTAAGTGTAGGGAGGGAAAATGGCTTAAGCATTTATCTCCAGCTGCTGTATGATTCTTGGGAAATCATATGTTTGTGATACACACAGGAGTTTTTTATTCCAAGTGTAAAGAATGAGACCATGAAACAGAATATCAAATCACTTTTCAACCTTTCTTCAGCTGCTGGGAGTGTGGAAGTAAAGAAACAGTCTTGTCATAGTTATTTTGTGGCTCTAGTAAAACTCTTTTTCATTACTCTCCAGAACACAGTCAAAACAGCAACCCAAGATGCTCCTCTTCATTCTCTGCTGAGGAGCATTGGTGGGACACCCATGTTGTTCTGCAGCTGGAACTGCTTAGAAGCAGTGGAAGCAATTTAGGATGTACATTATCCTATGTGTTTGCCATAGTAACAAGGTGGTTTCCGAGATCTTAAAGACCAAAGGTAGGACTCAGGGAACACATGTTCAGCTGCAGACTTTTAGATCATTTCTTGATAGTTTTATTGTCCTTAGCATAAGGACAATATAGTAATTATTAATAAGGATTTACAACTTCAAAAGTAAGAGCTTGTTTCCCTGGCTAAGGTTAGGAAATGTAAATTTGTGGAGTAAAATTATGTACATCACTACTAAAGGTGTTGCCTTCTAGTCAAATGCAGCTGGAATTATTATTTTCCTATATCAGTTTAAGAAAATAAAGAAGAATTTGCAACTATCCTAAAATCATGTAACAAAGAAAGGTAGATTTAATACAAGAGGCTCTAATCAGGTGAGACTTTATTCTCAGAAGATCTGAACAAGTTTCTGTTTCAGATTACCACCACTCAGTTTTACACCTCAACAGTAATGTCATCTTCTAACACCAGGACCTGTCTTAGAGAATGTCAGATTTCAAACATGAAGCCAGAAGTTCCTGAGAATTCCAGGCTTTTTTTTCTTTTGTATGGATTTCCGCCCCATTTTTGATACAGAAATTATTTTTGGTCTTTTCCTCAAAAAAAAATATTTTATTTGTGCTTTAATTTCTAGCTATATTGTATGTACAGTTTTTTATTCTGAGTAGAAAACTATTTAGTATTCTAGATATAGCAAATATTACTTCCTGACAGACACTATTTTTTCCCCTGAAAAAGTCCCCTACTGATCTTATTTAAGTATGTTTAATCCCAAATAAACAAGGAGACAATATTTCACTCACTTAACATTTTACGACTACTGTGATTTTTTTCTGTAATCTGTCCCCAAGCAAGCTTAAATCTCTCACAGTCTTCTTGATGAGAAAAAAAAAAAAGTGCAGAAAGTGTGGAAAGGATATTCAAAAAGCTCTCTGATAGCTGTATTTTTTCCTGGGATGTCTTACAAAAAAGTACTTCCTGGTATGGTTAAATAATGGGCATCTTTTAATTATATAAGAAAAATTAACATTTCAAATCCAGTTTATGGCATTTTCTCACCCAATTTGTTGCTTCCAAACTTTTCATTGATTAATAGAATTTTGCACCAGAAATGTTCTTTAATCGTGGTCCCATTTTATTTCTGCTTTACCTTGAAGGTCACAAATTGTATAACCATGCACAAATCACACCTTTTCCCTACCTACCCTGTTTCTTTCCTTCAGTATTTTGATTTCCTTGGTACATTTCATTTGAAACCTTTCGTTTAAGAAAACAGAATGATCCAGGCCAAATCCCACTGCTAGCGCTGACATTTTTGGGGGGCTGCTCTGTGTGTGTGCCAATGCATGGATGCAGGATCTGTTTCTGGTAGCATCATCAGCCAGCAGTGCTTTAGCTCTGATTATAGCTTGTACATTTTCATCTGGGGATTTGGAATTGCTTTGCAGGAATAGAGTATGATTGCCTCCTTACTTGTCTCTGTACCTACTTTTTATCTGTGTATGTGCATATATAGAGAGAGCCCTAATACACTTAAAGATTACATCTAGTGCAACAAAGATCCGGCAGTGAGGAGGTGGAGGCAGCAACAAAATCTGGCTTCATGATATTCCTATCATAACTCAATCCAAATATTTGGGAAAGAGGTTGAGAAAAGTCTATTTCTTTCTTTCCTATATACTTAGCAAAAGAATAGCTGGATTAGTTTCTACACAATGCTTATAAATGAAAGTGAGGGTTTGGTTTAGAAATATTTAGGATAGTAAATCAAAGAGGGGTTTGTCTGTAATTCTGAAAATTGTGAGATTGATTAACTGTCTTAATGCTTGCAAAACTGAATTTACTAGCATGGATCTGAATGTTCTCTGAAGGTTAATGTCAAGCCTTTATGATATTTCCTACATTGTGGTTTGAAAGTCAGATAGCAAAAAGGCAACTTGCAGCTGGTTTGCAACAATCTTTTGGTGCAGAGATCTTCCAAAGGACTTCAGTGTCCAAAGAGGAGCCAAAGCAGAGTATAATGCTGGGTGGTATATCCACCACTACCTTTGTTGTTAGGTTTCCTTCCTACAAATCAGCGCAACAAGAACTGGTCAGATCTGTACTAGAGTGTTAAAGCTCTGCCCAGACAGTTTGGGTCAAGAGGTGGAAACATTTCCCTTAGTGTGTCATTCTACTATTTTGTGTTCTGTAAAGAATACAATGCTAGCACTTCTCTGGCTGGAGGGGGAATAGCTGCATTTCTGAGGTCTCCCCTCTTTTATTACATTTTCACTTCTATTTGTGGTGCTTTAACACCATCAAAGCTGAGTTGCCAAAAAGTCTTGAGAGACTCCCTCTTGTGCTCCTTGTAGAGCACATTACAAAATGAGGGATAAGTCCTGATAAGGTTTCTGGATGCTGTTGTAGCACGATAAGGAATTTGGCCACTGGCCTTCAATGTGGGTGTTTAAGAGAGTGTGCATAAAACGGGTTATCTTAAAGAAAGTACTGTCCTCAGCCTTTTCCCCATGTTATAAATTTATGGTTTGCCTTTCCTTCTTATTTGGAAACTTAGGGTTTGCTTTTATTTTCAACCAACATAAGAGTATTCCCAGTGTAATTATTTTTTAATTGTAGAGCACATCTATAATCAGAATCCTGTTGCTGTAGTTGAATTCTGACTCCCTTCAAGGTTCCCAGTCAAGTTCCCACTAACTTTGGGAGAGCAGGAATTTCATTGCTGTGCTTGTTTTTCCTAATATCTGGATAAATTTTGAGAATTTTCCAGCTGAAACACATTGTGCTGTGATCCAGAAGATACAAAAGCAAGTATCCCTAGTGGTGTCTTGACATTTATGTATCAAGTTTTACTTCCTAACCAGAAAGTTATTTTTAATAACTTATAATAACTTTCACTTAAAAAAAACCTCATTAGGATTTTTAACTCTCACATCTGGGAATAAGAATGACCTAGAATGCTGATGCGATGAGTCACAGTATTTTAATTTTTTTAATATGAGGAATTATCACATAAATTTAAAATTGCACATTTCAGCTACTACTCCGGGTAGCATTTGGTACAGCAGGAAAACTTCCCACTTTGTCTTGCCAGGAGCAGGTCTACAAGTTGAAATGAACTTCAGTTAGAAGAGAGTGAAGAACCAAGAGCACGTCAAAAATGTCACAGCCAAAACCTTCACTTTCTGCTCTGGCTTTGCTGCCCCTTTCAGCAGGCTGATGTGTGCGGCTTGGTGGGCCACCTGCTCCTTCCCTATCTTGTAGAAGTGATCTTTGAGCTCTCCTGCCTTTATTGGATCTGTCTAGAGGGCAGGTCGCCAAGGCTTTTCTACTTAAGGAAATGCAATATTCAGAAAAGGTGGAAGAATATGTTTCTATGTCACCACCTATGGCTACTGACTGGTCAACAAATGACTGAGAGTTAGCTCCCCAAGATAAATAGCTCAAGACTCAAGACCTTAAGTCTGTTGCAAAATATATCTACCTTTCATAGATTAAAAGCCAGGAAAATAAAACACAGTGTCTTATTTCCCTATATCCAAGTTTTAGGCATATTTCTTTAAGTGATCTCATTTTCAGCAGTTCTCTTCCCCCAAACCAGACATTATATGGCTTAGAAACTACAGTCAAAGATACTGTTCAGCACAGTGACTTCCAGCTGAGTACAAGCCATACAACCCAGATAGCACCTACTCTTTACTTGTGATGGCCACTCAAAATGCAGCCAAGTGGCCCTAGTCAGTCTCTGCTGGAGTGACTCCATGCCTGGTCCACATGCCAGCTCCGTTCTGTTCTCTCCCCCTGCACCTCAGCCTCGTTTCCCGGGACCTGGGGGGACTGTTACAAGCTGTGGGTTCAGCAGGGCCACTTGTGCCAACCCAGGCAGCCGGGCCTGGTATGTGCCAACCCTGGCACATACTGACTGCAGTGCTGGCCAGAGGCACTGTTGTCATGAGTTACAAAGAGAGGAGCTGGGTCTGAAAAGGAAAGAGTGCAAGCTGTGCAAGTCAGCTCTTGCTGGTCTGCAAGACAAGGGGCTGCCTGGTCACACTAGTAGCACTAACTGGGCCTCTGGTGTTTCCTTTCCTTGTGAGAGGGAGAGTCGGGGGAGTTGAAAGTGTGTCAGGTCTTAAAGTGGACTCTGGAGGAGTATACCTTAGTGTTTGACTATACTGCTAGAGTCTTGTAACCCCCTTTACTAGACCAGCAAAATGCGAGAGCATATTGTACCCCTCCTCAGTATTACCCTAATTAAACTCTAGCCTGAAACTTAAAATCATCTCCACTATAAGGCTTTCATTTACTTGTGTGTCCTGAGCTGTGAAGCATTTGTTTGCCCTTCATTTGCATGTGCAGCTCTACCTGTTAGAAGAAAAAATACAAGAGAGAGCTTATGCCACAACAGCAGTCTTCAGCTAAGCCCTTATAGACTTCGCAGAGCTTCGAGCTACTAATTGTCCAAGTGATCTCATTAAAGAACTAAAGATAGCTGTGTGGACTAAAATGCCATAATTTCAAGGGAAAGAATTCAAACCCAGTGAGGCCCTGCAAACACTGATGAACAAATGAGCCTCTGCTTATATTGGCTACTTAGACCCTTAGCTGTCCTCTTCTCCAACTAATTGCTTTGTCCCAGTGTAGGAGTATTTTATTCCCTCCTGTCCATATTTTCTGCAACTCAAGAAAGCAGGGTTCTTTCAAAATACTAAAAGCATTCTGTCAAGCACCGCTGGTTTTAGCCTTTATTTAAAAACCATCACTTGTTTTTGAATTGCTCCATTTCTGATGTGGAAGTTATTAAATGGATCACACAGTATTGTTTTTTACTTTTTCAAAATCAGTATTAGCCAGAATATATTAATGGGAATTAATGGGAATAATTAATAGCCATGTAGACCAAACTGGGAAACTCAAAGCTCCAACTCTCCTTACAGTTCCAGCTCTGTACCTGCAAGTTGTTACTTGCTTCTTGTGATACTTTTTCTTTTCTTCCTAAATGAATGGGTATCTCCTAAAAACTTTGATGTTCACCCTTTCTGTTTTCAGCCAGTTCTTTTCTTACCTTCCTGCAACATCATTTTCTGTGCTCTTCTGAACTCTGTGTATGTGAATTATAATCTTCTCTAATCCATCCTCTAGTGAATGCAGAATTGATTTGCCAAACCTGTGTATGCAGTTATAATCTTTGAGGCTTTCAGTCATCTTCTCCTGCAGTGATGATTTCAAGTTTCCCCTTTTCTTTCACCTTTGTGATTATTAGGGCCTCATCTTTGTAGGCACTTTCCAACCTTGTCATTCCTCTCCTATTAATATGAAATCTCATAAATCATGTGTCAGGCCTTTAGTTACCATGTCCCTTTTCATCCATTCATTATGCTGCTGCCTTACCAGTTATTTTAGCTCGTTATCAGTTCATTTTTAAACATTAGTAAAAACTAGATGTCCAGTGTTATATCGGCAAGTTCTGGCAGCAGCCACCTGTGCGGGCCAAGAGCGTGCCCTGCTGGTGCAGCTATGGAAATGCAGCCCTGGGAATTAATCCACACACTTCGGTAAAATCAAAGCAGTGGTGTTTCAAACAACGATGTCGGTGCGTCTCTAGTTCAGAGTTACTGTCTACTGCATTTAATAGCCGAGGTAGTGTAGTGATACAGTGATGCAGATATCAACTCTTGGATAATATCTGTTTATACTTAGGTTCATGGAAAATCTGCAAACAGAAGTCCAAGAAATGGAATTCATAAAGTTTTCAAAGGGTTTGAGCTTCATGAGAAAAGAAGACTTTGCAGAATGGTTGCTCTACTTCACTGATGAGGAAAACAATGAAATTTACTGGCAGAATGTGAAAGACAGAATCGAGGCGGGGGAGGTTGGTACCCAAAGCTTGCTTTGCTTTCCTTTGCTTCCTTGTTTGTATGTACCTGTTTTCATTTGATTGTGAACATCTAATAAGGTAACTAGTTACAAAATGAGTTATTGCAGCCCTTGAATTTTATGCAAATAGGAACTGATAATTTGCCAGCTGAGAAATGCAAGTACTGACAATGCGTAGGTAATCGCACCTAAACACTGACTCCCACCTGCTTTCATTAAGTAGAATTTTTGGGATTTGAATGTATTATTCATTATGTGTCACCTGAATTCTGTGATACTCTAGAACATCAGCTTGGAAGAATTCAAGACTTTCTGCAAGTTTACAAATAACCTGGAAGACTTTTCCATTGCCATGCAGATGTTCACTGTAGCCAATCGACCTGTGAAACGGGGTAAGTGCTGTACATCTTTGGTTTGGGGTTTTTTAAAGAAAAAATGCATTTTTGTTATGGAATTAATATTTGGTGGGCTCATGCAAGAGAGATACGAGAAGGCAGCAAGAGAATAACATATTCTTCAGAGAGAGGTGTTTGGGTGGAATTTGAACCAAAAAAGGCCAAAACTGGGGGATTTACAACTTCTGACTTCCATCACTAGTTAGTTCAGCCTTCAGGAAGAGTTTAATTTCTGCGGCCTCTCTGGGTGGCTGTTCTAGTGCTGAACCACTCTCATCGTGGAGATTTTCCTCTTCTGTGTCAAACCCTTGCTGCAACTTACAGTGATTGTGTCTTATCTCTGTGCACCTTTGAGAAAATGGGGCACTGTCTACTCTATAACCCCTTTTAGGCAGTTGAAGGCTGGAGCAAGATTCCCCCCTTACACTTCTGGTCTTCCAAGCTCCCTCAGCTTCTCTTCTTCCACCATGTGCTTCTGTTCCCTGCTGAATTCATGGCCCTCCTCAGTCTGGTTTAACAACATTTTTCTTCTGTGGGGGGAGACAGATTTTATTTGCACAAGGCATACAAAGAGTGGAGAGGAAAGAGGATGAATTAATGGTGAAATAATAGTCATCAGTGAGATGCAAGAGTTTAACTCACTTCTCTGTTAAGTATCCCATTTTTAAGTGCCAAAGGATAATGAGACCGTCAGCTGGTCTCATTTGACCATCAGTTTACTCTGATAATTTTTCCCTGTAAAAACTCATTCCTAACCAACAGGGAGTTGTGACTCTGTTTGTGAACCACATTGTGATCAAAAGCAGTCAGCTGCTGAGGTAACTCACAGATGTTACATCTCTCCATGTCTAATCCTTTCCTGAGTCTCACTAAGTTCTTTGTCTGGCTGTTTGCATGTGTGTACATGTGTGTATTCACACACATATGAATATTGAGCTAAGAATAAGACAGTCTTTTAGTCCTTCTTTTTTATTCCAGACTTCTTTTTTTTCTAAGCTCACAAGTCATCTTTTCTCCCTGACAAGGTGGCCCTTCTTGGTTTGAAGATTATTATGCTCCACTGTTGTAGATCTTTCTCCTTTTTTCATTTTTTGTTATATTCAAAAAAAGTACATTGCTATGTCTGGATTTAAATTTGGCATCACGAAATGAAACAGTTAACATCTTTTGAAAGACAAAATTAAGACTCTGCTATAATCATCTAATATGTCATGTCCTTTTCAAATTGTAGTATATCCTCTTGCAAAAGGATTTTCAATTAAATTTTGTTTAAACCCACCGTAAATTCCTATTACATTAGGAATTGTTGGAAGAGATAAAGATGAGAGCTAAGTCAGGAATGCTATTTCCTTTAGTAAATTCATAACTAATCATATTTATAGCACTATCTATAAAAGCACTTGTTTCTGAAAGCAGAACCATGTTAATACTATATTTATGACTTCATTGGACAACTTGCTGTAATAATCTACAATACTGCTATACTTTAATAACCTCCAGTCCCTTCTTGAAATTCACACTTCCATGATGCCTTCAAAATGCAGCCAATTTGTATGTTGGAATTGTACTTACCATAATAAACAACTCTTACAATCTGCTGGTTTACAGCACCCCCACATTTCCTTATCTTTCTTGAGTCAAAACTCCAAATTCTGTGCACCAAAAGTGGAGATAGTATGTTATTTCTGTAGGGCACGTGACAGTGTGTAAAGAGAGAAGGTAAAAAAGCTGAAGACAAAAGTAGATCTTCAGAGAGATGTGACGGCTTTTTCTGCAACAAATCCCCATAAACTCTTCAACCGTCATTGAAGACAAGGTAGCCTACTTTAAAAACCAGAACTGCAGGTATATAAAGCCATGTGCTGTAAGAAGCACATTGACCATTTGATGGTCTGTGTTTCTACAGAGTTGCTGAGGAGATTTTTGGTTGAGGTGGAGCATATCATAAAATACTGTTCTCTGAGAAGAAGAGTTTTCTTGCAGAATGAATTGGCATGAAACCAGTTTGAGATAAAATGGTAAGGGTTTTTATGAGAGCATAGCAAGGCAAGCACTTATCATACCTATGCACAGGTAGCAGCCAAAAAAAATGTAATTTTTTAGCATGCAACTATTTCTAGAAAAAATTATCGCTCTTACTCTCACTTGAGAAGTAGTGCATTTCAAAAGTTTATCATAAAATTAATAAAGGTAGTGTTACAAAAGATGAAGCAAGCTCAAGAACACATGAACTGAGACCTCCTAATAGGTTAGTAGTTCACACATCCCAAATTGTCCACTTAGGATACCCATGAGACATTGTAAATTGTACATAATTTTGTTATTTATGTGCTTTTCATTTTCTTTACAAGTTCAAAGTCACCTATGATGTAATGTTATGTCTTTACTAGCTGAGTTCAAGAGAGCAGTGAAAGTGGCAACGGGACAAGAACTCTCAGATAATGTTCTGGATACCATCTTCAAGATTTTTGATTTAGATGGAGATGACTGTCTCAGCCACAGCGAGTTTCTTGGAGTCCTGAGGAACCGAATTCATCGAGGTTTGAGGGTAACAAGCTGACATAATTATTTTTAAATACCACAGACAATTGCTACAACTATTTTGTAAATGCTTGTAGAAACAGAAGTAGAGTTAATGAATAGAAAAAAAATATATTTTAAACTGCATATTCCTTACTGCATATAAATCTGGGAGGAGTGCTGCCACCAAGAACTTGTTATTACACATATGAACTATAGAAGCAGCAGCACAGCATTACATATTGTGTTTACATAATGTGGGAATAGGAGTCTTTTTTGTGTAACTGCTAAACACACTTTAACTTTATTAACAGGTACCACACCAGCAAGGCATTCAAGGTTACTGGAAGTGTGTGAAAAGAGAAAGCATAAAAGGCGCCAAAGAAGTGTGGAAGCAAACTGGGAAAAGTCCTTTTTAAAGAAGTCCATTGTTCTTTTGTTATAAGTGTTGTTATTTAGGGGAGTTTGTCCTGTTTACATAATAGCTGAATCAAAAATACTCTTTTTTTAACCATAGTTAAAGTTTAATCAACCCAGACTCTAATGCAATAATCTTACTATCCAGTTCCAGTGCAATCAGTTTGGTTTACAGGACTATTATGACTTTTGACCTCCATATGGAAGCACTCTTGTTCTAGGGAATAATGCCATTTACATGGCATTATTGTGGAGTCTGTGGAGTCTGACCCTTCACTGTAGGGCACAGAATACACAGGATTTAATAGTGGCCCCAGGCAGGAACATCACAGCAGTAGTATCATCTCCTGTAGAAGGAGTGGACATCATCTCAGTTAGCCACTAGCACAGCAGTTCTCCTTCTCTGGCAAAAGCAGAGGTCCAAAAGGCAAAATCACTAGCACAATACATTTGAAGTTATCCTGTATCAAAAAGGAAAAATCACATGGTTCATTCTCTCATATTATTGTGATCTGTTCATGTGCAGGTTCCTGGTGCCTGATTCCACCAGATCCTGTGTGAATGTCTGGTTTGTCTACCTTCATGATGATTAATCATGATGATTAAACTGGAAATACAAGACTGTTGACACAGGCTTTAAAAGTTGTACGTTGATCAATGTGCATCGACTCTCTCAGGCCTCTTCAGCAAGTACTATAAATGAGAAGCAAAAATCCTCATTCTATCATAAACAGTGGTATCTACAATTTGACTCGTAACTATTTTGCTCTGATTATATTGTGGAAGATGAATGTGTAACAAATACTTGCTTTATCTTACTAAAGGTTGTGACAGGGAATGCTGCAGTATCTCAGGAATTCAAGGTTATAATAAACAAGTGTTGGGGGAATAATGAGTCCAATGAAAAAGTAAATACAAGTGTTTATTATTCCAAATGCAAAGTTAGACCTAAGATCTTAAACAGAAAAACAAATCAAAACTAACAGTTAGCAATTACAGATGAACATTTTTTAGCTATAATGTAATGTGTACACAGGTGTGCATGTTACATGTTTTGTTTTTCTTTCAATGTCCAGAGCCGATAGTCCCAGATCCAAATCACTCTTCCTGGTTGGCTACTATGTGTAGGAGATAGACTTATCTGTAAAGGTTCTTCCTCTTTCCTCCTTGCAGTTGTCTAACTGGTCTTGGCTGGGGTGAGAGCTTAAACCCTTCAAGACAGGTTTGTGGTAACAGAGATAATAGACTCAAAAGGTGAACTAGGGAAATGTCTCAAGAAAAACAACCAAGAAATCTCACCAGTCAGTGAGGAAGTATCCATTCCTTTTTTGCATATGTTGTTCTCAAAATTGTGAATAAGCTCAACAGGAGGTTGCTTGTTGTGATTTCTTTGGGTTTTGGCGGGGTGAGTCTTGGAAAAGGGGAAACTTCCATGATAGATAAGACATCAGAGCAGCCTTCACTCGGAGGAGGGACAGCAGAGGATGTACTTGGATGCCATAAAGAGCCCACCTAAGGTGTACTGAGATTACAGAGAATATGTTTATTGTGTTGGTAGCTGTCAGGCAGCTTTGTGCTGAGAAGCCCTACTTCATGAGCCTCGGCATGGTTGTCTCCTAAGGAATGGAGCTAGAAGCCAGCAAAACACCTCTTCCATCCATGGCGTCAGCTTGGAGCTTTAATTTAAGTAGTGTTGAAGGGAAAACGCCTGTATTCCTGTCACCTTTGGACATGGACCCAAAACAAGAGCATGCCTATGGGGGCATACTGAGACTGGCTAAAAGATCAGGTACCAGTGACCACCAAGGATCCCTTTCCCTCCAGGAAAAAATCCAAATGAAATAAACAAATTGGAAACAATCCAAATGCTACTGCTACGCCTCAGCTTCCTCCTCTCAAACTGAACTCATGCAGTGCTCTGTGGCCAGGAAGATATCACATGGCTGGTTTACCTTGTGTGTTTGGAAGTTGCTTGTTGCTTCTGGTGATGGGAGCTAAGACTAAGAGGTAGGTAATGGGAGCAAATACGGGGCAGGGGCACTGTCACCACAGCACCACAGCCAGCTGAGCATCACCAAATAATCAAAAATATGACACAATTGAGAAAGGACTTCATAACTTGTGTGTGTGTGTTCTCCCAAAGTGTCCTTTGTGCCAGCTCTGACTTTAATGCAAGCTACTTTTATTTGTTGCTGTTAATATTTTGGCAAATTGTTATTACTTTGGAATGGAGATTATTCTTTAACATTTTAGTCTGTGTGATGTTAAGAGGTTTATGATGTTTGTTATTGCTTTTGTGGTTTCCTTTGTTTACTAATTACTTGCTTCTTATAAGCTGTTTGGTTTTCTTTTGGAAAAATCAACCCATTTAGCTTTAGTGTATCTACAAGTTTAATTCCTCAGTGCTCATTTGTATCTAGATTTGTGCAATGAGCAGTATCTGCTTTCAGCAGTTACTAAAAATGGGATTTCAAGTTTTATTTTTTATCAAAAGCTTTGGTGTCAAGTTCAGAGGAAAAAGAAAAGATATGCTTGTTTTTTAAATTAATTTTATGTCTGTAGTTAAAAAAAAAAAGAAATTAAAAGATTGATTAGGAATTAAAATAGAGTTATGAATCATTTTCAGAAGTTACTCTGAAAGTGCAGCCAGGAAGGAACTTTGAAGGCCGAGGATGACTTGTCCATCAGGCTTGAAGAAGCTTGTGTTTAATTTATAGTTTGTTGTTATTTGTCTTAACTAAAATGCTTTATAAAACAGTCTTAAAGGAATTGCCCATTTTTAATATCTTTAATTGAAAGAGCTGTTTATGTAAGTGTTTAGATAAACATCGTCTTTAAAAAAAATGCATCATAATTTTAGTGTTCAGTGTTTTAGTTCCTTTTAGTCACTATATGGTGTTTGCAACCTGTGTGTCAGCATTACTCAACACAATTTTGTTAAAAGTTTATGCCAGCTGCCAATGTAAACATATCAACTATGGCACTTTTAAAATTCGAAACTCGTCCTCTGAACGGAAATATACAGAAAAACTAAATAAAATGGATTTTTCTAAAAAATCTACCAAATATGGAATAAAGATGAATACATTGCACATTGCAGAAGTCTCAAAAATTGATCTAATGTATTTCAAAAGGACACACAAGGGCGAATGCAGTCATTCACAGCTTATAACTCATTTATAGAATTTTAGTTGTTGTATCCCCATAACAATACTTTATACATTTCAGTTTGTTTAGTTTAAGATACTTGTTTAAGAACCATTTATTCTTCATTTCCAAAGGAAGCAAAAGCAAAAGTGCAATGTGATATACTAGAACTAACAGAAACTCATTGGTTGTTTCTGGAAATTAATTCTGGTGACTTAACTTGTACAAGCTTCTTTCTAAAAGCAAAACTCCCTCTGGATTCAAACCAAGTTGGTAGGTTTTAACAAAATATGCAACAATTAGGAGTACATACTCTGCACAGAAGAACTGGAAAAGAAAAGCTTTTTCACAGTGTTACATGGCTGCAGCAAAAGCAAATCTCTGAATTACTGCATCTCCTTTGGTGTGTTGTCTTGTTGCAGAGTTCAGATGCGTCACCACTGATCATGTCTGGAAACACCCTGATCTGAACTCAGGTATTGTCAGGATCTGTTGGCTTTTCAGCTGAGCAAATATTATCTGAAGGACAAACAATATGTTCATTCCTAATTTCAAGCTTTTGGTGGAGAATATGTAATGTCATTATCACTTTAGGAATTATAAATGTTCTGTGTCTGAACTTCCAGGTGTCTCAGAGCTCATGGAGTTTTGGGTGTAGATAGCAGACCATGTCTTGGCTCTGAAAAGTTTACAGATCACTCTTCAGTTACCTACAAAGCAGAGACAAGACAGTCAGATAAACAAAACCATGGATTGTGGTTTCATGTCCAGTGTGTATAACGAAAAAGGATCACTGCCCAATAAAGAACTAGAACAGTAACAACTCTTGTTACTTAGAGGAAGTATTATAAATTTCAGGTATATTGACCATACTTTGACTAAAATAGAAATGGATTAACAAATGTACATCAAAATTTAAAAATTTTTTTATTTTTTTAAAAAGTTTTCTTCTTATGCCAAAGTTCACACAGGAGGGTGCAAGTGTGTCTCATGCCTTCAGTTTTAATGTTTCCTATAAAACAGTCACAACTGAGTCAGGAAACTTCTCCAATGCAGAAAAACATCTTCAGTCATTCTACACAGAAAACACATATCCAAAAGATGCTGTGGCCATTATTTGTGAGATCCAAGATAACAAAACAACAGCTCCTGTAATGCATTTGGTCACAAGGGAAGCATGAAGATAAATGTGGTGCATGTAGACATACACAGTTAGGCCACCAGAAACTCCTACAGAATCTGAAGTCATCACCCAAGAAGAAACAGAAAGCCCTTTGCAGGGCAGGAAACCTGAGAGGCTTGACCATGTACAAAACTAATCAGCAAAGATGTGCGTGTCTCTTCACTCTCCTGCTATTTGAAGGTTTCCTGTTGGCTTTGTTGATTAAACAGTTCCTAGTTGGTTCACTAATTTAAAAAATTGTGCAACATATGCAGAGACAGATTTTCCATTAGGCTGGTGGTATTGGCTTAGTTAATAATGTTTTCAGTTCATTAACTGGAGGTGCCCTAGCACAGAGCTCTGCTCACTGTCCTTGGGAGCCAGGCTGCTGCTCCTCCATGCCAGCATTCCCCTGGAGCCTGCTCAACAGTGCACCCATCTGCATGCTTTTAGAATACCTCATGCCCTGAAAAGCAAAAAGACATGTTTTTTTCCCACCTGTGTACCCAGTGTGAGTTAGGTTGGATATTAGGGTAAATTGCTTCATGTAAAGGATTGTCAAGCTCTGAAGCAGGTTGCCCAGGGAAGGGGTTGAGTCCCCATCCTTGGAAGTAGTGAGAAGACACGTAGATGTCTTTTCAGTGGCACTTGGAGATGTGGTTTGGTGCTGGGTTGGACTCGATGATGTTAGAGGTCTTTTCCAACCTAAACAATTCTAGGATTCTCTCCTGCCTCCGAGGGTGGCCTGCCTTTCCACACTGATCAGGTGGTGAAAGTAACATGGAAGGCAATGGGCTATGGGAGGATTGGACATGGCACCTTGCAGAATGCTGTTTATGATGAGTGTTATGTTGGCCACATTTCAGACACAGGTTTGTAAAGCTGGGAGGAGGGTTATTCCATGGGGGTTCTTCTCATGTGATTTTAGACACCAGCTAGCTGCTCTGCTCTGAAACATCCTCTGGAGGGCCTGGCTGTTCTCCATGACTGCAAAGGGCACAAAGAAGATGAGCCTCACTGGACTAAACCTGTACTTTGTGAATGCCACCTTTCTTCATTGTTTTTAATGGCCTCCAGATAAAAATACTTGCATTTGGCCATTTTTTGTAAAATTGATGTGCTATTTTATGTGAAGGGTGACAATTCTTAGAAAGGAGCTGTTTTAAAACTGTTGTGAATTTGGACCTAAAGGAACTAGATTCTGAAATCAGAACAATCCAATGAGCAATTTCCTGGAGAAAGGATATACTACAGAGATGTTGCACCACAGCACTGTATGTCTCAGGTCCACTGCTTTAAAGGAAGTTTGTCAGTTTTAATATTACCCCATGGAGCAACTGGTAGCTCTAAATCGCCCCCAAGAAAAGCAATTGTTTTAATTTAACACTTGCCAATAAAGTGTTTTAAAACTCTTTTTTTCACAGGATACCGATTTTTTTTTTTTCATTACTTGGCATCTAACTGTGTTTTAACCTACTTTGAAACTGATACTACTGGAATGAGCAAACATTACTGAAAACATTGTGTACATCTCTTAAATAATGCACAGAAGGCAATTCCTAGAGCAACAGCCGATGAGTCACAGGGTAGATGATTACATTTGCTATTGAAAAGAAGGGGTAACAAAGTGTGATGCGTTGCCACTAATCTTTACAAAAGGAGACTAATTAAATGATAGGTCCTAAAGTTAAAAGAAACAAAGCTACTAGAGGAAACAAAATGCTATTAGAGTAAATAAAAAATTTAGGAAACGTGAATATCACTGAATAAAAGTAAACTAGTAAAGCAAGGAATAAATCAATATGGCTGAAATTAAATTTTTCAAAATGCTATTTGACCAAAAATGTATCTTCACAATTTATGAATTTGACCTAACACAAACAAGGGCAACTAGTGACTTGCAGTTAGTGTGTACAAGATTACAATGAGCTTTACTGGAATGTGAAGAGTAAATACTTACACAATCTCAGTTGGTTTTACATCTGCATCAGAAACATGAAGCCTCCAAAAAATTGGTTGGTCTCATATTATAAGAAATAGAATACCTAATGAGACCAATGATCATTTTGCATCAGTGTCCATCTAAGAGGCTGTTGCAGTGCTGGAATTCAAGATGAGCTACTTTGAGAGGAAAAAAATACAGAAGCAAAGCAGAGATGAAATTATTGTAGATTGTAAGGTCTAAATAGTAAAGAGAGAAATTCTGAAAAACTGGAGTGTTTGCAGTGTCTTGCTCTAGGACCAATAAACATCTGGAAGACTGTGCAATAGACCCTAACTGGTGCTGAGGCTGTAAAGGGAAATGTTTCACTTCTCTTATGCATTTTTTTCTGTGGCTAAAGTAGGTGGGCAGGCAGAAATGGAGGAGTGACGTGAAAATGGACAGGGGACACTTTTTTCTGCTATTTGACAGGCATGGAATCCAATGTGAGCATGGTGAGCAGCCATTCCCATATGGCATTCTCAGTTGCTGTTCAGCTTCCCAGAGTCTGCTCCAGATGCCATCGTTTGTCCCTCCCCACATCTTAGGCAGCAGAGTTTGCACAAGCTGTGCTGCAGCCATTTGAAGCCAGAGAGCCCTTGGTGATTTCCAGCAGAGCTTCCTTCATCCTGCTTGGCTTCTATCCAAGGAGTTGTTTTCTTCTCAAGAGGTCCTTGTAGAGACATCCCAGGTGGCTTTCAGAAGTGGAAGATATTAGTTCCTGACAGGTGTGCCAAGGGGCTCCTCTTGCAGCATAACTCCTCCACGGGGGGGGACTGTCTGTGGATAAATAATCCCTCTTTGCCACCTCACAACCTTGATGTTGTCCTTGTTTAATTCAGTTTCACTTCAGTTCCTGTCATTATGGAAACACTGTACAGAAATGTTACTGGATAATAGCTGGTCAAAAATAGTGTGTCCTGTCCTAGGTTTATGCAGCTGTCACTGGCTTTCCATCCTACCCAAGGCATCTGCCCGACCCAGAACTGAAATCCTGGCCATGTCACCACTTCCAGCTTTGCCAACGTCATACTCCATCCAAACCACACATGATGGCTGTTCCTGCAGCTCAGTATGGACACGTGCTAAAAGGGGTTAGTGTCAACATGCACGTGGCTCCGCTGATGCCCCTGTGGATGAAACCGGAGTTGGCATTAGCAGGGAGGACTGGGATAGGAAGCATCATGTTGGATCACCTCACATCTTCCCTAGCGTGGTGAACTGTTTGCTAGCTACACCTGGTTTTTTTCATAACTGTGCTGTTTAGTCTTCATGTTAGGAATTGTGCTGATTGTGAAGGGTCATGGGATTTTGTCAGGAAAGCTGGTGGGAGCATGGCCGAGAGGAGGGTCCACGCACAGTAAAAGCCACCCACGCACAGCACACACTTGTAAAAGGTCTTTGTAATTTTACTTCCCAGGTCCAGCTCCCTTCCCTTTAGATTGCAGGCTGGAGAGTACAATGTTTATTCACTGAATACACTATGAAGAAACTAACACAGCGATTAAATGATTAAATGCACAAGTATACACAAGTATCAAACTAAGGTAAAATCAATTACTTCTAAAAGGATTATTAGCAAGTACTCATTATTTGGACAGCAAGCATTTATATCTCTTCCCATTGTCTCGAGGTTAAATGTTAGAAGTCCCATGAGACCTTGAGGTAAAACACATGCCAGCAGCTGTGGTGTGTTTTGACGCCTTTAAGAAACAGAATCATAGAATGATTAACATTGGAAAAGACCACTAAGTTCATCCAGTCATAACCCTGGCACTGCTAATATTCACCAGTAAACCATGTCTCCAAGTGCCACAATTAATGAAGATTACAGGAACTGGAGTATTTTAACAATATCCCTGATGTGCCAACCAGCACATCAGACCAAGACTGTCACAGTTCGCATTAAATCCAAACTGCTCTATCCCTGTCAGTACTTCCCGAGAGTGACTGTGTAACCAGTTGCTCCTGGGTTGACAGTTGGACTCTGTGATCTTGAGGTCTCTCCCAACCTTGATGAGTCTCTGATTCTGTGAACAAGCAAGGCTGAAACAACTGCCCCTCTCCTTGCCCCTGCCAAGGCAATCTCTCCACCACACTGTCCGCACACCACCTCCCCATGCTCACAGGGAACACGGGCCACACCGCCTGGGTCCTGCCCACCCACAGCAGCCTCCCAGTCCTGTTCTGTCCAAGCCTTCTCCTTTCAGAGCGCCCCTCTCGGCTGTTCCAACCTCACCCTTTGTCCTATGGATGCTGTCTGTAGCCCTACGGATGGGGTCTGTACTGTATGGATGGGATGGTATCCCTGTGGATGGGTCTGTTCCCCCCGGGGCAGGGCAGCCCCGGCTCGGCCCCGCGCGGCCCCTCCCGCAGCCGCCAGGTGGCGCGAGAGCGCCGCGGGACCGGGGCGGTGGTCCCGGCACGTGCACCCCGTGGTCCGGGAGGGAAATGGGGAATTTGGTCGTGGCAGGAGCCGTTCCGACCCTGGATCCCACCGACAGCAATGCCAGAGTGAGGCTGAGCAAGGCCAGGTTTCAGGCGTTGGAAACGCCCGCCCTCGAGAGGCTGAGCCCCGCAAGGCTGCGCCGGTGGCGGTGCCCGCCGAGGTCAGGCGCTCACCGACGTTCAGAAAACAGTCAATAAAGCAAATATTAATAAATTATTTATAAATAAATATAATTTTGAGGCACACAGCAGGCACTTTGAGCGCTGTGCGTGCTCGGTGAGCGGGCAGAGGCAGCAGCCCGCCAGCGCCCGTGCACGATTGCCCGGACCCGCCCCCGCCGTCGGGCCCGCCACCGACCTGTCCGCCCGGCCAGGGCCGCGGTGAGCGGAGGAGAGCTTTAAGACCAGCTTTTAGGGTCGGGCCGGTGCGAGCACCCCTCCTGTGAGAACGGGGGTGGGGGGCGAGAGGGGGCGGGAGCCCGAAGTGCATCGGGAAGAGTGTGGCGAGCAGGTCGAAAGAGGTGATCCTGTCCCTCTACTCGGCCCGAGTGAGGCCACGTCTGGAGTGCTGTTTCCTGTTCTGGGTTCCTCAGTACAAGACAAGTGGAGACGGTCCAGTGGAGGACTACATGGATGATTAAAGGACTAGAGCATCTGTTTTATGAGGACAGTTTAGTCCAGAGAAGACTGAGAAGGGATCCCCTTAATGCAGATAAATATCTCAAAGGCAGGTGCCAAGAGCATGATGCCAGACTCTTTGGTGGTGCCCAGAACGAAGAGCAATAGCCATAAACTAAAACACAAAAAGTTTCACCTCAACATGAAGAACTTCTTTACACTGAGGGTGGCAGAGCACTGCAACAGGCGGTCCGGGGAGGGCGTTGAGTCTCCCTCTCTGGAAAAATTCAAAACCCACCGGGATCCATTCCTGTGCCACCTGCTCCAAGTGACCCTGCCTTGGCAGTGGGGTTCAACTGGATGATCTCCAGAAGCCCCTTCCAACCCTAACGATTGCGTCCTCCTGTTCCGGCGGCCCCGGGAAAGAGGCGGTGGCGGGCGCTGGGGCCGCCCCTCTCCCGCCCACTGCGGCC